>JBBPBP010009779.1:70961103-70993542 GCA_037974735.1 Cicer chorassanicum
AAAAGAGCAAAAGAAAATAAAATTGAACCAATATTTACTATTTTTCTTATAAGATTAAACTTATTCTGTATATAACAATTCAATTTCATAAGGAATTAGTTAGTTTTAGTTTATTCATTTCCACTACTAATTAAAGAACATATTTTTTTGGTTAAGCATCCCAAATAATTTTTAAAAATGAAAAAACACAATTTAATCTCTCCTTTTTTTGTTTTTTCTATCACTTTCACTCAGCACATCTTCTATTGAAGGAAGAGGAAAATAAATCAATTATGGAACCAACAAATAGAGCTAATGCAGGTGTTTGGAAAGCAATATTGAAATGGATGCATAGGTGGTGGTGAAATGTGTCCGAGAACAACTCCATTTTGCATCTATTGAAACTGTTATTGTAGATTGTCTAGACTTATTAAGTAGTGTAATTAATGTCAATGTTGTAGTTGTTAAAAGAAGAACTTATGCCTATCATTTTCCTTGTTTGAAAGTTTTATAAAATGAGTGGTAGGTTCGGAAATCTTTTAAAAGAGTTGGTATATTATTGGTATAAATTAATTTTACATCGAGTTCAAATAAAAACTCACTACTTTAGTACTTCATACAATCAATTTTAAAATATAATTATTGACATAAATAATGTGACAGAACAATGGACTCTCCTTAGATGTCACTATAAAACTACTTTATATAAAAAATAATATCCTTTAATTACCTTTTAAAAAAACCTTCAAAATCCTCTTCTATCATCTCTTTCTCCTTCCCATCACCACACACAAGGGGTGTTCCTGCACTAGATTGAGGGTGACCATGTGAACCACCTCTCATTTTTAAAATTACGAATATATTCTTTGATGACAAAAATTATAAGTAAAGTCTTAATTTTTGTATGTTATCTCTTATTTTTATATATATGAACACAACACTTTGAAAATCAACATCTTCGACCATGTTACTAACACCAATTGTAGTTAAAGCTCCACTTCTAGCTACCTTTGTCCACTTCTTCAAGATATATTGCTCGGGCATTAATTAATTTGAAATTCATATGAATAAAGACTCTTAATCAATGACGACAAAGTATACCAAAGTTCTTAAATTTATAACAAGAGAAACAAATTGATTGGAGCCATTTCACTTAAAGTGATTTAAACTGATCAATCGGTATATATTAGATAAAATAAATTCTACTCGAAAATAACGAGACATATTTTACATTTCTAAAATCAATTTTGACTTCTCCAATAATAAAATTAAGCAGACACTTAAAATTATACAGTTGTCGCCACTATAATTTAAAACCTTAACTAATTGCATGTTTGGTATCACGACAATTGTCATGCTTTTTGACAAATTCAATGTGATACCAAACATACACTAATACAATAAATTGTACTTACTTGAAATTAAAAAGTGGCATGACATGTCCAAATATTTCCTCTTGTGCTATTATCATTCATCCTAAATATTTTATTTTAAAAGAACAAATAAAATTCGGTTATCATAATAAAAGAAAATAGTTCATGTTTTTTGGTAGATTCGGAATATACCTTAACAATGGCAAAAATAGTTGACTCAATGTAACTATCCTTTGTTTTCACTGACTTACTTACCCCCAGTTAACAATGTGGCTCCTTCATTCTTTCCATGCTTAATGTATGAAAGTGTTTTATTGAATTGTGCCATACTAGTTTGTCAAGAAAACAATGTGCAAAGGAGAATTATGTTAACATTTTCCTCTTTCTATAAGTACTTACTTGGGGATTAGTAACAATCAAACGCCGGCACGAACACTAGACACGATATTGATATATTGACGTCGATGACAATTTGAAAAACCAAATGTAACTACATGTAACACATGTCGAAAACCAAACACACATTTACACAGAAGAAGTATCAGTGATACAAACTATAATTACCGAAAAGTAATAAATCATGTCACTTCAATATGTTCAAATTTCACATTGAAGGATAGGACAAAAAGTTCACAGCATATACACAGATCACAAAAGTTAAAAAATTACCAAATGGAAAGGCTAATGTATTATTATCAAGAAATGTGGCCTTTGGAGTTTACCACTTTTTTTTTTTGCTAGTCAAACCTACAATGTTTCTAGTGCAGCTCTAAGGATTAGATCTTCTACTTCAACTAAGCCATAACATATCAACAAAAAGGTTGATAAATAAAATAAAAACTGCAATAAAATTCTCAAGAAAGTTATAATCAACATACAATTGTTGTCATCTGACTTGCTAGTTAGCATTGCAACAAACTCAAATAAAGAAGTATGAAAATTTTGTAACCAAATTCTAGTGGCTCTAAACAGTTATAGAAAAGTAGTTGCTATCTTCAATAGCTTTGTATCACTTCTAGTTCAACTCATTGGAACAACTAAAAAGGGAAGTTAAAGCTGAATGTTAGGAATTTACTAAACTAAAGATGGAATTGTTGTCTGCCACATTTTTTGCAAAGCCTTCGCTACAATACGATTACCACCAACAAGATTTAAGAAGCAGATGCAACAGAAAATGTTCCAACGAATTTTCTTTTTAAATCCACTTATCATTATCATCACTTGAATGCACCACCTCCTATAATAACAAAAACAAATGACATGAAAAATTCTCCTCAATTTTCGTCAACTGACGGTTCCATACCCAATTCCAACTACTACTATCAACCTCCCAACGACACAAATCCTCAACTCGAATATCCTTATTTACAAACAAAGCATATAGTGATGGGAATAAATCACAAAAAGTATTCAAACCAAACTAGCCACATCACCTTTGCCTACCTTTAAAGCAACAAAATCAATAAAAACAATATGATTTGAATTTATCAGATCTCTCCACCACAAAGAATCAAACTGAGGATCAATATGACCATCAATAATAGTCTGTGATAAAGAGCTATATTTATAAGATAACAATTCAAACAAATGACACATGTATTAGAAAGACAATGCCACTTCCATTTAGCTAAAATACTTGCTTTAAATATCTCTAAATTTTTTACCCCCCAAATCACCTTTCTCTTTCAATATACAGATATTATCACCACTGACCAACAAATGTTTTGAGTGTCAATTGTACAAATCCATAGAAAATTTTGTTGTGAACTTTTATGAGTATGTAAAACCTTCTTTAGTGCCTCGAAGAAGGAGAAAAAATACACTAGAAAGCTATTTAACACCGAATTTATCATCACCCTACCACACCTATTAACATATGCTTCTTATTCGAGGATGTTAGCATTTTTCATAAGATCCATCACTGGTGTCCACGTTGAACACCTTCTCGGATTTTCCCCAATTGGAATACCAAGAAATTTGAGAGGCACATAATTCTCACAACATGAATGAAAAGTTGTGAAAGCTATCAAGAAAGGTTCGTCAACATTAATTCCAAAACAAATGCTTTTCACAAAATTCACCCTCAACCCCAATACCAATTTGAAACCCCTCAAAACCACTTTTAAACTCCATACGTTCTCCCAAGATGAACCACACATAAGAATTGTATCATCTGCATATTGAAGTATAGGAAAGGAGATAGATGGTGATACCTCATACGGCAAAAGATGTCCAGTTTCCAATGCTTTATTCACCAATTTGGACAAATCTTTCGCAACCAAGAATAGAAACGTACCAAACGGTCTCGTTGCCTCAAACCACGTTGTATTGGAAAATCCTCAATAGGACTCCCATTCACAAGAACCAACATTGAATATGTTGAAACACATGGTGTCATCCACCTCCGCCGTATGAAACAAAAACCCATCTGACCTAACATATAATCCAAATAAGACCAATGAATAAAATCATACACTTTCTCAAAATTCACTTTAAAAAAAGGCATAGGTCTCAATGACTTTTAGCCAAACCTACAATCTCATTATTTGGTGTCTTGGATCTTGTACTTCTTACAGTACTCAATGATCACAAACAAGAGACTGATTGATGTCGTTTGACAAAGGAATTATGGTGTGGTGTCATTGTACTCGTCAATGAATGACCACACTCAATATAATAAAATTGGGTAAAGAGATACAAACATAACTAAGAAAACAAAATTAAGAAGCTCTCCAAAGCCCTTAATTTGCTGCTTTGCATACCAGTCAAATAGACAGCTAAGTAAGTCAACTCAACTCCATTCCCTTCACTAATACATTGACAATGAGAATAAAATAAAGGCAGATTCTCATATTCCACATCAAAAGCACAATTCAACATATAAAAATCAGTGATTAACTCCCATGGACATATCACTATAGACTTTGCTTAAGAAATTTAAGATGTCTTCATTCACAAATTAACTAGAGTAATGCTTCTTAGTACACTTATAGAAACAGTGTTGTCCATTGCAAATCACGAAAATAGGGGTTTGTTGAAATTCCGCTATGCTGTTAGAGTGTTATAGCACCGCAATAGCGGCACGACACTGCACTAAAAAGTGTATCGCAAATCAATAGCAATTTGTTCAAATTTCGCTATGTTATAGCGCTATAGCGACTATTTGATAACACTATATAGAAATACCATGAGAAATGGGGCCCATTATAGCATCCACACAAGAAGCATTACATATCCATAGACTGCTGTCCAGCCCCAGCCTTTGATTTATTCTTCCTCTTCTTCGAACCATTTGTGTTCACTCTTTTTTTTTTGGGTTGTTCCTCTACTTCTACTACGGGTCGTGTGCTCAGTAAGTGTTGATGAATGGCGGCCAAGGGATCCATTTGGAAGGAAAGATCCTTAAAAATATCAGACAATCGTTGTCCTTCCTTCAATCTGATGAACAACTAATAGGAGTTACATATACTGTTTGTAAAGTTGCCATTATATCAATCAATGAATAATGATATGAAACACTCACACTAATTTCTGTCTAGAAGTACAATTAAGCTTAATGTTATCCTCGTTGCATGGTTTCCTTGGAGCTTTCAACTCTGGAAGGGACTCTAAGAGTGAAGAGAGGTTATATGCTTTCAATTTTTTCTGCCGCCTTTTTTGTTGATTATTTTTCTGACAAAATATCACACATGTTCAGAAAATCAATAACACTCATATTTTGCACATAAAATAAGAGTGACAAACATATCTAAAAGAACCTTAGTTCAATTAGTATAAAAATGCAGCAATCTTGTCATCATGACATTCTCAATAAAGGTTTGTCTACAAAAATTCAATATAATTAGTATGTTCTGGTTTAGATTAGCTCTTAATTTAAGCAAAGGTTATAGTTCTTTACTTAAAAAAAGGTCATTACTCCTTATGTGTTAATAAGTGTTTATGGACATATTAAATGAGAGCATAAAAAAAATTGAGATGCGTGATCTAATTTCAACTTACATAAGAGGCTAATGTTTAAAAACCTGCAATTATTGCAAGTTTCTTTTAATATTTTCTTCCATGAGCATTTGTTGAATTTTTAATGAAAATTGGTTCTAAGTTCTAACTACATAAAAAGTAAAGCTTCAGTCTAGATATAATCACAAGTTTACTATGTCAACTGTTTTCTTTTAAAGACAAAAAAAAAATAGTATTCTACTTTGCAAATCAAGTTAGTATTTCATCAATCACATACACAATATTTCATCAAGATTTATACATGAGAAGCACATATATGGTTGTCAAAATGAAACTGAAAAATCTCTTTAGATTAGAATATTTCTGTCAGCAACATAATCACAAGAACATCCAGATATAACTATCAAGGCAGGAACGTACTAATCATGGCAAAATTCCCTGCCCAATCTGAATCTGTTGAGGACCATAACAAACTCAAGTGACAAACAATAAAGTAACAGAAGTATTTCATCATGTCCGGGAACAAGATAACATTTTAAAATCAATTGTAAATCAATGATTAATAATACAGCATAATACAGATAAGTAGCCATTAACTGTAGACACGAAAAAGAAATGAGATTCTCACCTTAGCAATAGACTTTTGCGCAGTCAAGGAAGCAATGGCATCTTTCACCTCTGCAATAACAACGAAGGTTGGAATGAGTTAGAGTCTAGACAGGCTCGTATAACAAGGTCAGCCCAAGAGTCAAGCAACTAAAGTTAGGGCTTTAAGCCTCAAAAATAATCTTTCCTCAAAACAAAGAAAAAAGACCTCCAAACTAAATAGTTTAGATATTATTAATTATGTTACAAATTTACTTGTAGTTATACGTTAGCTCAATTGGTAAACATATTTTCTTATTTGATTTTTCTAATTATTTCAGTTTTAATTGCAAAAGCAAGCAAAAGTATTAACTTATTTTGTATGTTATGACCAATATAACATAGGTGAGCATTATATAATACAAACATGTATCATACTCTTTGACAATTGGCTCAAATTTTTCCGGTGTTCCTTCTCTTTCTCATTCGATGTTTGAGACATTTTATCATTTAATCATTTTTTAGTAATTGACCAAATTCAGACAAGTGGTTATGTTCACAAAGTAAATTACAGAATCAAATTCTAACATAAAACAATTTGATACCCTCCCTAATTGGAGGCAACACGTCAATGACAAAAAATTATAATGTTGTAATAGAAGATGAAAAAATTGATCACACAAACTTACTGGAATAAAAATGTAGCTTCTTTTCGAACTTGCGATTCGACTTTGAATCTAATAAATCTGACCTGCACATAAGAAAAAACTCAACCATAAACGAAAATAAAAACAGATACGAAACTAACTTTAACATTCGGAAGAGAAAAAGTGATTAACCTTGTATTTATTTTTCCCATTGGGTAAAACTTAGGGTATGAAGAGAACCAAAACCTATATTGAAAGATACACAACACAGGCTCAGTTTAAAACTCGCAAGCTTAGAAAAACTGAAATCGCAAACACAAGAAGGGATTTCAAAATAAAATGATAATAGCACAGAAACTTTACAGAACAGAGGAGACGACTGTGCAATAAGAACGATAGACCACCGCACCGGAGGACGCAGCTTTAATCTGAGACGAGAGGTTAATGTTTTTGTAACTGACGCCTGTTGGATCACAATTTGGAAATTGGATTTGAATAAAACTTAAAATATTGAATTCAAATTTTGACCATCTGATCAATTATTGACGGCAGGGAAACCCGATCCCACTATTTTTGACTTCCAATGTAAAGTTTGTTAGAGAGAGCAATGGACCTTTCTACAATTAAATTTACTTGTAAATTTATAACAACAATATAATTTAAATATTTATGATTAAAAATGGAACAAGATGTCAAGTAAATGACTATAAAATTAAAAATTATACTTGTATAAATATATTAAACAAATTTTGACGCGTCTACTGACGAAACTTACATACAAACTAAGTGTACAAAAGTAAATATTGTGAATTTGAAATACATCTAACATATTAATTATTATGTAATCTTTTATTATTTGAGTTGAATTTATGAGATAAAAAAATATTCTTTTTTAGTAATGAGAAGAAAGTGTCAGTTGCACTAGAAAAAAGTTGAGTTTTTAATACAGAGAGTTAAGTGTTTACGTGCCACTAGACTTAACAAATGAAACAAATATATGTTTAAGTCAGTTGCCTACTTAAACGAGTTAAAAAATAAGACAGTGACAATTTTGTAAATAGATGAAACGTTTAATACGATTATATTAACAACCGATTTAAGAGAGACGGTAAAATTAAAAATAAAAAATTAATAACTTTGATTGGAATTATACTGCTTTTAAAAATATAAAATAAATATCAGCTATTAGATTATAGTTACAAATTTCAATTTATATAAAAATTTGGATTTGATCATTGATATATCATAGTAATAATAGTGAATTATTGAAAATTTAATATTTATAATAAATTATTAACTGGAATAACTTTATCTAAAGTTATTCTAAAATTACTTTTATAGTAATTTGATCTCTCTTCATCATAAAAAAAAATAAGTGAGGGTTTCAATTATTATTAATATTATTTTAATTAAAATTAAATAAAACACTAGTAAGACAGTGCCAATGATTTTAGATATGATGAGTTGATTCTCTACCTAAAAAATATCATGTCATAAATTCAAATCTAACATTAAGAATGTAGTATTGTTTAAACTTTTGAGAATTTTTTATTTTTATTTATTGTATTTTTATTCAATTTCTACGGTATTCAAGAACACTTGATAAAAAATGGTTTGAGTCTTTTTTAACTTAACAAAAAAAATGTGAAATTCAAATCATGCTATAAGAAATGCAACAATTAAAATTCTTAAGACAAAAATTTTGTCACGGTGTGGTCTCACATGAGGTATTAATATCAAGAGTTGCACACATGACATACATTTACACCAAACAATTACACTAATATCAACAACAAAAGTATACAGGTCCTGGTAATTTTTTTGGTTGGGGGTCTCCCTTCCTTAAAATGATAAAATTCACTCAATTTAATTGAATAATCTTATTAACTACAAAAAATTTATACAAAAAAATAGAAAAAATACACAAAATATATAAGAGAGTAGCTAGTTATAATTGTAAATGTTATATGTTGTCATATATTATTTTTCTATTTCTTGTAAACATCTCTCGTAATAATTAACATTTTCTAATTTATTTATATCTAATTGGTTTAAAAGAACATTTTTTTATTTCACTTTAATTAAAAAATTGTCACCTAATTTATTTTGTTTTGTAATATTTTGATAGAAAATAGACAAAAAAAAATAGTCTTTTTACTGATAAACTTTAGATTTTGTTTACGTTATTTTCATTAAAAAGAAAAAATACAAAATTAAAAGCTTTTCTCAAACCATGTGCTATACAAGGTCCATAAATATCAAAATTTTACATTGGTTCTAAAGATTTTACTCAATATTCATCATTTTGATTAAGAGAATAATATGAAATATCTTAAATTTACAAATGTCAATATTGTTAAGTTGAAAATTATGTCTCGGGTTTGAACCCAAAACTTCGTAATTATATGTGAATTTTTGATAATAATTATACTATCTCATTTTTTTTTATAAATAAATCTGAAATACAAAAACCAAGCCTTTTATAATACATCCTAGATACACGACATGCTAATAACAACTTGAAAAACAGGCCTAACGAACTAAGTCAGCCCAACAGACTTAAATGAATATAACTAATATCTCCTTAAGATGGAGAATGGATGTTAAGAATTCTCAACTTGTGTAAAGTTGAATTAAAGAAAGCTGGCTCAAGAAGCTTAGTGAAAAAATCTGCTAACATGTTTGATGAAGATATGAGTAATAGCTTGAAAACACCAGATTGTAACTTTTCCCGCATAATGTGACAACTTGTGCCCAGTCTGAATCACTAAAGGTTCTTAGCTGAACTGTTGATGCTGCTGAATGAAACAACCCCTATGCTGGAGTAGTTTTTAGATACCTAATAATCCTCGTTGCTGCCATGTAGTGGTCTTCGGTTGGTGATTGCATGAACTGGCTTAATTATTGAATGACAAAATTGATGTATGGACGTGTATTGGTCAATATATAAGGCGACCAATAATTCTTTGAAACAATGTTTAATCATGAGGTGGAGCTTTGGAGTTGCATAGATACTTGCAATTTTTGACTATATGTGTGCTACTTTTTGTCCTTAAGTTATTTTTAAGTTTTATTTTGATTTTTTAAGTTTTGTTTGTTTTATTTTGGTTTCTTTCATATACAAACGTATATTTTGGTCTTTCAAGTTATTTTTGTTCTGTTTTAATTCTATAAATTATAAAAATAAAATATTTTGATTTCTTAAATTACAAAAATTTGACATTTTAGTCCCTTACGTTACAATGTTAAACACTATTAAAAATGATCAAAAACCATGTGTGTAACTTAAGCAACCAAAATATTTAATGTGTGTAACTTAAAGAAATTAAAATGGAATGAAAATAACTAGAGAGACCAAGATGTCTAACCATTACGACGTAAGGGACAAAAAACATAAGTGTGTCTAACCAAATTTGATTGCATTATTTCAAGTGTGTGACAAGTTAAAAGCTTGAATCCAATTTGAAAACAAAAAACAAATAAAAGCAATAATCTAAAATTATGAAACAAGAAGAACTAACCTCGAAGTGCATGTGGCAAATTGCCATTGGAGATGAAATCACTTATAAGAAGCTTTTCATCATGTGCCCAATAATAAGCTCTCAACCTCACAATATTAGGATGTTTCACCTTCCCAATGGCTTGTACTTCAGCTACAAACTCCTCTCTTCTCCACCCTCGCCTAATCTCCTCACAACCACTGGCCCCCATTTCCAAGCACCACCTTACACACAATCCCCAATTCACTCTTCCCTAACACACATGTGTTGAGGCTCTCAAAAGCTCATCAAACTCAATCTTCAAACCTATATCAATTGTCACCAATTCACCTTCCTCTTTCCCTTGTTAAGTATAATTTGAAATTTAGAATAATCTAAAATTATTTAGATAAGTCATAATATCTATTGAATAATCTAGAACTATATTAAATATAGAAAAGTGTAGAAAATATCTAAAAGTATGTTTTAATTGGGAAGGTTCTAGAAGTATTTTTAGAGTTCTCTTATTGTACCTATAAATTTCTCTTTGTACTTAACATTTGAATCTAAGCAAGTTGTAAGTTTTCTCTTAGAAATCCATCTCTTCCTCTAACAAAGTGGTATCAGAGCTTGGTTGAGAGAGTTGTTATGCAAATAAAGTTGATAGATGGCAACTCATCCCTATACTAATTTCCATTTTCCTCTTCTTACAAAAGAGAATTATGAAAAATGGTGTTTTCACATGAAAGCTTTGTTTGTCTCTCAATATGTATGGGAAATTGTGGAGAAAGGTTATGAGAAGCCACTTGATGAAGAAAGTTAGTCTCAAAATGAGAAGGAAACATTGTTAAAAACGAAGATGAAAGATCAACTTGCTCTTACCTTCATCTATCAATGTTTAGATAATTCTATGTTTGATAAAGTTGCCAATGCTACTACCTCAAAGGAAGCTTGGGAGATTTTGGAGAAATCACTTCAAGGCATTGACAAAGTGAAGAAGATAAAGCTTTAATCTCTAAGGGGAGATTTTGAAGCTTTGAAGATAAAGGATTCTGAATCAATTTCAAATTATAGCTCAAGGGTGAAGACAATTGTTAATCAAATAAAGAGATACGGAGATAAGATAGAAGATGTTCGTGTAGCAGAAAAGATTTTTCGTTCCTTGACTCCTAAGTTCGATTATATGGTGTGTGTTATTGAGAAATCAAAAGATGTTGACTCAATGACCATTGAGGAATTAGAAGGTTCTTTGCAAGCTCAAGAAGAAAGAATGAAGAAAAGGCAAGATGAGCCTTAGAGCAAGTTCTCAAGACCGAAGCTTCATTGAAGGATGTTGGAGGAAGAGGAAGAGATTGTGGCTTTAATCAAATTAAAATGAGGTATGACAAATCTAAAGTTGAATTTTATAATTGTCATAAATTTGGTCATTTCTCTTGGGGATGTCGTAGCGCTCCTAATCAAGAAGAAGCAACTAATTTTGTTCATGAAGATGAAAAGTGTACTTTGTTGATAACTCTTAAGGAAGAAGATAAGGATACTAATAGTTCGTGGTATTTGGACAATAGTGTAAGTAATCATATATGTGGATGCAAAGAGAACTCTATGGAGCTTAATGAGAAGGTGAATGAAATGTATCAATTGAAGACTCACCAAATGTGCAAATCGAAGGGAAAGAAGAAGACCAAAAGACTACGACACCCATTCAAGATGCAACTCCACCACCTCCTTCATCTATTTTTCAAGAAGAAAATTCAAGCAAAAGACTAGGGAAGAAAAGAGACATGAATGACATTTATGAAAGGGCTAATGAAATTACTTTTGACTTTGAAGAGTTATATTGTTTTTTGGTAGATAGTGAACCATCAAGGTTTGATGAAGCTATAAAAGACAAAAGACAACAAGCCATGAATGAAGAAATTGAATCAATGGTGAAGAACAATATTCGAGAATTACCAACTATACCGAAGGCTAAAAAGAATACTAACGGAGCGGCATAAAAATACAAAGAAAGATTCGTCATCAAAGGATACAAACATAAACATGGAGTTGACTATGAAGATTTTTACACAAATACGATTCGAGAAACTCAGATAAAACCGAAAATCTATCAACTTGATGTGAAGTCAAAATTCCAAAATGGTTATCTTGAAGAAGAGGTATACATTGAACAATCATTAAGCTATGTCGTCAAAGAAGACGAGAATAAAATTCTAAGAGAAAGATTGGCAGGGACTGAGAGCAAGACCAAAGGTGAAGAAGAAAATTTCAAATTAAGGGGAGTAATGTTAAGTATAATTTGAAATTTAGAATAATTTAGAATTATTTAGATAAGTCATAATATCTATTGAAAAATCTAAAACTATATTAAATAAAGAAAAGTGTAGAAAATATCTATAAGTATGTATTAATTGGGAAAATTCTAAGTTATCATGGATTCTTAATTATTGCCATGACCTAGTTCAATCCTCCGGCCTTAAATTATAAACAACTGTTTGTCAACAAAAGTTGATGTATTTGATTTAAAATTTAGACCAAATACATCAATTTTTATTAATAAAAAATTATTTATATTTAAGGCCAGAAGGAGTACATCTTACTGCAATTACATCCATTTGTTCCTTCATATGATTGGATAATGGAAATAGAAACCATCCTTTGTTGTAATTGTTCAACAAGTGGAATTATAAACAATAATTGCATCTACATCTTAATCATGCGTAAACAAACTTACAAGCTAATAAAGCCACAATAAATATGGCATAATATTAACAGCACAAGTTTTCAAAAGTTTATGTGCAAAGAATTTTGGCAATGTTTTATAACTAAAAAGAACATCAATATGTCCACCATATCTTCCACATGTTTCAAAAGAAGACACATTAAATCCATTCAGGCAAATAATTAGATACAACAACAGAAAAAATAAATTAAAATAATGCTTCTCTTTGAAATCAAGGGACATCATTGATTGCTGTCACAATTGTATTGCTTAAATATATGAAGCACAAACACTAACACAGACACCAAATACGACACTGACACGTTGATGCGCTAATAATTTGAGAAAATAGATCAATTAAATGTAATCAAGTGTCAGTGTTGTGTCGATGTCGGACATTGACATGCGTCGGAAACTGGGACACGCCTCCGATCTTTAAGTTGCAGTGCTACAAAAGCTTAAATAATTATTCCATGACTAAAATTAAAAATTCCACCTATGTTTCAAAACTCAGACTTTAACCAATCAGATCAATTAGTCGGATTATTAACCAGATGTTCAGAAGGTTGAACTAATTTAGCCTCATGCTTGGTTTTAAAAACATTGATTCTAACTACTTGATCATGAAAGGCAAAAGTAAAGCATTGCACCCCACAAATAAAAAACAGGAAACAAATGGAATTAAACTATGTAACATAGCTAATGTACTTGAGAATCCAATAAGGAGTGACACTGCAAAACTACCTAATTTTTCTATCATACTCAAATTCAAGGTAGATTAGCATTTTTTAGCTTAACGTAGATGTCTCATCTATCTATTCTATTTACTTTTAATAACTTACTTATAGTACTGAGTTTGCTACTTCCACTAGTCAATCTGAGGTAAAAACTATTCCTGATCTCCATTATTTTTTTGTGTTTGATTAATCTCAACAATTCTTATCTTATTAATAGAGAAACCAATTCCCATTATTATTACCATAACCATGCTTACCTGAAGAGTAAGACATCAGTGTCTTTAGGATGGTCAGAGAACTATGCATCTATATCTGTATCACCAGTTCACTAAATTTAGTACTCATCATCAATATATAAAACTCATTTATCCATCTCAATTTGTTATCTCAAATTAATGTCTTCAATAGTTGAGATTAATGTTGTCAAATAAAGGCTATAGTTGAATTTGAGCAAACAACTATCGTTCAGGTCCACAATATGCTTATCAATGTTGTTAAATAGCAGCGCTATAGCATAGAGGGAATTTGAACTAACCATTATTTTCTGCGATCTGGAATCGACTACATTGTTTGGGATATCTCCCCCTTACACCTCATTAATAATGAATGATATACATGATCTTTTTCCAAGATTTCAATCTTCCCTGCCATATTATAAATCTCTAATCCTAAGATCATCAATTATAATTTACAGGACCTTTCCTACTGCATTTGAAAGCTAAGGCTTTTTCTTGTTTTTGAAGAAACTCGAAGAAAATGCGATGCAGAAAACACATTTAAATATCTTATTAATTAATATGAAAATCAGAAATCTGCAGACAGACAAATCCTTTTTTGTGATCATCCTACACTAAATTCATTTGAACATATGGCAGATCACACATTATAGAATCTATTAGACCTCATGTGAAATTGCTGAGCATCAACAACAAACAAGCTAATAGAACATGCCACATCAAAATTCCTCCTGCCATAAAAATTCACAGTTATTTCACCAACACAACAAGTGAAAATTCAAGAAGCAAAAACATGCAAATTCATTATTAAAAGTTACTACAAAAAAACACAGTACCAAAACCATATACAATACTGTCAATTATATGCTCTAAAGTGGACTTCGTGCCACGTAAAATCATAAAGTTGGAAAATCGATTGACTAAACTAAACTTCATTTCCAATTGCAGCCAACATAAACTCGATAATACCTTGAACAAATTCATGATGTAGTTGTAGGTGATACAGAGCTGGAGCTCACATTTTGAGACACCGGTGCAGAGGGTGGAACATATATGCGTGCTTTCTTGAGAATTTCAGCAACCATCCAATGTTTACGCTTGCTCAAAGGCCTAGAAGAATCCAGCCGAACCTGAAATGACAGCCACAAAAACCTTGCTTGTTTAGTTATCATGCAAAGTCAAGAACAGAGCCAATCATAACTGTACAAGACAATGTTGTCAATTGCGAATCGCAAAAAATAGCAATTTGTTCAATTTCTACTACGCAATAGTACCGCTACAGCACTACTTAACAACACTAGTACAAGAGATGTAAATAATTCACAATACTTACTCGGTCACCGATGTTACAAAGATTGTTCTCGTCATGAGCCATAAACTTAGAGGTACGCTTGACATATCGGTTAAACACTTTGTGGTGGAATAATCTATCAACTGCTACCACAACCGATTTCTGCATTTTATTGGAAACCACCGTTCCTACTACTTGCTTCATCTTCTTTGCTCAACAAATTCCAACAATCCCTAATTCAGATTCCAATATATGAGTACAACAAGATAGTCAAGGTTTTACAAAAAGGAATGCAACAGAGAAAAAAGGCCACGACAAAACAGTATCGGTAATCTCCATTACTGTTATTCTCAATTTTAAAGTAGTCATGAAAAATCACAGAAAACAGCCGCGACGAAACGCTGTTACAAGCGCAACGAACCCTCGCTCATAAGAAAATATATGAGAATCCCTTTTTTTTCAATCCAGAAAGATTAAAAAAAAAACTTTTTCAGAATAAATCTAAACACGACCTTCACTCCTACTCTAATTTTGACTTTCTCAAATCTCTCAACTAGTATAATACATTATATAATAGCAATGATAATTTGAATAAACTATGTGCAATGTTGTGATTCATTCACACTGCAATGACCGCAATCCTTAATTCAACATCTGTAATAGCCGAAATCGTGAAATCCTTAATGCAACTGCTATCGCTGTTTAAAACCTTGAAGATAGGTAGCTGATAAAATCTCATTACTGCAGAAAATTGCGCCGCTTTAG
Source organism: Cicer chorassanicum (assembly GCA_037974735.1). NCBI lineage: Eukaryota > Viridiplantae > Streptophyta > Magnoliopsida > Fabales > Fabaceae > Cicer > Cicer chorassanicum. The sequence goes on from JBBPBP010009779.1 coordinate 70,976,872, forward strand.
CGCTTTAGCAGAGTGGAGCTCTACTATGCCGTGGTGGCTATTGCGGCAGCAAATTGCTCTGTAATCGCATCACGCGCTATAAGGAGAAGGGAAAGGAAAATTCGAAAAAATAAAGAAATGAATACCTGGACGACTGTGGCGCTGTTGCTGGAGGCCGGGGAACTTCCGACTTCGTATTCCGGCGAGTTACTAATCGGAGTTGTTTCTGATACAAGGGCAAAGGTGAAGCGGTTGGTTTTGTTTTTCTGATTTGATGGAGATGATGAATTGATGGGCCTCTACAAAATAAAGTGGATTGGGCTCCGCTAATAAGTATATTTTTATTATCTCAAATATAAGTTTGTAATTGTTATTGTAATAAAGTAAAATATATAATAATAATAATAATAATAATAATAATAATAATAATAATAATAATAATAATGATAATAAATAAATAAGTATTTTTTATAAAATCAAATATTATAGAATTTTGATTTATTTTTTAACAGTGTTATTGCAATAAGATATTTGTAATAATTTTTAGAGTGAAGACTTATTTTAGTCGTTAATAAATACTAAAAATATTTAATTTAGTCTCTCCAAAAAATGTAACTTTTAGACATTTAAAAAACTAAATTAGTATATCTTATTCTCTGCATTATTTATACTTTGTTTGGTTGATAACGAAAAGATGGAAGGAAAAAAATAATTAATAAAAAATAAGATGATTATTTAATAATTTAGTGTAAAAGAAATAATTTAATTTGTACACGTCAGAAGTGTAATGTCATTTTACCCTCTCATCTAATGAAAATAGTTGATTTTAACACATCAATTTAGAGTTGTCGCGGCCTAAAATTTCGAGTGTTCCTCGAATTCAATGGAGTCGCCACCAAAGTTTATTTTAAAATAGGGAAAATATTGGAAAACCCTTAAAAATAAAATAAAAATAAAAAATGGTCTTTGAAAGCAAATTTTGAGTTCGGGAGTCGTTTATGTGTAGGGAAGGTATTAGCACCCTACGACATCCGTTAAAAAAAACGGTTACCTATAATTAATTGTACAAAATTAATATTAACTTAAATATATTTATTTCTCCTTTTTAAAATGCAAATATGATCTTTTTACGAAAATAATCTAATGATAAATATACATTTAAAATATAGAGAGAAAGAAAAGTTTTTGTTAGTATGTTTGACAAGAGTGTGATCTTGCTCCTACGTATCTCCTGGTACGATGGAGAAATCAAAGCTACATAGTTCTTGGGTAGAAAATGTGGATGTGTTGATTGCTTTTAAAGAAATTGTGTTTTGTTGTTGATAAAAAAGTTTTGAAAAAAGAATTGGTTTGATTTGAATAATATTTTGAAATGCAAGTTTTAAGACTATCTAGTCGTACGACTCGTGTCTCAAAAAGTTTAAGGAGTAAAAAGATGTCACATCTAATTTAATCATTTTAAGAGCATTTTTTTTTATCATTTTTTATTTTAAATATGAAGTTTTAAAATTGTCAAGTAATACAACTTGGGTATCAAAAATTTAAGGAGTAAAAGGATGTCACATCTAATTTAATCCTTTTAAAAATATTTTTTCATTTTTCGATTTTAAATATTAAGTTTTAAAAATATCAAGTATTATAACTTGTGTCTCGAAAAATTTAAAAAGTAAAAAGATGTCGCATCAAATTTAATCCTTTTAAAAATATTTTATTGATTAATTCACTTATAAATTTTGATTTATTAATTTATCTATAAAGATGAGATTTAGAACTGTAAAGTTGTTGCAACTTGTGTCTTAATAACTCAAAGATATAAAAAAACATATCTAAAATTCATAAGTCTTTCTATATTAATATATAAAAAAATAATAAATAAATAAATAAATAAAGTAAAAAAGGAGATGCGGTACTTTCAATAAAGTAATAAATAAAATAAATAATAAATAAATATAAAACAAAACAATTCCAATAAAGTCTAGGGAAGGCTGCATTAGAAAAGCCATGCGGTACTTTATATTAGAAAGTTGCAGGCGGTACTTGGTATAGGGAAGGCTGCATCAGAATCTATCAATTGGCAGCAAGCAAGCACATAAAAAGAGTTTATCAAGTGGAAAAAAATAAAACAAAGAAAAAAAAGAAAAGAAACAAAAGGGAGAGGATGAGATTTAAAAACCGAGAAAGAGGTTACCAAGAGGAAAAGGGAGAAAACGATCAAGAGCGGGAGAATAGAATCGGGACTGAGCATGGTGAGACCAAAGAGTATGGTTGGCTTCTCGGCGACGGTGACCGTGACTTTGTGCTTTCCTGATACTTTTTCTAATTTCTTCCTCTTCTCCTTTTCTCTTTTTCCTTTTTATCCTTCCTCTCTTTGTTTTCAAAGAATCAAACTCTCCTCCCCTTTCAAAACTGATTTTTGCCTTAATTTATAGAGTACAAGGTTGGATCTATGTGTCTACGAAATAAATTGATGTCTGGATTTTACATTGTTTTGGTAGAAATATTGGAACTGCAGAGATTAAAATGGAAAAGGGTGACTGACCTTTTGATTGAGTGTACCATTAACAAAACTAATAACCTTTAAATAAATAGGGAAATGGGACTGTTGTGTGTAGGAAGTATTTGAACTGATTTGTTTGAAATATTTTGAAGTGTTTCAAAGCAGTAAGATTGTGTTTTGCATTAGACAAAGGAAAAACTCTTGTATCTTAGAAAGAGATGTAAATAATTTTTTTTTTGTTTATGTTGGTTTGTTTTAATTTTGTTTTTTTTAAATGTAATGAGAATATTTATGTAAATATAAACTCAAAATAATGATTTTTTTTTATATTTTAAAATAATACTTATAGAATATTTATTAAACGTATTGCTACTAATTTTTTGAATTACTTTAAATTAACCGGACAAAATTTGGGTACTACAGCTGCCCCTATTTAATTATTTTTTACTAGTAAAAGATAATTAAATATAAGGACCTAAATTTTGTATTGATTAAAAAAAAAGTTGGTGATTGGCAAAATAAAAAGCGTAGTTTTCGATGGATGGTTGATCGACAGAAATAAAAACATGACTGTCTTCGGTTTGAACATAAAAATGATCGTCTTCGGATTGGTTACCGATGTGTAGATCGATGTAAAATGATCGTTTTTGGATTGGTTACCGATGCGTAGATCTATGTAAAATGATTGTCTTTGGATTGGTTACCGATGCGTAGATCGATGTAAATGAAATGATCGTAAATAAAATTACCGTCTTCGGATTGGTTACCGATGCGTAGATCGACATAAATAAAATGGTCGTCTTCGGATTGGTTACTGATGCGTAGATCGACATATATAAAATGATCGTCTTCGCATTGGTTACCGATGCGTGGATCGACAAAAGGTTAATGATCGTCTTCGGAGTGGTTACCGAGGTGTAGATCGAAAAAAAAGTTAATGATCGTCTTCGGATTGGTTACCGATGCGTAGATCGACAAAAATATAAATGATCGTCTTCGGATTGGTTACCGATACGTAGATCGACAAAAATATAAATGATCGTCTTCGGATTGGTTACCGATGCGTAGATCAACAAAAGGTTAAATGATCATCTTCGAATTGGTTACCGATGCGTAGATCAACAAAAGATTAATGATCGTTACCTAGTAGGTAATGAGATTTGGATGCCAATAAATATTGGAATTTTTATTTGCTGGTGAATCCTAGACTTTTATAATGTTGATGGATAGTGAAAATGGGGTTGTATTGCCAATAAAAGTTTAGTTTTGGATTGCCAATGGACATTGGGCTTTCCGAGGCCAACGGATATTAGGCTTATGCAGTGTTTTGTAGATCTTTGGTGTTGGGTGTCCATGGATAATGAAAACTGAGATTTCAATGTTAATGAATATTGGATTTTTGGTTGGCAATTGGTGTTGGGCTTTTGGTTAGAGTGATGATGATTATTGGACTTTTGGGATGTCAATGGACGTGGGCTTATATGTTGCCAAGAAAGGTTGGGCCTTTACGTTACTAATGGAACGTTGGACTTTGGTTGAGGTGCCAATTATGATTGGACTTTTATTTGAAGTGCTGATGAAAATTGGACTTTTTGCTTGCCAATGAAATATTGGGCTTTGGGGTTAGAGGTGCTTTGTAGATCTTATGCGTTGGATTGTAAATGGTACATGTTGTGGATGCCAATGGATATTTGGAAAGCATTCTAAGCTACCAACTAACGATGGTTGTGGATTTCAGTGGAAATTGGGCTTAAAGATCCAATGAAGAGTGAGTTTAGGGGGACGCCAAAGAATATTGGACTTTGGGTTTCAGATGTCGATGAAAATTGGACATTTTTTATGTGTTTGCCAATGACGATTGGACTTTGTGTTTTAATTGCCGATGAAAATTGGACTTTTTATTTGCCAATGAATACTGGGCTTTGGGGTGCCAATGAACTTTGGTCTTTGAGGTGCCAATGAAGATTGGGCTTAGTGTTTGAGTTGCCAATGAAAATTGAACTTTTTTGTTATTTTATAGGATCTTTAAGATGTCATAACTCATGTCGTAGAAATATAGGACTAGTTTTTGCTGTGGACTAAATTTATCCATAAATTTTGCTTGTGATAACCAAATAGAATGTACATTCAATAAGTTACCACAACTTAAACAAAGTACTACTCATAACCAAGCAAGATGTACATCTTGAAGGTTACTCCAATACGATCAAATCTTAATTTAATCGTCGAGTAGATTGTCTATTGGTCGATTTGTGCAAAATTTTAGGGGATTGAATGGTATTTGGGCAATAATTTTGCGTGTTATTCGAGCATTGGGGTTAACGCGAGCATATGATATGCCATATAATTATAAGATTGTGAGATCTTTAAACCTGAGCACGATGCAAGGTGCATGAATTGCGTCAAGTTATGCATAGATGCATGAGGTGAGATGCATGATGTGATGCTAAAATGATGCATACATGATTAGTGCAAGGTGCATGGATCTGCATTCTATGATTGTATCTACTGATTCAAAAACTCAGGATGCACACCTGATCTTTAGTTTTTTGTTTGTTATCATTGTTCATTTTTTAGAACATGAGGATGCAATGACCTTGTTTGGTGAGAAAGGTGTTTTTTGTGTAAGAAATGAATTTCTTGATTTGATCACTTCCTTGAAATTTTCAATATGTAAAATAACCTTGAACTTAAACTCAAACAAAATCAAGTTTACCATGTTTATGTTTATCATTATTCTCACTCAATTGTTGCAAATTAGTGTATCTTGATGATTGTAGTCTCCATCAATAGTTGAGTGAGTGAGGACTTCTTGGAAAAAATATGACCAATTATAGTTTTTGACTACAGTCGTCGAATAATTTTCACCACCTTAGTCTTTTATTGAAAAGAACACCTAAAAAATTAACCTTTTTGGTCAAAGATGTTAACTGAAGATTGCAAAAGAATTCATAAATCGTGTCAACGAACTTACATTATCTTTCTTTGAAGCATTGTTTTAATAAAGCGTGCATTACAATGCATTTAAGATAGAAAGGCTAGGTTAGGATCGTACCTCAAAAGGAGGACAAAATATTTGATGGTAGATGGAGATGCATGAATTTTGAAAACCAGATAATTGCTTCAATCTCTGAAGGATGGCATTGCAATAATTTAGACATAGCAAACAATTGTTGTAGTCTAAAGAAAGTGGGATTACCTAACTATTCTTCACGAGCTAAGCAAGGAGGAATATAAAAGTGCCCCATCATGGAAAGATAGTGAGAGGATGTTGAGATGAAATGAGTGATTGGAAAAACAACATCAAAATTAGTTTTGTAGGAATATAAAAATGAAAGATGGGGGATGTGCCCCATTTATGCAGTATGTGGATGATGAAAATAAATTCAAATGATATATGGAGAATCAAAGATAATGAGTTTTCCTAAATTTGAAATTTAGAGGTACTTAATCCTTGAATGAATGACGGAGAAGTGCCCTTATTTTGGAATATACAAAATATTGTGTATGTGATTAGAAAAAATGGTGAAAGGATTGCCCCAAGTTATAATTTTGGAAGGCACAATGTTTGACTGGGACAACAGTGTTGTTGCCCCAATTTTAGAGTATCAAGTTGAAAGATTTCTCTTGTATTACGGGAGTTTTAAAGAGTGTGGAGAGAAAGGGTTGAATGAACAATTGTTTTATAGAATATATGAATATGAATGAATGGTAGGAGTATTATCTCAGTTGAATACTGAATGCCTCAATTTTGGTCCATCATTTGAATGATTTTCCTTATTGATAAGTATGATAATTATCATTCGTTTATGTACAAAGAATTTGATCTCGTTGATGATCTCCACAATTTGGTCAAAGTGTTCTCTTACTTTGAAAGAATCCTGAGCGTGCAAGTCCTTAAGGATTATTTTAGCATATTTCAAACGAGATTTGTAGTTTTGTCCCAAAATTAAAAAAAAAATCCAAATAATGAACAATCAATCATTTATCAAAATTAATCTTTTAGACATGTAATGCGGTGAATGACTAAAAGGGTTATGAAGGAAAAAAATAATGTATCAGACTCAAATAATTATTCCAATGTCAATTAAGACAATGTTTTTTTTAGATCAAAGACTTACCTCATGGGGTATCAATCCAAAATTTGTATTGCACTTACTTTCGTGTTTTTTTTTCCAATCTCCTTTATCTATGGACTTTGACTGATAGACTATTTTAGTTTTTTTTCCTTTTGATATCATAAGTAATGCAAAGGTGACGAAGTATCCAATAAACTCCTAATATAGAAGTGATCTCTGTCTTGGATATTTGAAAAGGAAAACAAAGTCCCACTTTTTTGGCTCAAAAGGGGAAACCAATGGATATATTTTTGTTTATGTTTTTGGATGTTGAAAGACAAATTGTAAGATTCATCTCAAATCATGATTGTTTATTTTTAAAAATAATAATAATAATAATTTCATGACAAAGCTTGACAGATCTATTCAAAATTTTTTTAGTTTCTTTTTTTTTTTTCGCCCTAACTTTTGCTTAGGATGCCAATATAGGTTTTCAATCCTAACGGGCTTTTCCTTTATTTTTTTTTTAAAGGACTTGCACCAATTTGGAACTTTCAAAGTATTACTTTGTGAGATTTGATTATTGGAAATCAATTAGGCGTTCCTTTCAAATTCAATTTGTGAGACCAATTATTTTGAAGAGATTGTGGCAAGATCGAAAGGAAAGAATAATGAAGGAATGTGTACAAACGAGGATAATAATGGAGTCATGAAAGAGTAGAAACACATGACATGCATGTTCATTAAATGAATGGTTCGAAGAAAGGTAACATTAGTTTATGATTTGAATTTTATTTTAATTATGCCAATCACAAAAGTTAACAAATTTGACCATTATATTTAGATGTTTTTTGTCAACAAAAGACTTTGAGGTGTGTTCTCAAGAGTCTCAATTGATTTTTAGTTCATTTATGATTTGACAAATCTTACTTTTCAAAGAACAGTGACCAATTCAATATTTTTTTTTTTTTACAAATAAGCATCATTTCAAGAACATACACCACTCATGAAAAAAACTTTACATGAATGCAACATTATTTCTAATTTTTTTGCTCCTCATTAGAGAGAGAAAAAAAAATGACTTGCATGAATGAAAATATGATAATGTAAGACTATGATGCAAACGTGTAGCAATGTTTCATAAATATGAAACTAACTGTTTAAATATTTAACATTTTTTAGATGATGCTGATATGAAGAATGATTTGAACTCACATTTATTTTGATGTAAAACGACAAGTAATACAAAGAGACACACATTAATGCTATTGAAAATGTAAATAATTTTCTCTTGATCATGGCCACTTTATTTTTTCTTTTTATTTTTATTTTTATAGAATGTGAAAAAATTAATAAGGGAAGATATATACACAATGTGAGAAGAAAAAATGAGAGTTGAAGAAAAATGAGATTTTTGTTTTGTCCTTCTAGGAAGATAAAATTGGAACTCTATAAAGAAGAATGTTTTTGCTTTACAAAACAAAAATACTAGTTTTTTCAACAATGGATAATGTTGATTTGAATCTGGAAAAGAAAAATGCTCCTATTGTGACCTACATAGGTTTTGCTTACATTATTTAGAAGATTCGTGAGCTTTCTTAGTTGGTGACCCTCTCCAAGGTGGCTCTATGATTTTGAATATGATTCCTAGAGCCATGGATTCTATTTTGAAATATTGTCAACAACAATAGGTAAACTATTAGAAGTGACAATTATTCTAAAAAAAAAATGAAACTCTAGGTGAAGTCTTCATGTTAACCAAACAGGATGTACATCCAGAAAGCTAACTCTACGCAACTTCAGACGAATCTTAGTTTTACTCAAACCATGTATTAAGGTCTTACTCAAGTGTGTGTAAGTGAATGTGTAGTGTGTGAAGAGAATCACAATCCAAGATCGGATAAATCTTAAAGTATATAAGCTTCTTAATTTGTGAAAACTTTCCAAGGTGGGCTCTACAGTCCTAAAAGTCACTGGTCTCTAGAGTCAAGTACTCGTATTGAAACATCACTACAAATAGGAAGTACATCCAAAATGTAGGTATTCCTAATGGAGTCACACTCTAGACGAGGTCTTTGCAATAACCAAGTAGGGTGTACATCCAAAATGATTACCACTCAACCTCTAACCTAACTCAAGCTTCACTCAGGCCCGGGTATAGGGTCTCACTCATAAGTGTGTGAGTAAGTGAATGTGTAGTGTGTGAAGAGAATCACAATCCAATAAACGATGTAAAATACTCAACACACATATAAATATATATAAAGATAATGACTACAAGAAAATAAACTAATAAACAATAAATGCATAAAGTAAAGAAAATAAAAGGAGAAATAAATATAAAAGTCAAAAAAAAAATTGCACAATTAATTATGTTAGGTTTGACTCTCTAACAATCCCCAGTGGAGTCGCCAGCTGTCGCGGCCTAAAATTTCGAGTGTTCCTCGAATTCAATGAAGTCGCCACTAAAGTTTATTTTAAAATAGGGAAAATATTGGAAAACCCTTAAAAATAAAAATAAAAATTAAAAATGGTCTTTGAAACCAAATTTTGAGTTCGGGAGTCGATTATGCGTAGGGAAGGTATTAGCACCCTACGACATCCGTTAAAAAAACGGTTACCTATAATTAATTGTACAAAATTAATATTAACTTAAATATATTTATTTCTCCTTTTTAAAATGCAAATATGATCTTTTTACGAAAATAATCTAATGATAAATATACATTTAAAATATAGAGAGAAAAAAAAGTTTTTGTTAGTATGCTTGACAAGAATGTGATCTTACTTTTACGTATCTCCCGGTGCGATGGAGAAATCAAAGCTACGTAGTTCTTGGGTAGAAAATGCGGATGTGTTGATTGCTTTTAAATAAATTGTGTTTTGTTGTTGATAAAAAAGTTTTGAAAAAAGAATTGGTTTGATTTGAATAATATTTTGAAATGCAAGTTTTAAGACTATCTACTCGTACGACTCGTGTCTCAAAAAGTTTAAGGAGTAAAAAGATGTCACATCTAATTTAATCCTTTTAAGAGCATTTTTTTTTTATCATTTTTGATTTTAAATATTAAGTTTTAAAATTGTCAAGTAATACAACTTGTGTATCAAAAATTTAAAGAGTAAAAGGATGTCACATCTAATTTAATCCTTTTAAAAATATTTTTTCATTTTTCGATTTTAAATATTAAGTTTTAAAAATATCAAGTAGTATAACTTGTGTCTCGAAAAATTTAAAAAGTAAAAAGATGTCGCATCTAATTTAATCCTTTTAAAAATATTTTATTGATTAATTCGCTTATAAATTTTGATTTATTAATTTATCTATAAAGATGAGATTTAGAACTGTAAAGTTGTTGCAACTTGTGTCTTAATAACTCAAAGATATAAAAAAACATATCTAAAATTCATAAGTCTTTTTATATTAAGATATAAAAAAAATAATAAATAAATAAATAAAGTAAAAAAGGAGATGCGGTACTTTCAATAAAGTAATAAATAAAATAAATAATAAATAAATATAAAACAAAACAATTCCAATAAAGTCTAGGGAAGGCTGCATTAGAAAAGCCATGCGGTACTTTATATTAGAAAGTTGCAGGCGGTACTTGGTATAGGGAAGGCTGCATCAGAATCTATCAATTGGCAGCAAGCAAGCACATAAAAAGAGTTTATCAAGTGGAAAAAAATAAAACAAAGAAAAAAAAAAAAGAAAAAAAACAAAAGGGAGAGGAGGAGATTTAAAAACCGAGAAAGAGGATACCAAGAGGAAAAGGGAGAAAACGATCAAGAGCGGGATAATAGAATCGGGACTGAGCACGGTGAGACCAAAGAGTATGGTTGGCTTCTCGGCGACGGTGACCGTGACTTTGTGCTTTCTGATGCTTTTTCTAATTTCTTCCTCTTCTCCTTTTCTCTTTTTCCTTTTTATCCTTCCTCTCTTTGTTTTCAAAGAATCAAACTCTCCTCCCCTTTCAAAACTGATTTTTGCCTTAATTTATAGAGTACAAGGTTGGATCTATGTGTCTACGAAATAAATTGATGTCTGGATTTTATATTGTTTTGGTAGAAATATTGGAACTGCAGAGATTAAAATAGAAAAGGGTGACTGATCTTTTGATTGAGTGTACCATTAACAAAACTAATAACCTTTAAATAAATAGGGAAATGGGACTGTTGTGTGTAGGAAGTATTTGAACTTATTTGTTTGAAATATTTTGAAGTGTTTCAAAGCAGTAAGATTGTGTTTTGCATTAGACAAAGGAAATACTCTTGTATCTTAGAAACAAGTGTAAATAATTTTTTTTGTTTATGTTGGTTTGTTTTAATTTTGTTTTTTTTTAAATGTAATGAGAATATTTATGTAAATATAAACTCAAAATAATGATTTTTTTTTATATTTTAAAATAATATTTATAGAATATTTATTAAACATATTGTGCTACTAATTTTTTGAATTACTTTAAATTAACCGGACAAAATTTGGTTATTACAAGAGTCCCATTTTTATAATATCTAATTTTTTTTCTTAAGGATATTTATGTTATTTTATAAAGACACACATTTTTTTATCATAATTTCTTTTTATTTTTTAAATTAAATTATTAAATAATTAACTCAACTTATATTTATTTTCGCTTCTTTTCGTTTTTTTCTTTTATTTCCTCCATCTGTAAATATGGTAAGAATTAAGTTCTCTCAATTCAATTTTTAAGTTCTCTCAATTCAATTTTCTTAAAATATTACCTTTATTTTTTTCATTGAGTCTTTTAGGAGCAAGCATTCGATTATAACTATCATCACTTCCGCAAAAACCTTTCAAGGTCTAGGAGGAAGCATTTGAATTTTGAACTTGGTTTGAGACTTACAATTGACTTTAGGCTTCTTATGTCTATCAGCCAAACTCTCTCGATCCCATAAAGCATTGTCAATAAATTGCTCGAGCGATAATACCCTCCTTAGAGTACTCTACATGGGATTATCTACGATCACTACTAAATGAATACCTATGGGGTGTGGAGATCATACTTCTTGCCCCACAAATATTTGTAAATTTATAATCTTTATTTTGAATTAAATAATTGTAAATATCTATTTTAGTCTTTGAGAATAATTGAGAGACTCAATTTAATTTTTTAGAAAAAAATATTTAATTTTTAATCTTTGAGAAAAATAAACTAAGACAACTTAATTCCTACATTTTTTACATTTTGTTTGATTAATGAAAGAAAGATGAAGGAGAGAAAATAAATAAAAAGAAGAGAAAAATGATAGAAAATAAGATTATTATTTAATAGTTTTGTGTAAAAGAAATAATTTATTTTTTTTATACACTAACAATGTAAAATCATTTTATACTCTTATCCAATGAGAATAATCAATTTTAACACATCATCTTAATTAGAGTTCGCTTGTTACAGGTTTTTTGTGGGAATGAATGAACAGTGGGAATAAATGGACGGTGGTACTTATTCTCCAATGACGAGAAGGTCGTGATTAACTAACATCTTCTTCTTTGTCCATTAGAGGATCTAGCTTATCTCAGAATAAGGACTTGTAACTCTTTGACTTAAACTACATATCACAATACTTCTTATTTCTATATCTTCAATCACCATTAAGGCAAGTTGGTCTTTAAAATGTATCCATATATATCTTCATAATTGATTCTACGCATCTTCAATTAAGAAGGAAGATATCAGAGGATGTCACTATTAGAGAATGTAACAAAGACTTTTAGGCAACTAACTAATTCAAGACGTTGAGTAGAGGGTATACAGAGTTAGACGATCAAGTGCTTCTCGTGATTATCAAAGATAGACGATCACTTTGCTTGTTGCACTTATTAAAGTCAGACGATCATTTTGCTTGACACACTTATTAGAAGACGATCACTTTGCTTGATGCACTTATTAAAGTCAGATGATCATTTTGCTTGACACACTTATTAGAAGACGATCACTTTGCTTGACACACTTATCAGAGGTAAACAATCATTTTGCTTGACACATTTATCAAAAGCAGACAATCACTTTGCTTGACACACTTATCAGAGGCAGATGATCATTTTGCTTGACATACTTATCAGAGGCAAACGATCATTTTGCTTGATACACTTATTAGAGGCAGAACATTCAGATCGTTGCTTGTATTAATGGATTCACCAAAGTCAAACATAAATTTAACATCTTCTTCTTTGTTCATTAGAGGATCTAGCTTACATACAAAAACTCTTTGACTCAAACTACATATCACAATACTTCTTATTGCTATATTACAATTTGCTCTATTAGTAAACATGATTACTTGTTTATTAGGTGATAATATTCTTTGTGTTTAGAAACAATTAGATTATTACTTCTAACATACTTGTACTTTATGCTACCTTAAAATATATAGTCATTAATATAAATCTTTATCTTCTAACTTAAATATGCACAATTAGCAAATATAGTTACAAGATAATTGTTCTTTCTTTGTTTGTTTCTATTGTCATCAAAACATCAACTGAGGATTGCAATTGAAACCACTTTTGCACTAACATGATTGAGATTATTCGAAATAGATTGGACACTTGTTTTGGTTTAGTTCGAATAGAAATTGATAGAATCTATAACGCTTAATTATGAGTTTGGTTGAATTCGGTTGTGACATTAATTGTGTTTTTGTGACACTTGTTTACTACCATGGTTAATCGAAGTTTGGGTAAAATTAAATGAAGCTTGCTTGTTTAGGTTTATGACCAAATAAGAATAAAAACATAGAACAAATGTTTATTTATAACCTATGATAGAGTCTCGACGAAGAATTCCTAAAACCAACGGATTGATTGTTTCAATTAATTGATAATTCTGTATAACTACTTAATCCATTTTCAATTAAAAGCACCTTTCTTTATTTATTTCATTATAAGTTCTTAATTTTGGTTATTGTTATACACATAATAAGTCTCCTTGTGAATGTTTACATAAGCATGCTCCTGTTCTTAGTAGTAACCGTAAAGTGTGTGGATGGTTATGCTATGCTTCTACTCTTGTATCCCATTGATCTAAATTTGATACTCGTGCTAGCAAATGTATATTTCTAGGATATAAGCATGAGACAAAAGGATACTTGTTATATGATATGTAGAACAAGAAATTTCTTGTGTCAAGAAATGTGGTGTTTAAGGAATTGATTATTCCTTTCAATTCCAACTCTTCATCAACAACACCAATGTAGTGGGAATGTATTGAAACTACTGCTTATGATGATCGATATGTACACTTGAAAATTTAGATTTAGTATTCAATGAATTAGATCCTACATTACAAGACAATAAAATTGAGAATGATGCTAACTCTTAAGAAGAGGGGCATCAAGATGATACAGGTTCCCAAAATGGTTCCATTAATGACCAAGAGGAACAACAAACTGATGAAAAAGGACATGGACATGATTCCTTGAGAAAATAAACACGTGAGAGAAAACAACCTGTGTGTACCTAATAGATTATGCTTGCAACATACTAGGCCAAAACAAAACAAACTCAGATTGAAGGTGCAGACACGAGAAGGGGGGTTGAATTGTATTTTGCAAAATTGATAACTTTTTGATAATTTATAAATAAATAAATAAACTAGTTTGGTTTTGGTGACTTACTTGGAGTTGAAGCAATCGGATTCAGAGGCAGCAAGCAAGGAAAGCATAAACAATTTGAAATATAGATTTATCTTGGTTCACCATTAACTTGGTTACATCTAGTCCCCTCATTTAAAAGGCTTTAATCCACTAATTCAAATACCTTGAATTACAAAACACTTGACCCTCCAAGCAAGTCTTCCCAAACAACTTGACAACCCCAGACTTTTGAGGAGCTAACCACCTTGACCCTACAAGTCAAGTCTTCTCCTAGCAGCCTGACAACCCCAGATTGAAGAAGGAACTAAACCACTATCGGTTTCTCTCTTTGAACTCTAAGACTACTCTTTTCTGTTTTTCAATAATTTTCTTCTTCAGCCTTGAGTATCTATTTATAATTAAAATTTAGGCTTCAATTTAGTACTTGTTTAATTCTTAATTGTATTTTGTTCAGATTGCGTTTGTAAATTCTTTAGATTGATTCTGTTCATATTTTGTTGTAGATAAATCTTGATCAAATTTTCTTCAAATTTTTTACAAATCTTCTACGAATCTTGACCATATCTTCTTTCATATTCTTTGAAGTAAAATATATTGTTCTCATAAAATACTTTTGTTATCATAAAAACTCTAAGTATGAAATGATCTTGGTTCCAACCGGTACACCTTATCCTATTTCAAATTATGTTTCGTACACTAATCTATCTTTTTCCCAAAGGACATTTTCTATATCTTTTTTAAGTCAAACAGAACCAAGAACATATGAGGAGGCTTGTAAGTATGAATGTTAGAACAAAGCAATGGAACAATAATTAAAAGCTCTCCAACAAAAAAAAACTTGGAAGCTTGTAGAATTGCCACCTGGAGTCAATCCCATAGGCAATAAATGAATTTTCAAGATAAAAAGGAAACAAGATTGTTCTATAGATCATTACAAGGCAAGACTTGTAGCAAAAAGCTACAATCAAAGTTAGGGTTTGGAGTTTGACAGTGTGGATGCTAGTGAGTACAAAAGATTGGTTGGAAGATTGGAAGAGTGGTTTACTTGACAACTACTAGGATATACATAACCTATGTAGTACAACAACTAAGCCAATTAATATGTAATCCTACAAAAACTCATTTGAAGACTACAATAAGAGTGTTAAGGTACTTCTTTTTTCTAGAAAGTTTGAAGTGAAATTAGGTGGATTTAGTGATGCAGATTAGGGAACTTGCAAGGATACTAGAAGATCCATTACATGATATTGTTTCTTCATAGGCAAACCTCTCATAAGCTGGAAGTCGAAGAAGCAACTTACAGTTGCAAAATCCTCTTAAGAAGCAGAATATCAAGCATTGACATCTGCTACTTGTGAAATGCAGTGGCTTATTTACTTATTCAATGAGTTACAAATAGAATACAAGAAAACTCCAATCCTATTTTGCAATAACCAAATTGCATTTGGAGATAGATTTCCAAATAAACCCAATTAGATCAAGTCAACACTAGATTAGCTAGTTAGTTAATTTTATTCATTATTCTAGTTAATCAGTTACTGTACTTTGTCCTTCTTCTATAAATATCATAGAGGAAAACAAATGTAAAAGATATTATAATTTTCAATAATATAAAAGGCATTACCAGATGGAATTGTTGCTAGAACGTCTAACTTGCAAATGCGACCGTTACGGGACTCTGGTATCAATGATGCATGTGAAATATTTGATGCTACTCATCCATTTATAGTATAGCAACTCACTGAAAGAAGATGTTATGAATGGCCAGATAATGCAAATCAGACTTAAATGTGAAAATAACTTGATAGATTAGTGATAACACTATTGGGCCTAAGACTATGGAAAAGTCCAAACCTGTTATGTGGAAAGTGTATGTCCGCAAGGGTACAAAAGATAAAAATCATTCTATTAATGACATGGCAGGGGAACTCTCTAAATTCTAAGAATTTCAGTTACACAAAAGGGAATAAATTGAGGAGGATAATACAACATTGGCTATGCACAATTATTATTATCATTGTATTAGGAGAATATTATTTTCTTTGGAGGAGCTCTGCTCTATTTTATACATTTTAACATAATATTTCCATTTTTCATAAATCACTAAATCCCCATTTCATATATCATTTTGCTATTTCATCGATTCCTAATTTATGCGAGTCTATCATTGGTCTGACTTGTCAGATCTCAAAGAAGTACCAGTGATTCTATACGTTGTACATGCCAAGTAAGTTGTCAGATCGAATGGAAGTAGTTAAAGCAAGACTATGAGTAGTGGAAGATTGTTCTCCAGAAGTTGAAGGAATTTTGCAAAACTATGATGAACGAGTGTACGAGATTGCTGGAGTGGCGAACAAACGAAACGGGGGAACAACGCGCATATTATGATAGTATAACATGGAAGTGAAGAAAGTTGAGTTCATTGGGTTTAAAGTACTGGCTCAATGATTTATAGATTTTTTCAAATCCCTCTTCTTTTTTTTTTTTCTAACAACTTTGATTCTTTTGTTCTTTTTTTTT
>JBBPBP010009779.1:70993668-71011179 GCA_037974735.1 Cicer chorassanicum
TTTTTTTTTTTTTTTTACTTTTACTTTTATATTATTTTTTGAAATTTTCTTGACATCACGAGCTAGATAAAATTATGCAAGTGCCACATAAACTCTCTTGTTGAATGCAAGATACTTGTCAACGGTGGAAAACAAAAAGACTTACCTGTATTTTTTTTGACATTTTTCGAATGATTTTTAACATAAAACACATATTTTATAGTTATAATATTTTTTTAAAAGATTGTGAATTTCATAAAATTAAGGTTTGTTAAATAAATAATCATATGCAAAATACCTAAGAAAATGCATCTAATTTTTGTCAAAAAAAAAATCTCTTCTTTTTTGCTCAAAAGGGTAGCAAGAGATAATATTTGTTTTTGGATGGAAAAAAAATGGCCAAACAACGTTTCAGATTGTTCATTTTCGAATAAATAAATTATTTAAGGCTGTCGGATTATCTAATGAATGCAGAACTATAGAAAAAATAAATTAGGAATCAAATCTAATACAAATAAGCTTAAATAAAGAATCAACAGAATCAGATTGGAGAGATCTGATTCTAAGTACTAGCTGTCAACATATACAAACTTCTAACCAAATAAGGTGATAGCAGTATTATTAAATGTCCACCTTTGTCACTTTCCCCTTTCCTTTCTCTATTTATTCCTAAAAATAAACATAATTGATAATAGAAATATAGAATTGCTAATAAAATAATTAAATCATTTTTATAAATAAAAAATTAATAGCATGAGTATGAATACCTTAACCTGTATTACTTTCTCCAAAAATATTAATAGTTTGAGAATATCTTAACCCACTAACTTTCTCCACTAACTCTCGGACATCAGAAATATCCATTTGTTTTAAATTATGTTGCCATCCCTAAGGTACTCAAATGATTTTGTAAACCAAACTCAAATTTCCTCTAACAATAATAAAGGATATATTGCTAAAATTTCTTGCACAACTGATTTCTATTACTATCTTCAAAGAAGAAAGAGTTACATAATACAGATCACATATCATTACACAAGAAGCAAATGCCAGTGTTGAGAGAAAAACATCGAGATCTTTCTTGTATTGAGAAAGGACTGAATCACTCAACCACCCTGCACAATCACTACCTTCTTCAGGTTGAAGAGCCACCAAAAAGTAAAATACAACATCCACAATAGCTGGGCTACATATATCACAGGCTAACCCAGAAGTCCAAAAAGGCAAACTCAAGTTTCAAGTGATTCCAAAAAGGCATATCTTTTCTGTTCTGTGCCACACAAAATGAAAGCTTGTTAACATCAATGATTGGCTATGCTCCACTAGTCTTGATGCAATGCATGCATACAAGTTGAAACATTTATTTTGTATAATCACGATTCATGACAGTGAGTTTGGTGAAACAGATATTTTTGCAGGATGCTTTGACATTTTTATGTATGCTTGAAATCAAGACCAAACTGTTTCATGCTTTGAATGTGAAATCATTTTAATAACTAAAAGTTTGATTGCATTGTAGTTTACCATTACCTTCTCATATCATGATTCTCACAAAGAACCTGGGCAAGACTTGAACTAAAATTGATTAACTTCTGGTCTGTTTATTTGATTATACTATATTATAAACACATATAGGTTGACGAATCAACAATTCCAGGATAGCTCTTACTTTTTAGTAAGATCAAACTCTAAGGTACTTTGATAAGTGATCCACCGTAGACTCGTATTTGAAAACTGCTCAAAAACTCTGACGACGTCAGATGTTGTCTTGTGGAAGTAGAAGTTATAGCCTTTATTCTCACAGTTAAGAGAGTGACTTTATTGATGTTTGTTCAATACAAACAAAGAAAAACAAATGTGTCAGTCAAAACTGAACTTGTCAAACCAAAATCAATCAAACCATTGTCTCCACCGTAAAGACGATGAGAACCGTGAAATTTTACTTCTAGAGAATGTCATCAATCATTGTTAGAGTTTTGAGCTTGATAAAGTAAAAAAAAAAATTTAGATTTTATGAAAATTTGTAGACTTGGTCTATTTAATAACTTCTAATTTAAGCCTTGGATTAATAAAATTATATGACTACAAAGAGTCTATGTCAAGGAAAAAAAAAGTCAACACAATCAACATTCACCCTCAAGCAGCTAGAGTATATGTTCATGCATGTGTGCGCTATCCTAGGAACCTACAAGGATTTGGTGAAAATGTCTACTACTTGATCTTTGGAACACAGAAGTCTGGATTTGCCTGCAGACCTTTTTCTAAAATGAATTGACAATCAATCTCATGAAAGGTTGGATTTGAAGAGAGGTATTAAGCTGATTGATTATCACATAAATTTTCAATAGGACTATCTCACAAAACTTTAGTTCTTCAATCAAAGAGCCTCATACCACAGTTTTATCCTTTGAACTTGACAATACCACTAATTACCACTAATTGCTTCTTGGTCTTCTACAATATTAGATTCCTACCAATAAAAACATAACCCAAAGTGGACTTCCTATCATTAGTATCTTTGGTAAATCTGCATCTAAATATCCAACATTACTACTGTGACCCTTGTCTGCATAAACCACCTCTTCACCATGCAAATCTTTGATAAACCTCAAGTTTCATACAACAGCATCCTCACAACTTCCACACAAAAATTTGAGGAAATTACACCACTAACAGGGGAAGATACATATGTATAAATACTACTCTGCTACTTGCATGAGTCTAAATACGACTCCTCTTGGTAAAGATGAAACTTCAGATTGAGGTCTACACTCCATAGGTATCTTAAAAATATCAAGTGCATACTTTCCCTGAGACAGATCGTTACTTGAAAGTGATTGTGTCACATCATTACCGAGGAAATACCTTAATTGTCCCAGTCTTTGGTATGGAAGTGTTAGAAACGTGTTGCCTCATGTCTGTAAATGTCTTCTTGATTATTCCCCCCACAATACAATACCATTTACACACACCAATAAATACGTTACTGCAATGGTAAGCATCTAAAGAATACTGAATGATTAGGTTCGCAACTAGCCATCCCAAATTACCCTTGCTAAACTTTCCAAACCGAGCATGAGGTGAATGTTTCATACTATAATAGGAATTCTGTAATTTCAAACCATACCTGACTCCACCTTATCAACAAACCTAGATGATTGCTCCATATAAATCTACACTTCCAGGTTACTATGGAGAATTACAAAGACATTTTGAATGTCCAGCTACTATAAAGGTCAATGTTTGATGGCAACCACAAATAAGAACAGACTATCAGCAGCCAATTTTCATCTTGCTCATTTTTTCCTTCACCCAACCCATTTCCTGCAGCATTTTGGATCATTTTACATGTTGGAGGATGCTTATGCAATGGCAGAATGTGCCAACTTTTAAAGAAGAGTTGTTGGCTAATTTCTTGTCTTACCTCTATTTATTTTAGCATTGTTGAACTTCATATCAACTTGTTATATATTTGGTTTCCAATTCAGCTTGTTGAACTAAACCTTTTAAGCTAGGATGCAATAACTTGTAACGAACCTTGTGGGTGATGTTATGTTTATATTCAATATTTTTCTGCTACGTTTTCTTTTTATGTTTTGAATTCAGATTGGCTCTTTAGTTTGAAATAACAGCCCATTACATATCGAACTAGCGTGAAAATCTTGGATTGATATAGATAGTCTTGGGTAATAGATACATTAATTAATATTGAATGTGGAATTGGGAAATAAGGGGTTGTTTACTTTTGAGAAAACGTTATGTATTCATTTTCCTAAAATGTGTTCATTTTATCTTGATGAGAGACTTTTGAATTGAACAATTATCATGGAGATAAGATAAACTACTAGTTAATGAAGATGCATTTTCATAGATAATGAAAATATTTTTTTGACATTTTCATTGTTTCTAGAAATATAGACAATTGTTCACTTCAAAAATCTCTTACCTTTTTATTAACGAGTAAAATTAACACATTTCAGAAAATGGAAACAGGAAATGTTTTCACAAAATAAACCCGACCCCCAATTTTTTTAATATTATTTCAAAAGTAATGAGATTACAATTACTAAATTGTTCGAATGAACTATGCTATACCTAACGGGCCGAGTACAATTTGCAAAAATAATTACAAAATATAAGATTATATTTACAACAAAATATGATATCAAATCGTTCCCATCTTGCAAGTAAGTTGGCTTAATCTTTCAGTTGGTAAGTCCTATGTAACACATATGTTTGTTGATATACAGAAGGAATGTAGGTTGTAGTTATCGATCCACTATTCTACTTCTTTTTGACAAAATATCGATCTATCTCAATGTGCTTTGTCTTGCCATCCTTAACAAGATTATGAGTAATACTAATGGACGATTTATTATGACAAAACAACTTAATAGGGTTTTCACACTTTATCTTCTACCATAATTTTCATCCGCAAATTTTGCCTTAGACTCAAATGAGCCACTATACTTTGCTTATTACTCCTCCAAGTCACAAGATTACCACGCAAGAATGTGCAACAGCCTAAAGTAGATCTACTTTCACTCATTAAACTTGCATAATCGGGGGCAGCATAAGCCTTTATAGTCAAACCTCCACCTCTTTAGAGTAGGAGTCCTCTCCATAGAGTAGCCTTGAGATATTGCAACACACGTTCTATAGCTTGTAGGTGCCACAACACTGATAGCATATGCTAAATCTTGTCTGGTGTGAGGCTAGTAAATCAACTTCCCCACTAATCTCTGACATTGAGCCTTGTCAACCTTAGCACTTTCCTCTTCATAGCTCATCTTGTAATTTTGCTTGATGGGAACACTTGTAAGTTTACATCCAAGTTTGTTTGTTTCCTACAAAAGATCAAACGGATACTTTTTCTAAGAGATAAAAATGACTTGTTTTGAATAGGCCACCTGAACTCCCATAAAAATGTCCTTCATCTCAAACTTTGCAAGTATCTCTTCTTGAGCAGTTGCCTCTCAACTAGATCACCACATGTCACAATGTTTTCAACATAAACAAGAACAGTTAGTTTTCCTCCGTTGTGAATGTTTGAAGAAAAAAGAATGATTTTCTTGGCTTTGTGTGTAGCCTGCCCACTTGGTTTGTTTCACCGGTGCGTCCAAATCTTGGGGAAATCTCCGTATACACCTCTTTCTCGAAGTCTCCATGCAAAAAACATTTTTAACATCAAATTGGTGGTCCCATCAAGAGTGGGTAGCAAGAGAGTAAAATGCGCAAAATGTTCATTTTGGCCACTACAGCAAAGGTTGTGAGTGCAAGTCTCCTTAGTTTAGATTTAGTGTTGTGATGAATGTCAAAACTAGGTTTAGTTGATTTTGTGTATCTTTGTTGATCTTTTAAGTCTCAATATCTATTGAAAGTCTTGAATTAGAAAACCCTTTTGAAAACATCATTTCATCATGCATAACATTAGGTACATGTAAGAATCATTTTTGAAAGTCGTGAAATGCATTTAAAATTTGGTTTAAGTCAATGTGGAAACCAAGATTTGACTTATGATATACATGAATCAACTCACACGTGTCATGAACCTGGTTCGAGAAACTGATGCAGGTGAGTTGACTCACCTGATGTGTGAATCGACTTACAAAGCTCCCTTTAAGTTGAATGAATCAACTTATAAGTCGACTCATAAAGTTCAGTTTTCAAATCTTGGCTTTTCAGTTACTTATGAATTGACTCGCAGATTTTGTGGATCGCCTTACACAATTTGAAAAACAGATTTTTCAATTGCATTGGCTTGTCTTTTCATAACTAAACCATGAATTATAAATGCCAACGTTTCCCATCATTTCAAAGTGAACACTTATTCATTCTTCATCATTCATCTCTTCAAGACACACAGTCTAGATCAAAAACTTTTGTTGATTCTTTTTCTTGGTGAGGCTGAATTTTTTAGAGAGAAACATCAAAGGTAGTTGCACATTGATAGATTGAAAATAGGGTTCTTTTCAAGATACTAGGATTTTATAGGGTTTCAAGACTGAAAGGATGCTTTCAATTTGAAGATGTTCGTTTAGATTTGTTGAAGGGGTGTTTCAAAAATCTAGTTCTTGAACATTTAGTAAAGAAAGGATTATATTGTACAACTTAGTAAATCAATCGCGGACAGATCTTTGAAACATTCATATTTCAAATTAAAGGAAGAAACTCTCATTTATGTTGAATGAGGACTCAATGTACATACAAAATGCGGACTAGTAGAAGAATCAATATAAAAATCTTGGTGTGATCTAACTTTTCCCTTATATTTCATTCTACGATTAAATAATGATTTACTTTGTTTTTGGTGTTTGTGGGTTGTAAAACTAGTATTTTGTTTTTGATACAAAACTTGTTCTTGATAAATTCTATTTTAGCTATTATTCATGATATCAAATGATATATATAAATATGTTTTTGAATAAATTATCATAAATGGTGTTGAAAATTGATTGTTCCTTATACAAGTATTTATATCATTAGTGGCATTTAGAGTGTATTAATTCATTGATTATATTGATTTATGGATCATAATTTGAACTTAGGTTTTAGCATTGAATCAATCAATCAATCAATTCCTTTTTCGTGTAAATCTTTTAATCACAATCTTGTTGAATTTGTCATTGCAAATTGCATGTGCATTATGTTTGTTGAATACGAAGGGTATTGAGAGACATGTTCAATAACCCGTGTGTTTCAACTACACATCGGAAGTTCTTTATATAGATAAACACAATGAAAGGAATACAAATAGACAGTAATACTAACAGCAGGCCAGAATACTTACAGCCTATCTAATCTAATTATTTACATTCTAATATAATATTTTAACACTCCCCTTCAAGCTGGAGCATATGAATCAAATGCACCCAGCTTGTTACACATATAACTAATTCTAAGACCTCGCAATGACTTTGTAAAAACATCTGCCAACTGATCATTGGAATTGACAAAGCTAGTGATGATGTCACCCGATTCGATCTTTTCTCTAATAAAATGACAGTTTATCTCAATATGCTTGGTCCTCTCATGAAAAACAGGATTTGAGGCAATGTGCAGTGCAGCTTGATTATCACATATTAGTGTCATTGTGTTGGCCTCTTCAAACTGAAGTTCTTTCAGCAACTGTTTCAACCAGACGAGTTCACATGTTACTAGTGTCATGGCCCTGTATTCTGCCTTAGCGCTGGATCTTGCAACAACATTTTGTTTCTTACTCTTCCAAGATATTAAATTTCGTCCGACAAGTACACAATACTCGTAAGTGGATCGTCTATCTGTGGGTGAGTCTGCCCAATCGGCATCTGAGTAGCCAACTATCTGAGTATGTCCTCTATCTTCATAAATGAGACCTTTTCCAGGTGCACTTTTGATGTATTTAAGAATTCGAATTACAGCATCCATATGTTCTTGGCAAGGAGAATTTAAGAACTGGCTTACCACACTGACAGCGAAGGAAATGTCCGAACGAGTAACTGTGAGATAGTTTAACTTTTCAACCAATCTCCTATTTCTTCCTGAATCTGATAGAGGCTCCCTCTGATTAGGTAGGAGTTTGACATTTGGATCCATAGAAGTATCAACTGGCTTGGCATTTAATAGACTTGTTTCTTAAAGAATATCCATAGCATATTTTCTTTGTGAAATTACAAGGTCATCCTTGGATTGGGCTACCTCAATACCCAAAAAATAACAGAGCTTACCAAGGTCTTTAGTTTGAAACTGATTTGAAAGATGTTTCAACTGGAGTATTCTTTGCTGATCACTACCAGTTATAACAATGTCATCCACATAAACAATAAGATAGATGCACCCTTGGGCTGAGTGACGATAAAATACAGAGTGATCGGCTTTACTACGAATCATACCAAACTCTTGTACTACCGAGCTGAATCTGCCAAACCAAGTTATATGAGACTGTTTAAGACCATAAAGAGACCTGTATAGCTGACAATCCATGATGGAAGACTCCCTCTGAACAACAAACTCTGGTGGTTGCTCCATATAAACTTCCTCTTCAAGATCACCGTGCAAAAACGCATTTTTAATGTCAAGTTGATGGAGAGGCCAATGTCGAATTGCTGCAATGGAAAAAAACAATCTGACAGATGCCATTTTGGCAACAGGTGAGAAGGTATTGTTGTAATCCAACCCATAAATCTGAGTATACCCCTTGGCTACCAATCGAGCCTTAAATCGATCAATCTTACCATCAGGGCCAACCTTCAACGTATAGAGCCAACGACACCCGACTAAAGACTTCTCATCAGGTAAAGGAACCAGTTCCCAAGTACCACTGCTTTGTAGAGCACACATCTCATCAAGCATTGCTTGCCTCCACTCAGGGTGGGATAATGTTTCACCTGTAGTTGTAGGAATAGAAACAGAAGACAAAGAGGACAAGCAAGTGTAATGCAAAGGAGAAAGACGATGATAACACAAATCAATATAATGAGGAGATGGATTACAAGTTGTGCGAATATCCTAACGAAGAGCAATAGGAAGGTCATGCTCGAGTGGCAGGGCCGGATCCGGAGGTGGCGTCGGAGGAAAGTCTGTAATGGGAACAGGAACAGGTACAACAGAGGGTAGGCGACGACGCTGATATGTTTCTAGTGGTCGTGGAGGTTGGGGGGCAGACTCGACAGGTTCGATAGGAATAAGAGTGGGTGGAATAGAGATAACTACCTGAGGAGGTTCGGGATTAATGTCGTGATGGGGCTCAGTAGCTATATGGGTAGAATTAAAATATGGTACAGACTCGAAAAAGGTAACATCGGCTGATGTAACGTAGCAGTGTAGTGTAGGAGAATAACAACGATAGCCCTATTGGGACCGATGATAACTGTGAAAGACACACTTGAGTGATCGAGCTGACAATTTGTCCAACCCAGGAGATAAATTGTGGACAAAAAACGTGGACCCAAAGACACGAGGTGGTAGTGGGTGAAGAGGGGAATGGGGAAAGATGAACGAATGAGGGATATTGCCATCAAGGACAGAAGACGGCATACGATTGATAAGGTAGCATGTTGTTATGACTGCATCCCCCCAAAAACGGAATGGAACATTGCCATGGATAAGTAAGGTTCGTGTGGTTTCAATGAGATGTCGATTTTTGCATTCGGCTACCCCATTTTGCTGGGGTGTATGAGGACATGATGTTTGGTGTAGAATACCATTGGAAGCCATAAAATTTTGAAATTGATGGGACAAATATTCCCGAGCATTATCGCTTCTTAAGGTACGAATAGAAACCCCAAATTGAGTTTTAATTTCTTGATAAAATTGCTCAAAAATAGAAAACAATGTAAATAATTAGATTAGATGGGCTGTAAGTATTCTGGCCCGCTGTTAGTATTATTGTCTATTTGTATTCCTTTCATTATGTTTATCTATATAAAGAACTTCCGCTGTGTAGTTGAAACACACGGGTTATTCAACATGTCTCTCAATACCCTTCGTATTCAACAT
The DNA here is from genome assembly GCA_037974735.1 of Cicer chorassanicum. NCBI lineage: Eukaryota > Viridiplantae > Streptophyta > Magnoliopsida > Fabales > Fabaceae > Cicer > Cicer chorassanicum. Next base: position 71,003,125 of record JBBPBP010009779.1, read on the forward strand.
GGTATCAGAGCTATTTTTCATTAAAAATAACCACGTACAACGAGAGTAATCATCAATAAAAGTAACAAAATACTTAGACTCTAAAGTAGACACAGTACGAGAGGGACCCCAAACGTCAGAGTGAACTAAATCAAAGGGAGATGATACTCTTTTATTGATTCAACCAGGAAAATTACTACGGGTGTGTTTCCCTAACTGACACGACTCACAACACTAGCTTTTGCAGTTTGGTAAGACTTGGGTGTCCTAGCTGAGCATGGATAGTATGAGGGGACTCTGTTGCAGAGCACGTCTTGGAAGATGTAGAAAGGTAATAGAGGCCTTGAGACTCACATCCGACGCCAATCGTCTGTCTCGAACTCCGATCCTGCAAGGTAACATTATCATTAGTGAAAGTAATAATACAGTCATGGGACTGAGTCAATCGACTAACTGAAAGTAAATTAAAAGGGCATCTAGGTACATAAAGAACAGATGCAACAGATATGGAAGGGAGAATTTGGACAGTGCCAACTCCTTGAGACCGGGTTTGAGTGCCATTGGCAGAAGTTATAATAGGTAAAAAACCAGATATAGAGAGTCAAGAAAAGATACCTTTATTACCAGTGACATGATCAGACGCACCAGAATCAAGAACCCAAGGGCCAAGAGAAGATGAGTGATAAAGTAAACAGATGAGTTATCAGTATGTGCAACCGAAGTAGGAGAACTAGAGTTCGGATGACTCTGAACCCATCGAAGGAAATCTTCATAATTTGCCGGAGAGCCTTGTGGAGATGGTGTAATCTGAACAGTGGCAGAAGGATCAAGCTGAGTTGCATTTATCGAAGGCGGAGGCTTACCATGCAACTTCCAACAGCGATCAATAGTGTGTCCAAGCCAATGACAATGCTCACATTTGGGACGAGGCTTAGAGTTGGATGGTCCTCCACGAGAGCGGTTCTGATTATGTCCCTGAGATGCAAGGGCAGCAGTGTCACCTGATGCTGAAGTCATAGAATGCTCAACGGGATGCTTTGCTAGTACTCGAAGGAGGATTGCTGAGGTAGTAGACATATCTGGAACAGTAACAGACCCAAAATTTGATCACGAGTTGCAGAGTACTCTTGGGGTAGGCCATAGAGTGCAAGGAGCATGAAGAAGGTGCTGCGTTGTTCCAGCTCTCTCTTATGTTCAACTGGATTACTTGCAGCAGGAGGGAGAAGCTCATTAAAATCATGAAGTACACTATGAATGGTGCCTAACTCGAAACTCAAAATTTAGGGCAGATATGGAAGCAAGAGGTCAAAACAAGTGCTACGGAAGAAGCGGCGCCGTCAATAGCGGCTGGACACGCCGTCACGCGCGGTGGTTACTGGCGGCGGGTGGATCTCACGCGCGTGAAGGCAGGCAGCGCGTGTGGGCGCGTGAGGGCTGTTTTGACAACGAGCCTGAAGGGGTAGGCCAGTCTGAGGTGTACAATGCTGCTGGAGTGGTCGTTCGTCGAAAAAAGTCATTGGGGACAGCAGCGGCAGTGACGGCAGTGGCGGCGGAGCGTGGACGGATGAAGAAAATTTTTGGAATCAGCGTATCAGAGGCAGGGAAGAGGAAACCGGAGTTGAGAACACGGTTTGCCGGAAAAAAAAAATTCACCAGAGACAGTGGGTCCACCGGGTAGTTGACGATTAGGGTTGTCTCTCAACAGACTCTAGATACCATGTTGAATACGAAGGGTATTGAGAGACATGCTGAATAATCCGTGTGTTTCAACTACACAACGGAAGTTCTTTATATAGATAAACATAATGAAAGGAATACAAATAGACAGTAATACTAACAGCGGGCCAGAATACTTACAGCCCATCTAATCTAATTATTTAGATTCTAATATAATATTTTAACAATGTCCAATTCAAATAGCTTCACTCAAAAACTCTAAAAAAAGGTTACGACTCTACTCAATCCCTTTCTAGAGTCTTAGTTCCATCTCGTACAACAAATGTCTCTTCATAATCAATGCCATAGATTTGAGTATATCCCTTTGCCACTAGTCTTGCTTGGTATTGATCTAGAGTTCCTTCAGATTTGTACTTGAATGTTTAGATCCACTTGCTACCAACAAGCTTTTTGCCCCTTGGTCTCTCAACAATCTCCCAAGTGTCATTCCTTTCTAGTGCTTTCATCTTCTCGTCCATAACTTGGACACAATTTGCATCTTCAAGCGCCTCTCATACAGATTTTGGGATTCTCACAATAAACAACGGCAATAAAACTCTAATGCTACAAGGAAAGGTACTTCCAGGAGACATTGAGAAATTGGATATTTGGCACACGATCTTTTCCCTTTTCGCAAAGCAATAAGTAAGCCCTCTAAATCAAGGTCACAAGTGTCAGAAATCTCACGAATATCAGAATTAGAATTGGAGCTTTTAGTACTTACCTTCAGCTCAGATGATTGAAGTTGTTTCTAGACCAGATCTGGTTTTTCTCTCCCCTAATACATTAATGTTGGTTGACTAGCCTTGGCTTTCACTAGTGTTGAAGGTGATGAAAGGTGATTTTTGTCACAAAATGAGAAAATTTTAGCACTGAAGACAGCAAATGAGCCACAATAAGGTGGCTGGCGTTTAAGCGGAAGTGGTGGCTGGCGTTTAAGCGGAAGTGAGACCACAAATACTGAGAGCTCGTGATACTATGTGGAATTGGGAAATAATATTCATGAATATTATTTCAAAAGTAATGAGAATACAATCACTAAACTATTCACATAGAGTAATAGACTACTTTATACCTAACAAATCTAATAAAGGGGCCAAATACAACCTGTAGAAATAATTGCAAAATATAAGATTATATTTACAACAGAATATTCTAATAGGCATATGTTTCAGGTCTATAGAATGGAACTGAGTCATAGTTATGAATCAGGAGGGTACTTAATAAGGGTATATACATAAGGTAATCTTAACAAAACACTACAGAAAGTGATTGAAAAGCAAAAATGTTTTATACGCTCATTTGTAAGTCAGTTTATGTCCTTCCTCCTGACACTCTTTGGGAAGCACTAATCCGCATTGTTAAGTATTTGAAGAAAGCTCCAGAGAGGGAATTGGGTACCAAGATCATGGGCATATGCAGGTGGAGGCTTTCTTTTATTCAAATTGAGCAGGATCTCCTATGGACCAAAAGTTTACCGCGGGATATTGTGTATTCTTTGGAGGTAATTTGATATCCTACAAAAGTAAGAAAAAAATGTCGTGGCAAGATCTAATGCAAAAGTAGAATATAGAGCTATGACTCAAACTACTTGTGAATTAATATTGGTAAGACAGATCTTGGACGAGATGAGATTTGGCAATACTTGCCCTATGAAACTATGGTACAATAACAAAGTTGAGGCTGCCATACATATTACATTAATACCAATCTTTCATGAAAGAAAGAAATACATTGAAGTAGATTGTCACTTCATCAAAGAAAAGGTTCCGCAGAATCTCATATCTACTCCTATGTTAGGACAAGTAACCAACTCGAGATTTGTTAACAAAGGCATTGAATGGGGTCCGTAGTGATTTAATTTGTAATAACAAGCTCGACATGATTAATACCTACACTCCAACATGAGGGGAGTGTTAAGAGTTATTTATTATAATAATAAGTTACTAGGGTTTAGTCTTGAATATATGGGCTCAGCCCACATGTCTTTCTTAGCCTCTTAGGTACTACTCCCTTAACCTAGTAATATAAATATGAGGGTCACTATATATTTTACAGTATCCCATTACATTATTCTCATGACTCCTCTCTTTCTATTCACTCTCTTGCTCCAACTAGAATATTAAACCAAGTAACGAACATAACTGATCTGCTCTATTCTTCTTTAAGGGACAAATTATTTATCAATTGAAGATTACTAAATCCGAAAATTTTAAAACTGTAACACAAGATCAAAAAAAATATTTACCTGAAAAAACAGAAGTGATCTCCACCATTAAGATAGTTATTCTGAGGCAGAAGATCTCAAAATTTTGTGTTTCAATTTCCTATTATGATTTTCCTGTTCATAGTTGATAAAACAAAAATTAAACTCAAGTTAGTTACTGCATAAGTACAATAATTTTCTATCAGCCCTATAAAAATCCAAACCATTATTTCTCAATTCTCAATATAGTGATTTTCACAACAATTCCCTGCTCGAAATAAATTTAGCAAATAAATTTACCATTTTTTACAATAGAAATACAAAAGTTAACAAAAAAACGCAATCAGGAAGACTTGGACCGAAGACATTTGGTTTAGCAAAAGCTACGTTACCATTGCGCCACTTTGTAGTCCATGTCACTTAGCGAAACATTTCTATCTTTATAGAATAAGAAAATTTTATGGTGGCCGTCCCCAAAAAGATCCGCCCTTGAGTAGCCTCATGGTTGTCATCTTGAGGTTTACGGAGCATTAAGTTTCTCACTACACCATGATTGTCTTTTAGGGTTTTAGAGAACGTGTTTGAGTATTATCTCGATGTCCAAAATTCTTCAAAGAACTTAATTGCCTTGCATTGTGTTTCATTGCATTACCCCATTGAACATTTTTATCTTGCTTTTAACAATTCCTATAACGTTATCATCAATTATTTCCTGCTGATCACACTTAAATTTGTAGGGTTTTTTATTTTGATTATCTGTTATGTCAAGTTTATACTCAACCTTTGGGAAACGTATTTTCTGCCCGCTATTTCAGTAATGCCATTACCCAGTCTTCAGGGGATTGAAACTTCTGCATTATCCCAGTGAATAACTCGTTTTTTAGGGATTTGTACTAGATATCTCAGGAATTGTATAGTGTCTTACTGCACAAAACATTAAGTTCATGATGCAAATGACATATGCCATTATTGTTACTCATTAAACAAATTATTCATGTTTTGAATTGTTCACTAGAATCACAATCTCCAATTGTAGTACTTCCATCCTCTGTAGTCAATAGCGGTCATCGCGGCCGCAATCACAGCGATGTGTCGCGTCGCCGCAGCTCCGAGCCACGCGAAACGGTGTTGTGGCACAGTTTAGGTTGGGGCTGTAGTGGCGTTCTCCGCAGGCAATCATGGATAAGATGAGGATGAAACACGAAAAAGGAGGCCGCAACAGTTTTTGAAGAGCGCAAAGTCTAAAATACCCTCGAATTTAATGAGCGCAAAGTCTAAAATTTCATCACTTTTAAGAGCGCAAAGTCTAAAATACCCTTGATTATTGTCTTTTTATCTCCAGGTAACATTTTACTGGAATTTTCACGACTTTTCTTCTCCAAACATTACAAGTGCAATGCTCTGTTTTTGGAAACCTACGAAATTTCTCAAGAAGGTTTCCCTTTTCTCTGCGCCAACGTTCCCCTCTTCTCTGCAACCATTCGTCTCCTCCCTGTTCCTTCCATTTCGTCGACCATTATTCTACTCTGTTTTTCAATTTCTGTCTGTTTCTGTGCTAACAGGCCCCTATTATGGCATCATCTTAGTTCGTTTCATCTCCCCTGTTTTTCTGTTTCTGCTTTGGTGATTAGTTGTAAATATGTGTTTAGTTTTGTTTGTGCATTAATCTAATTTTGTAGCCATCATATGTGTATGGTTGAAAGTGCTTGTAATATTTTTCTAGACTTCGACATAGCGGCCATACCGCTACCCGCTATAGCGTTTTGGGAGTCGGCCACTACGCTACACTATCTGCTACTAACTACATAGCTTCCATCTAATCTAATTAACTAAGCTGGAAAAGATATATAAGCTATAACATTAATTTATCAGATACAGTCTCCAAAGCAACTATTGAAGACTTTTTATAATATTGTTTGGCATTAATAGGCATACAAACTCATGTTATATCCTGCATCCTTCTATCAGAGTCAACAACGTTCAAGTCCAACAAAGCAACAAGGATAGAATCTCTCCCAAAAAGTTCATTTTTCACAAGGGATCGAACCAGCAAACTCTCACTAAAGTGTATCCACATTCTCCCCAATTGCGGACCTAACATACTTCCACTAGTCCAACCACATCAGGCTATACCATATTCCTAAATAAAATCAATAGCACTTCAATCTACTTTTATTCAATATCTATCCCTTGTCCTACATTTAAACCAATACATTTTGATCAACATCATCTTCATCACCATGATCAGGGTTTTAAATTAAGGGTTGCAACATGACAATTTTGGCTGTTTCCAAAACTGCAATACTGCAACCGCCATTGAGACTGCATCGGCCACATTTGACTGCAATTTTCCATCACATCCAGGGTCACGGCGCGACAGCAACTTTTACCATGGCTGCTATTTAAAACCCTAATCATGTTAAAATACTTCAACATTGAATTACAAAACAAAAACACATAAAAATCTCTGTAGCACCGACATCTAATCAAAGGTGTATCCGACACCGACTCCTTGATTACATTCAATAAATTCATTTTTCCAAATTTTTATCGGTGTCGACATATCAGTGTCGTATTATCCGTACTTCATAAATAAAAGTACTTCATAAATAAAAATACATAGACAATGAAGCTAACTAACCTGTTCAAGAACCTTAGCTGAACTCTTCTCAACCAAGCTAGTCAAATTCTCAATCTTGACAAGCATTTTAAGGTACATATCCTCCAAACCCTGAGTATAACTCTTAGCCTCCGAACCCATCAACCTACTCAACCTCCCAACCTCAAACCCTTCAGCACAACCATCCAACTCTTTCTGATCTTTAGCAGCCTGTTTCATCTTACTCAAAGGCTCATCCTCGTCGTCACGAATCATCGGAGAGTGACCGAGTTGACAATCAAGGACAGGAAATGGGGAATTAGGGCTGAATGATCCATAATGTCCGCGAAAAGCGGGACCGATGTTGATAATATCGAGTGAAACCGGTTTGAATGAGTGGGTCCCACTTATGAACTGGTAAGCTCGGTAATCGTGAGTGTGAATGTGAGAGGTTTGATCTGAAATAGGTGAAGCGAGAAGAAGGAACAAACAAGGGTTAAAGTTTTTGAAATTGAAAGAGTTTGAAGAGGGTTTGATTGTGGAAGAGAATTGGGAGAGAGATGAGAGAGAGGAAGTGGTGTTGAATTCGCGGAGTGAGGGACGGAGAGGAGTACGGCGGCGACCGGAGAACCAACCGAGGAGGGAAGTGGAGTTAGGGATTAGACGACGGAGTGAGGTGGTGTTGATTGTGCCGGAGGTGTCATGGAAAGAAGAGGAGGTGAGGAAACCGGTGACGGTGGCGAGGAGGGTTGGGGAATTGTCGGAGGAGGAGTCGTCCGAGAGGTTGAGTGGGGTTACGGAGGTGACGTGGCCGAAGAGGAGGCCGTCGATTGAGGAAGCGGAAGTGGAGAAACGGTGGATTAGAGAGGCTAGTGTTGGACCGGAGATTGCTATTTTTTGTAACGGCGGGTCGTCCATGACGCCGGCGCACGGAGGCGAAAGTAGAGAGAGAGAGAGAGTTGTTGCGATCTTATTTTACGTTCAAGAGTCAAAGTCCCGTTTACACACAAATTTTTCGAGCGTTTCGTAACGCACAGTAATGTAGCTGAGAAAATCGAGGTCCAGTTTAAGAGCTTTTGAAAAATATTGGGGAAGATATTACATGTAAAATTTATTTTCAGAAACGATATAAAAGCAAAAATGATATATTAAAATTTGATGTAGTGGTTTTGTGTTGTTCAACTTAACACATGCTCTCAAATATCCCCTAGTTTTAAATAGATGTGTTAATTTCACATGCTCGTTTTTTAGAGTTTTTTTTCAAAATATTCGATTTTTTTTTCCGGAAAAGTGGGTTTTTTCTTGCATTGTCTTTTTCGGACTGATTTTAAGTTTTTAATAATTATTTAATAATAATAATAATAATAATTAAAATAAAACATTAATAATAATAATAATACATTAATATTAATAATAATAATTAATAAATAATAATAATAATAATTAATTTATAAATAAATAAATAACAATACATTAATAAATAATAATAATAATAATACATTAAAAAAAATTATTATTAATATTATTAATATTATTAATAAGTTATAAACAATAA
>JBBPBP010009779.1:71034808-71053663 GCA_037974735.1 Cicer chorassanicum
CAATTAGCGTTTTATTTAAAAAAAACTTACTATATATCTTACTCAAAATTCTTTTTTGTTTAATTATTTTTCTAAAAATTAATTGAAGATTTATATTCTTAACATTACCACAATCAAAGCTCCTTAAAAATTACACAAATTTATTGAAAAAATTTAGAGAGTTTGGGGTATTAATTTTGCTGATTTAAAATGATAATCATCAGTGCAAATATTTACAAACATAAATTTGACATTAAAAAAACTTAAAAGATTAATTTGTTAAAAAAATAACTAAATAACTAATTTGTAATTTTCGTATAGCTTAAAAACGCTATTGTGCACTATTCACAACTACGACGAAAACCAGACATTAATATATGTTCTATGGCATCTTATTAATATCATATTAATAATAAGCAACAAGACAAGGATTTTCATCTAGGTATCATGTTTAACACATAATGCATCATCAACACAAATGTCCATATTAAATGGTGCTTGCTAATGTTTGTCGAAAAGAACCATAAACACACATAATCCCCATTTGTCCATACAATTTATCAAATTGATCTGCATGGCTCACATAGACTACCAGAAACCCAAGTACTAACATCAAATATAGACATAAAAACAGAAGTGAAACATAATGAAGCTTCCATCCAACATTCAAGGCACCATAACCAAACTACCATGAAATTCAGAATGTAGACCCATTCCATCCAAAGTTAGAACCCTGCAAAACAAGCAAAGCAGAAGTGTCAGCAAAAGTAGCAGACGCAACTATTTACTAAGCATAAAAGTAGACATTGAAAAAAATGTGTTGATGTCAAGAAGAAATGGATAGAATTGCTAATTGCATCTTAAAAGGGGGCTAACTAACAGTTTTGAACAGTAAGGATTAATTTACATGATCTATTGCTGATGTAAAGCATGCAAACACTGTGCATATTCTTGACTCTGATGGGCCTAAACAAAAACGAAGAATGCAATAAGAAATGTGCCGAGGGTAACAACCCTTCATTTCAGGACCACTTAGAAATTTATAAACTTGCCTTGGTGTCATAGAATTTCAAGAAGAATCGTGACTTGGACACAGACAACTTGGTTTCAAGAATTGCGGCGATTGCAGCGCTAAGTTTCTTGTTCACATCAGGGCCAAGTCCGCCAATGGACACCAATTCTCCATAAGCTGCTGGCTGCTCTGTCCCACCAAAAGATATGGGTACTGATCCTTTCAGTACAATCATCACATACTGCAATCCAACAAAGGCCAAAACATAAATACTTTATAAATTAAACACACTAAATAAGTAAGAAGTAAAAAGTATGTTAGAATATTAGAAAATATCTTATAATATCTATTATATTATATTAGAGCATCTTGAATTATTTCCTAGGATCAATTTATATTCATAGAGATATCTTAGAATATCTTTCATTATTATTATGATTTGTTCCTAATTTAGAATTTAGTCTATGTTTCTCTATAAATAGAGATTAGTATTGAGTCTTTTGTAATCAAGTCAGTATTATCAATAATATTCAAACCCTTATTATTTTCTCTCCTCCTTTTCTCTAAAATCCCACAACTTCAACATGGTATCTAGAGCCTATTTCGATCCTCCTTGAACGATCCTGCCTCTATTCCGCTGTCGAGTTCCCAACTGATTGGGAATATAATCATGGTTTTTCCTTTTTCAACGTGAACATTCCTTTTTCAAACCACTATCGTGTTACATTCCAACACCGATTTCACTCGTTTTCCGTCCAGTTCGCTACTGCCGCCGTCACCGCCACTGTTTCCGGCGACTTTTCCGGCAAACAACCCTCTGCCCTCAAAAAAAAAAAATTGAAGAAAATAAAATAAAAAAAAAAAGTTTAAGTTTCTTCGCCGTATCCCTTATCCGTTCCGATCACTGGTGGATTTGTCCTTAGTCTATTTAAACACATAAGCTCTTTGGCCAAAACCCTAAAACCCTTTTTTTTTCACGAATCGAAACCCTAATTTTCGATCTGTCAACTTTTTCCCCTAGAAACACACACCACACTCTCTCTCTCACAGTTGAATTTGACTCTTCAAAGTAGAAACCCTAACCTAATAATCATTTCAGGATCAATTCAAATCCGTTACTGCCTTCTACTACAATTTTCGGAGTTATCTCTTTGAGTTGTGAAAGTTGAAGCGAATGCAAAAAATTTGTGCGGAAAAATATAAATGGTTTGGATTTGTTAAGTCTGTTATAATGGGTAGGCGTCATGGATGGGAACTTCCTTTTCACACTTTTCAGGTTGTGGCTATAACAATTTATTTCTTGTTATGCATTGCTTATTACGCCTTCTTTGCTCCTTTTCTCGGAAAGGAAATCTATGAAGATGTGGCTTTTGGTGTTTACTCTGTATTGGCACTCTCTGTATTTGTCCTCTATGTTCGCTGTACTGCCATTGACCCTGCTGATCTGGGAGTAAGGCTTGACTGTGACCAAACATCCAAGAATAGATCAAATCATGACGAAGAGTTGGCAGAACCCAGCAAGATAGGGCTCAAGGATGAAAGAATGTCTGATCGGCATGATTCGAATGGTTGCTCCAAACTTGGATGTTGCTTGTGTAGTTTCCTTGGAAGGGAAGATTGCCGCAGCGATGAAGATTCTATTCTACAACAAGAATCCGGAGAGGAGGAGGCTTTGTTCTGTACTTCATGCAAAGCTGAGGTTCGGAAGTTCAGTAAGCATTGTAGAAGTTGTGACAAATGTGTTGATGGATTCGATCACCATTGCCGGTGGTTGAACAATTGTGTTGGAAGGAAGAATTACATCACATTTGTGTGCCTTATGGCAGTGAGCCTGGTTTGGCTCTTAGTCAAATGCGGAGTTGGGATTACTGTGCTTGTCAGATGCCTTGCTGATAAGAAGCATACAGAGAATCTGAGAGAAGAAAAGCTTGGAGCTGGATTTTCTCGAGTCCCATTTGCTACAATAGTAACCATATGCACGGCAGTTTCTTTCCTTGCGACTATACCTCTGGGAGAATTGTTCTTTTTTCATATGATTCTGATTAGAAAGGGAATTACTGCGTATGAGTATGCTGTTGCCATAAGAACTCTGAGTGAACTACCTGGTCCTTCAGTTGACGCGGGTGAGCAGCAGAGTCTACCTCCGTCTCCTACTAGTTCAGCTGTCACTACAAATAGCGGAAGAAGCTCTGTCGGAATGAGTTTGCAATACAAAGGTGCCTGGTGTACACCTCCAAGAATCTTTATGGATCACCAGGATGAAATTATACCACATTTGGAGCCAGGTCGCATACCATCTACTGTAGATCCAGATGCAATACAACTACCTGACAAAGGAAATTTTTTGAATCACTGCCCTGTGCGAATAAGCGCATGGAAACTTGCAAATCTAGATTCCAATGAGGCAGCTAAGGCATTAGCTAAAGCTATAGCATCATCATCTGTGCTTCGTCCAATTAGTTTTCGGTCTCATACATATGATGTTGATCATTTATCCAGTAGCAATGTGAGTGGAAGAAGCAATCCAATTAGCAACCAAGGATTTCATAACAAATATGATCCATCAGGGACATCAAAGTTATCTCCTTCCAAGAGCCCATATCCTCCCAGTCAAACAAGCAAGGAAGATATAGATGCATGTCACCACAGTATGAGTAACTTTAGCAGTCCACAAGTCCCCAGCTTAACACCTTCGCCAATGCAGTGGCCAGGTTTGAACAGAGACCATTTCAACCCTATGTTTCAGCAACCATCTGCTAATCAGTCTCCTTCATCAGCTGTTGCAGCCCTTATGAGTGGGCACTTAGCTGACAGGTTTAGAAGATTTGCAATTCAATTGGTGGGATTCTTCTTAGTGCACAATTATTCTCTCTTCGATGGTTTCAGATATGCCCTTACTATCTATTTTTGATCAACGAAAATATGTGTCATTGTTCAAACAGCCGTTATCTCTCCTGTTTTGGACGCGTTTTCTTATTTCGTTGATCGATCATGACTTCATTTCGTTAGAGTTGCGCTGCTTCTTCTTCAGTGTTTGTCATGCAATTTAGTTATTACTAATAGATTATAATACTGGCTTATATTCCCACCGACGATCATTCTGGTGGTGTCCCTTTTTCCACATATGAATTATATTAGTGATGACTTCTTCCATTGGTGGTTATTCTAACGGTGTCTTTTATTTTCATGACTTACTTTATCTTGGCAATTTGTCCCAGATGCATTGGCCTTGCCTTTCTCTCCTTGAAGCACGCCTTTCTCTCCTTGAAGCAGATTCAAGTTTAAATATTTTGAGTCTCCATTATTATTGGTTTGAAGCTTCCAAATGCAGTTTTTTAGAAGAACGGAGTTTGCTTTGTTCAATTGTCTGCCATGAATTTCTCTCAGGCTGATGATCAATCAGACTATCTGGCTATGCTATATTTATAGCAATTCTCTCCGACTTCACATGCATCCCTGAGTTGCCTTTCCATCTTTTTTTTATTATTTTGTGGAGCAAAACATTATTTTCTTGTAGCAAGCTAAAGCTTAGTAATCTTTAGCTTGAGGGGGAGTGTTAGAATATTAGAAAATATCTTATAATATCTATTATATTATATTAGAGTATCTTGAATTATTTCCTAGGATCAATTTATATTCATAGAGATATCTTAGAATATCTTTCATTATTATTATGATTTGTTCCTAATTTAGAATTTAGTCTATGTTTCTCTATAAATAGAGATTAGTATTGAGTCTTTTGTAATCAAGTCAGTATTATCAATAATATACAAACCCTTATTATTTTCTCTCCTCCTTTTCTCTAAAATCCAACAATTTCAACAAAGTATTATGACAAAACATAAATGCTTTATAAATTAAACACACTAAATTTAATCACAAAAAGCAATTAAATTTAGGCATAACACCATGGACCGAACATCAATCTAAAGCATCTTTAAAATTCACTTAAGAAGACTGTTTTGTTCAAATCAAAGTATAGTCAAAGATGAAACTTGAAAGGCACCCATTAGATGCTAAGCGAATCGGTTTATTGCCTAAACGAGAGGCACCAAGAAGCAGTCGGGAAAGGCACTGAGCCACAAACAGTATAAAACATTTGACTGCAATTTTCCAAATAAAATAAATAATCAAGATAATAGTCATTATAAAACCAGCCCCAAATATCAGAGTTGGCATGGTTTTAAATATTCTGATTATTTTTAGCTTGCTAAACCATCACTATTAGCAAGTTAAACACCTCGACTTGTAAAGTGTTTTAAATATTTCGACAAAGTGCCTTGTCTGAACTAGAAAGGGGCAAATAGAGTACAAAAAGTAGTGCCTTATGAGAAACCTCAAAAGCCTTTTTCTCTTTTTGTCTTCCTCTGTTTTGTCTTTATTGATTCTTTCTGTTAGAATATTAGAAAATATCTTATAATATCTATTATATTATATTATAGTATCTTGAATTATTTCCTAGGACCAATTTATATTCATAGAGTATCTTAGAATATCTCTCATTATTATTATGATTTGTTCCTAATTTAGGATTTAGTCTATGTTTCTCTATAAATAGAGATTAGTATTGAGTCTTTTGTAATCAAGTCAGCATTAAGTTATTATCAATAATATTCAAACTCTTATTATTTTCTCTCCTTATTTTCTCTAAAATCCCACAACTTCAACATGGTATCTAGAGCCTATTTCGATCCTCCTTGAACGATCCCACCTCTATTCCACTGTCGAGTTCCCAACAGTTAGGGAATATAATCATAGTTTCTCTTTTTTCAACGTGAACATTCCTTTTTCAAACCACTATCGTGTTACATTCCAACACCGGTTTCACTCGTTTTCCGTCCAGTTCGCTACTGCCGCCGTTACCGCCACTGTTTCCAGCGACTTTTCCAGCAAACAAATCTCTACCCTCAAAAAAAAAAATTCAAAAAAAAAATGTTTAAATTTCTCCGTCGTATCCCTTATCCGTTCCGATCACCGACGGGTTTATCTTTAGTCTATTTAAACACATAAGCTCTCTGGCCGAAACCCTAAAACCTTTTTTTCACGCATCGAAACCCTAATTTTTTGATCTGTCAACTTTTGCACTGTTATCCAAACCCTAATTTTCAAAATCCCTAATTTTCCCTTCACTCTCTGCTTTGGATGATTTTCAACCCAAAATATCTGCTTTCGTGCTTTTCGAATCTATTTCTCTGATGGGTTTTTTCGAATCTTTGCTTGTTTTTCTTCTCTCTTTTGAGTTTGTTTGCTATGGCGGCTTCTAAGGTTGTGCTGATTGGGAACAACATCACTCTCTCATTCGATGATATTGAAGCTAATTTCGCTCCGTCGGTTAAAGGGTCTGGAGAATATGGAGTCTTATTCTTGGCAAAGCCACTTGATGCATGTACATAACTTACAAATAAAGCTAAACAACTTTCGAATGTTAGTCAACCTTTTGTTTTGATGATTAGAGGGGGGTGTAGCTTCAAAGAAAAGGTTAGAATGGCACAAAATGCTGGCTACACAGCTGCAATTGTCTATGACAATGAAGATGGTGGCGTCCTGGTTGCAATGGCAGGAAATTCTGCTGGTATAAGAATACATGCGGTATTTGTATCAAAAGCTTCGGGTGAAATACTTCAGAAATACACTGGTTTGACTAATGTGGAAATGTGGCTCATTCCAACTTTTGAAAACTCAGCATGGTCTATCATGGCAATTTCGTTTATTTCCCTGCTAGCTATGTCTGCAGTGCTGGCCACTTGTTTCTTCGTCTGCAGGCATCGCATAAGAAGAGAAAGGCCTCGAGCTTCTCATGTTCGTGAATTTCATGGTATGAGTAGTCGCCTAGTGAAAGCAATGCCAAGTTTGATTTTCACTTCTGCTTTGGAAGATAACTGTACATCAAGAACATGTGCTATTTGCCTTGAAGACTATTGTGTTGGAGAGAAGCTCAGGATTCTTCCCTGCTGTCACAAGTTTCATGCTGCCTGTGTGGATTCTTGGCTTACTTCGTGGAGAATCTTTTGCCCAGTTTGCAAGCGCGATGCAAGAAAGGGTTTGTCTGATCCACCACCTTCATAATCCACGCCTCTATTGTCATCGACCCCGTCATCTGTGGCATCATCTGTCCTGTCTTCTATGAGGTCATCATATGCTTCATCTTCTGCAATACAAATCATTTCGCAGTCGCCGTCTGTTTCTCAAAACCACTCTTTAGCTAGCAGTGCCCCTTTCATTCAATTGATGGGATTTTTCTTGGTGCACGATTATTCTCTCTTCGATGGTTTCAAATCTGCCCTTACTCTCCAATTTTGATCAACGAAAATATGTGTCATTGTTCAAACAACCGTTATCTCTCCTGTTTTGGACGCATTTTCTTATTCCGTTGATCGATCATGACTTCGTTTCGTTAGAGTTGCGCTGCTTCTTCTTCGATGTTTGTCATGCAATTTAGTTCTTACTAATAGATTATAACAGTGGCTTCTATTCCCACCGACGATCATTCTGGTGGTGTCCCTTTTCCCACATATGAATCATATTAGTGATGACTTCTTCCGTTGATGGTTATTTTGACGTTATCTTTTATTTTCATGACTTACTTTATCTTGGCAATTTGTCCCAGATGCACTGGCCTTGCTTTTCTCTTTTTTGAAGCACGCCTCTCTTTCCTTGAAGCAGATTCAAGTTTAAATATTTTGAGTCTCCATTATTATTGGTTTGAAGCTTCCAAATGCAGTTTTTTAGAAGAACGGAATTTGCTTTGTTCAATTGTCTACCATGAATTTCTCTCAGGCTGATGATCAATCAGACTATTTGGCTAGGCTATATTTATAGCAATTCTCTCCGACTTCACATGCATCCCTGAGTTTCCTTTCCATCTTTTTTATGGAGCAAAACATTGTTTTCTTGTAACAAACTAAAGCTTAGTAAGCTTTAGCTTGAGGGGAAGTGTTAGAATATTAGAAAATATCTTATAATATCTATTATATTATATTAGAGTATCTTGAGTTATTTCCTAGAATCAATTTATATTCATAGAGTATCTTAGAATATCTCTCTAATGTATCTCTATAAATAGAGATTAGTATTGAGTCTTTTGTAATCAAGTCAGCATTAAGCTATTATCAATAATATTCAAACTCTTATTATTTTCTCTCCTTCTTTTCTCTAAAATCCCACAACTTCAACACTTTCTTTTCTTATGTACTCTGTTTTTCGGTTTTTTTTCCAACTCTGTTTTTTGTTTACTTTTTCATTTTCAACCTTCTTTTTTCCGTTTTCTTCCAATCCTCTTCATTGTTCATGTTCTCTTCTCCTTTGTTGTTCATCCATACATATATTGTTATTTATACTTTTTGCATTTTTTGTTAGAGTATGGAAAGTGGAGAACCATCAAATCCTTCAGTTGTTGCTGCTAGGGCTGACCTTGGTTGGAAATACTGTCAACCATTACATGGAAATAGCACCAATGTCTTCATCTGCAATTTATGTAACAAGACACTTCAGGGTGGAATCACTAGAATGAAACAACATTTGATGGGAATGAAGAGTAATTGCAAGCCTTGTACTAAATGACCAGAAGAGGTCAGAGATGAATTGATTCAGTACGTGAAAAATAAAAAGAAGCAAGATAGTGAAGCATATCAAAGGGTGAAGCTAGATCTGCTTGATGACTACGGTGATAGTGATGAAGAAGCTGCTCTTGATGAAGGGTTTAGAGAACCTGCTTTAAAGCTAAAGGGCCCTATTGATCTATTTTTTCAGAAACCTGGGACTGCAATTCAGAAAGAAAAAAGAGAAATTAAGGCAATCAAGCATATGGGATGCATGTGACAAGGAGGCTACTACTTGACTTCGTCAATACATAACTCGATTTTGGTACCAACCTAGCTTGTCTTTCAATATGGTTAAGTTGGAAAGCTTTCGTGATATGCCTACTGCTGTTGGAAGTTTTCGACCACACTTGAAGCCTCCATCTTACCATGATATAAGAGTTCCTCTTCCTATCAAGGAGTTGGCACACACCGAAGATTTGTTAAAAAGCTAACAGAAGCAATGGGGACGATTTGGATGCTCCATTATGTCTGATGGATGGACGAACAGAAAAGGTAGATCCATAATCAACATCTTGGTGAATTATCCAGCAGGGACAATGTTCATGAAATCTATTGATGTGTCGAACATTGTGAAGACTGGAGAGAAAATATTTGAGTTGCTTGACTTAGTTGTGGATGGGATTGGGCAAGAAAAGGTTGTTCAACTTATAACAGACAATGGCCACAACTGTGTGCTTGCTGGAAAGTTACTAGAAGAAAAAAGGCCACACTTATATTGGACTCCTTGTGTAGCCCACTGCATCGATCTAATGTTAGAGGACATTGGAAAGCTCCCGCTTATAAAAAAGACAGTTCAAAAGGCAATCTTTCTTGTTGGATTCATTGAGCTTATTGAGGTACTTTACCAACAAAAGGAAATTAGTAAGGCATGCAGTAACTTGGTTTGCCACATCCTTCCTCACATTGGAAAGACTTCACAAGGAGAAATCAAATTTGAGAAAGATGTCTGTATCTGATGATTGGACAAATAACAAACTGTCCAAGGAAGCCAAAGGGAAAGAAGCAACAAAACTTGTAATGATGCCATCTTTTTGGAATAATATAGTATGTCCACTCAAGGTGATGGCTCCTCTTGTTCAAGTGCTTCGCCTTGTTGATAGTGAGAGAAAACCAGCCACGGGTTATATTTACGAGGCAATGGAGAGAAGGCTAAAAAGACTATTATGAAATATTTTAATATGAATGAAAGCAAATATAATGAGGTGTTTGAAATTATTGATGACAGATGGACTTGCCAACTTCATCGCTCATTGCATGTAGCTGGCCACTTTCTAAACCCAGAACTCTTTTACACCAACCCTTCTATTGAATATGATTTTGAGGTGACAAATGGGATGTATGCATGCATTGAAAAGTTGGTGCCTACTGCAGAAGCAAGAAAACAGATTCTTTCAGAACTGTCAATATATAAAAGCTGGTGATATGTTTGGAAATAACTTTGCTATTTCACAAAGGAATACAATTTCACCAGGTGAGAAGTAATGTATTTTTCAACTCTAAATTTTAAAATTTGTTACACATGTCATTGCATAACATATCTGGATTTGTATTCTAGGGCAATGGTGGCAAATGTATGGACAGTCAACTCCCAATCTGCAACAATTGGCTATAAAGATCTTGAGTTTGACATGTAGTGCATCAGGGTGTGAACGCAACTGGAGCACTTTTGAGCAAGTAAATAACGCAATTCTATTAATAGTTATTAATACTTACTAATTTTTAGTTTCTACAACAAGTATAGTTACTTATTGAGTTACTTATGAGAATTCAATAGAAGTTGAAGGATATGTCTCACTATCTGAAAATGAGGATAATGATTATGTTGGAGAAGAAGAGGAGAATAAATAGATCTTTTAGTTATCACTAGTTAGGACTTAGAATTAGGAATTATTAATTATTAGTTGTTTTGAATTGAGATTTTGAGGTTTATGTCACTTTGTCAATATCTACTAGTCAGGACTTCATAAATTATTAGATGTTTTGTGTTGAGATTTTGTTGAGATTTTGTGATTTGTCACTTTATCAATTTCTATTTAGGCTGCAGGTACGCAGTAGGCAATATGCACTATTAGGTGTTTTGAATTCAATTATTGAGATTTTGAATTTTTAGTTCTAAATTTTTATTTATGCAGCTTTTATTTGTATGCAACATGCTTTATTATATAAATAATTATTGTTATGCAGCTTCCGCTATTTCTCATAGCGGATTTTTGGTGTTCCGCGATCCGCAATTAACAACACCAGCAAATTCAGATTTAGAATTTTAAAAAGTTAGATACCCAGGGAAATGTAGAATGACTTAGACCAAAACACCGTGTATTTGAACTTTGCAAACAGGTCATAAAGGAAGACTAAAGAGTATCTTGAGGGGAATCATCTCCAAGTTCCAACACCCACTATTAGCAGAACCCAGATAAGAGTTGGACCCATTATTGCTCTACAGCAGGTAAACTGGAATTGCAAGAGACTGAATCTCCATCTTCAACTTATTATGATCTAATAATCAAGGTTTTATATGAAAATCTACGACACAGCAACAGTATCTGCGGTTGCAATGTCAAGATTTTTTAGGCCACTTCACATTAGCTGCAATCGTGTACAGTTTTCCAGAATATCAAAACTTAACTGCAACCCCACAACTTAAAACCTTTGAATTAATCAAAGGGTAACAATTCCAACCGCAACGTTAAGACTTCCCTTCAATCTTGAATACGTTTCAACTGGTCGGTTCCCTAGAAAAACGGTACACTGGTATTCCCCTCATGGAAAACCAACAAATTTTAATTAAAAAATTCAAGACAATTATGATTATAAATTAGCGATATAAATCTTCATCATTCTTTCATTTATAAATAATAAAATCAACTATAAATAAAAGGGAAGGGATCACTACTATACCTTTAAACAATGAGGTACACCTTAAACTAGGAGCATGTTTGTAAAGGGGGTGAGTTTAACGAAATCAGGATAACACTACGAGTTTGTCGAAGCTTCAAAATGTAAATTTTACCAAATTTACCAGCAATCCAAACATGCACTAGGTTTGCTTGAATTGTAGAAACACCAACTAGGTAACATTCCAATCATACATTTTAATAAACTCAAATGATTCAATGATTTCAAATAACACAGTTTTTTTTTCTCTCAAATTCTAATTAATTAGGTTACAAAGCATAGCTAAAAACCCCTTCAAATAAACTAAAAGCTCATCATCTTATCACTATTTAGAAATTCACAAATCAATACAAACCATAGCAAATTTCAAACTTGTTGCAGTCATACTAGAGAGAAAATTATTCACACAAAATAAAAATTGCATTTAGAGATATAGATAGAGAGAGAGCGTACGGATTCTGGTTTTCCCATGAGGGTGGCGACGGTGGAGGTAGCTTCAGAGAGGATGGAAGAGGTGTCGACGCCGTCGAGGTTGACGTTGGTGGAGAGATTGAGGCACGGCATCGTTTTGCTATCTCGGAATTGGTCTCTCTCTGCAATACAAGTCACAAGCTACACACTTCTTACTCACCACTGGTTGAAAATCCAAACCCTCTTATGCGAATGCGAATATCGTTTTCTAGGCTGTTTTTTTACTTTTTAGCAAGGTCCATTTAGCCCGCACCAATTAATATATTGATCGATGATAGACTAATTTTTTCTACTCTTAGATTTAATCATCCACCATATTTTATTATGTTATTATGTGCTATCCACACAAAATTTAACTCTTCAACTTTTATATGTTTTCTCTCTCTTCCTCTTTTCCATCCATCATTATCAACTTCGATTATTATTAGAGTTGTTGTTTTGACTCTAAAAATATTAACTTCATGTTAACCAAAGATATCAAATAAGATATCAGAAAATGTTGGAAATGATGAATAATTATTGATGAAATTGTTGGTATTAATGGTGACATTAATGAACTAGTGTGGTTGTGAATT
This sequence comes from Cicer chorassanicum, assembly GCA_037974735.1. Taxonomy (NCBI): domain Eukaryota; kingdom Viridiplantae; phylum Streptophyta; class Magnoliopsida; order Fabales; family Fabaceae; genus Cicer; species Cicer chorassanicum. The sequence goes on from JBBPBP010009779.1 coordinate 71,047,342, forward strand.
GAAAAAATGAGAAGTCCCACATAGGAGGGATATCACACTTTGGAAGGGTATATAAGGTGGAGGTATGTACCTTGGGGTGTGCCCCAAGGGGTACCCCAATTTTGTGAAGGAGGGAGAACGCAAGCAAAGTTGACCACCACGCGCGCGCGCCGTCGTCCGTCCCGGCCTTGGTCTTGGTCTTGTATTATTATTTTTTAATTAAAAATTATTTAATTAATTTTGAAAATTGAATGCTTGCGTTTGACCTCTTATTGTTGCGTTAATTACGTAACTGCCCTCCACCGAATCTGCCTAATGTTCAGTTTCAGTCTTCCTTTTTGCCCGGTCAAATCCCTGACTCAAGGTGCCACGTAACTGCTATTGCCCGGTCATTATTCAGAGTCAAAAACCCTTGCGCAAGTTCAGGAAGTCAAAGGCGCACGTTTTGGGTGGGCAGCGGTTTTGGAGCACACGTTTCCTGAAGTTCAGGTTTGGATCGGTCAACAGGAGCGCTCTGATGGATCCACCAATTTCTCTGATCCAGTTACGAAATTCCTCTATAAATAGAGGACTCTCCTCACTTGAAAACTCGCACCAAAAGCACTCCGATTCTGAGGCTTTTCTCTCTTCTTCCCCCGTTCTTACTTCTACTTCTACTTCTTCTTTTTTCTTGAGTGGCCTTCGTGCCATATTACGAGTGGTGGTCGTCAGACTGCCATATTGAGGGTGTAATTCGAACGGTTTTCTGCAGTGCAGTAGAACTCCGTACAGTTATCTGGGCTGTTTTATCCTGGGGACTTCGTGGTTGATAGTCTGCCTTGCACCTTTGGGCAGTGCCTCGAAACGTCTTAAAGAGAGCGACCTAGTCCGCAACTCATCCCAGTAATCTTATCGGTGGCATAAATTGTTTTTTCAAATTTTTTCGAAATCTAAAACAACAATTTTAAGACGTTTTTTCGAACTGCCATGTCTACCGAAGAAATTACTGGGTCAGGTTCTTCTGTTTCTGACTACAACAAACCGTTTCGGTTTCAAGGAAGTCACTTCAAACGATGGCAACAAAAGATGTTATTTTTTCTAACCACGAAAAACCTTGCCAACGTTCTGAAGGATGACGCTCCTGTTGTTCCAGAAAATGCTGAACAAACAGAAAAGGATAAGAAAGCTGCTGAATTAACCCAATGGGAACATAATGATTACTTATGTAAGAATTATATTCTAAATGGACTTGCTGATGATCTGTATGATTACTACAGTTTAGACAGCAATACTGCTAGACAGGTTTGGGAAGCTCTGAAGAAGAAATATGATACTGAGGAAGCTGGAGCCAAAAAGTATGCTGTTAGCCGCTACCTCAAATATCAGATGACAGATGACAGATCCGTGGAAGCTCAGTCTCATGAAATCCAGAAAATTGCTCACGAAATCATTTCTGAAGGTATGTCCCTTAATGAACAGTTTCAAATTGCTGTTATTATTGACAAACTGCCCCCTGCTTGGAAAGATTTTAAAAATTCTCTCAGGCATAAAACAAAAGAATTCTCTTTAGAAAGTCTGATAACTCGCCTTAGAATTGAGGAAGAATCCCGTAAGCAAGACCAGAAAGATGAAGTTCTTCTTGTGGCAAACAACAAGAAAAAGAAATTCATCGGAGCAGTTCTGAAGCCCAACAGTAAACAGCTGAAGATTCAGAATCGCCCTTCAAAGAACAGCAACAAGAATGGGAACCCTCCAAAGGCCCCAATAGCAAAGCAGCAACCACCTCCAAGAAATGGCCCTACTCCTTTTCTCTGTTTTCACTGTGGAAAAGAGGGTCATATTGCACGCAAGTGTAGGAACAAGCCAGGCCCTGCTAATCAGGCTAACTTGACAGAAGAGCAATTCATTGCTATGATAACTGAGATCAACCTTGTTGGTGGATCAGATGGATGGTGGATAGACACTGGTGCTTCCCGCCATGTCTGTTATGATCATGCTATGTTTAAAACATACACTGCTGCTGAAGATAAGAAAGTGTTGTTGGGAGATTCCCACACCACTAATGTTGCTGGTATTGGAGATGTGGAACTAACATTCACATCAGGAAAGACCTTAATTCTGAAAGATGTCATGCACACTCCAGAAATAAGGAAGAATCTGGTCTCTGGTTTTCTTCTCAATAAGGCAGGGTTTACTCAGACTATAGGGGCAGATTTGTATACTATTTCTAAAAATAGTATTTTTGTTGGGAAGGGGTACGCTACTGATGGCATGTTTAAATTAAATGTTGAAATCAATAAAATGTTTCCTTCTGCTTACATGTTGTGTGATTTTAATATTTGGCATGCTAGACTTTGTCATATGAACAAACGAGTAATTTCGAATTTAAGTAACTTAGGCTTAATTCCAAAGTTATCCCTAAAGGATTTTGAAAAATGTGATTTTTGCAGTCAAGCTAAAATAACTAAAAGTTCACATAAATCAGTAGTTAGAGAATCTGAACCTTTAGACTTAATACATTCTGATATATGCGAACTTGATGGGACTTTAACCAGAAATGGAAAGCGCTATTTTATAACTTTTATTGACGACTGTTCCGACTATACCTTTGTATATCTTATGAAAAATAAAAGTGAAGCGCTTGACATGTTTAAGATATTTGTAACTGAAATTGAAAATCAATTTAATAAGAAAATTAAGAGATTTCGTAGTGATAGAGGAACAGAGTATGATTCTAGTTTGTTTAATGAGTTTTATAAAACGCAAGGAATTATACATGAAACTATTGCTCCATATTCCCCTGAAATGAATGGTAAAGCTGAAAGAAAGAACAGAACTCTTACTGAACTTGTTGTTGCTATTATGCTTAATTCTGGTGCTGCATCTCACTGGTGGGGGGAAATTATTTTGACTGTTTGCTATGTTCTGAATAGAATCCCTAAATCTAAAAACAAAACATCTCCCTATGAGATAATGAAGAAAAGACAACCCAACTTGTCTTATCTTCGAACTTGGGGCTGTCTGGCTTATGTCAGAATCCCCGATCCCAAGCGAATTAAACTCGCTAGTAGAGCTTATGAATGTGTATTCATAGGGTATGCGGTAAACAGTAAAGCTTATAGGTTTTACGACCTAAATGCTAAAGTAATCATAGAATCAAATGATGTTGACTTCTATGAAAATAAATTTCCTTTCAAATCGAGAAATAGTGGGGGCGGCGAACCAAGTCAAGCTCCTGTGATAAGAAGCTCTGAAGACAACAAACAAGACGAACCAGAAACTCGAAGGAGTAAGAGAGTGAGAGTTGCTAAAGATTATGGACCTGAATATATGGCTTATAACTTGGAAGAGGATCCTGCAAATCTCAAGGAAGCATTGTCATCTTTAGATGCAGATTTATGGCAAGAAGCTATCAACGATGAAATGGATTCCCTAGAGTCTAACAAGACCTGGCACTTAGTGGACTTGCCTCCTGGTTGCAAACCTATAGGTTGTAAATGGATTTTGAAAAAGAAACTAAAACCCGATGGATCAATTGATAAATACAAAGCACGCCTTGTAGCCAAAGGTTTTAGACAAAGAGAAAATATAGATTTCTTCGACACTTTTTCGCCTGTCACTAGAATAACATCCATTAGGGTGCTCATATCACTTGCGGCTATTCATAACCTGGTGATACACCAGATGGATGTTAAAACAGCTTTTTTAAATGGTGACCTAGAAGAAGAAATCTATATGGAACAACCTGAAGGCTTTGTGATACATGGGCAAGAAAGCAAGGTCTGTAAATTAGATAAGTCTCTGTATGGTCTTAAACAAGCTCCTAAACAATGGCATGAAAAATTTGATAACCTGATTTTGTCGAATGAGTTTAAAGTGAATGAAAGTGACAAATGTATTTATTACAAGTTTGAAAATGGCATTTGCACTATCATATGTCTCTACGTAGACGACTTACTCATATTTGGTTCAAACATTCATGCCGTCAACAATGTGAAATCTCTGTTGAGTAACAACTTTGATATGAAAGACCTCGGAGAAGCGAGTGTAATCCTTGGAATAAAGATTACTAGGTCAGAGGAGGGAATTTCTTTGGATCAATCTCACTATATTGAAAAGATCCTAAAGAAATATAATTACTTTGACTGTAAACCTGCCTGCACACCATATGATCCAAGTGTGAAACTTTTCAAGAACACTAGTGAAAGTGTCAGACAAACTGAATATGCGAGCATCATTGGCAGCCTCAGGTATGCCACTGATTGTACTAGACCCGACATTGCCTATGTCGTGGGATTGTTGTGCAGGTTTACTAGTAGACCTAGTATGGAGCATTGGCACGCTATTGAAAGAGTCATGAGATACCTTAAAAGGACCATGAGTCTCGGATTACACTATCGAAGATTTCCTGCTGTTCTTGAAGGATACAGTGATGCTGATTGGAACACCTTATCGGATGATTCCAAAGCAACCAGTGGCTATATTTTCTGTATAGCCGGTGGTGCAGTATCTTAGAAATCGAAGAAACAGACGATATTGGCTCAGTCCACTATGGAGTCTGAAATGATAGCACTAGCTACTGCTAGTGAAGAAGCAAGCTGGTTGAGATGCTTGCTAGCTGAGGTCCCGTTATGGGAAAGACCTTTACCAGCTGTGTTGATCCACTGCGATAGTACCGCGGCTATTGCAAAAATTGAGAACCGTTATTACAACGGTAAGAGACGACAAATACGTCGTAAGCACAGCACAATTAGAGAATTGCTTTCTAAAGGAGCTGTATTGGTGGATCATGTACGCACTGATGATAATTTAGCAGATCCTTTGACGAAAGGATTAGCTAGAGAGAAAGTCCTAAATACATCCAAAAGGATGGGACTATTGCCTATAGATCAATGAATCACTTATGATGGTAACCCGACCTAAAAGACTGGAGATCCCAAGAATTAGGTTCAATGGGTAATAACAAGTCATAGTGATATGAGATGAACATGCTATTTATTTATGAGAGAAGCATGATTCCTGAAGCAATGTAAGGATGAGATAATAGAAACTCTTAATGAGATCTATACTCTATGTGGAGTGGAGTACCTAGCTACAGGAGTACTCTTGATAGACTCACCTATGTGAATGTGGAAGTGGGGGCCGCTTCCTATGGAATTTCGAGGCAGAATTCCTAGAGCGTTCACTATACTGGGATATACGTGCATGGCCTTAAAAGCACGGGCTTTTGAGAATACACCCTATGAAAAGGTTGTGTGTGGGTTTGATGTCAGAGATAGAGTTCAAGACTACGAGTCACTCTTGTTGAATCTGAATCTTACTTACTATGCAAAGGTTCAAGTCAAGCGACACCTTTGTTTATGCACAATCTTATAGAAGCGTTTGACGCTACTTCTGAAACCTCTCCTTTTTTAAATTCAAGTGGGGGATTGTTGGAAATGATGAATAATTATTGATGAAATTGTTGGTATTAATGGTGACATTAATGAACTAGTGTGGTTGTGAATTGAAAAAATGAGAAGTCCCACATAGGAGGGATATCACACTTTGGAAGGGTATATAAGGTGGAGGTATGTACCTTGGGGTGTGCCCCAAGGGGTACCCCAATTTTGTGAAGGAGGGAGAACGCAAGCAAAGTTGACCACCGCGCGCGCGCCGCCGCCGCCGTCCGTCCGTCCGTCCCGGCCTTGGTCTTGTATTATTATTTTTTAATTAAAAATTATTTAATTAATTTTGAAAATTGAATGCTTGCGTTTGACCTCTTATTGTTGCGTTAATTACGTAACTGCCCTCCACCGAATCTGCCTAATGTTCAGTTTCAGTCTTCCTTTTTGCCCGGTCAAATCCCTGACTCAAGGTGCCACGTAACTGCTATTGCCCGGTCATTATTCAGAGTCAAAAACCCTTGCGCAAGTTCAGGAAGTCAAAGGCGCACGTTTTGGGTGGGCAGCGGTTTTGGAGCACACGTTTCCTGAAGTTCAGGTTTGGATCGGTCAACAGGAGCGCTCTGATGGATCCACCAATTTCTCTGATCCAGTTACGAAATTCCTCTATAAATAGAGGACTCTCCTCACTTGAAAACTCGCACCAAAAGCACTCCGATTCTGAGGCTTTTCTCTCTTCTTCCCCCGTTCTTACTTCTACTTCTACTTCTTCTTTTTTCTTGAGTGGCCTTCGTGCCATATTACGAGTGGTGGTCGTCAGACTGCCATATTGAGGGTGTAATTCGAACGGTTTTCTGCAGTGCAGTAGAACTCCGTACAGTTATCTGGGCTGTTTTATCCTGGGGACTTCGTGGTTGATAGTCTGCCTTGCACCTTTGGGCAGTGCCTCGAAACGTCTTAAAGAGAGCGACCTAGTCCGC
>JBBPBP010009779.1:71075666-71088894 GCA_037974735.1 Cicer chorassanicum
TTCATAGAAAAAGGTTTGATAATATAGATTTCAACCGAGAAGTAAAATTGTTTGCCCAAAAAATATATTCTGATGGAGATTGAACTTCATGAAATGAGAGAATTCCCACCAAAAAAATATGAAATAAGATACTACTTGATAACAAATTATAACAAAAAAAAATTAATTAAATAAATTTAATTGTATTAAATTTATTTAACTCATTTTTTTGGTTATAATTTGTTACAAAGGGCTCATTATTATTATTATTATTATTATTATTATTATTATTATTATTATTATTATTATTATTATTATTATTATTATTATTATTACATCAAGAAAATTGAATATCATTACTATTATTCCTAATTATTAGTATAAATTATTTTTTATTTCTTATTTTTATAATCGAATGGAGTACTTCATGTTCCCATTAATTTTTTTTTCTTCCTATAAAATTTTAGAAAAAAAACAAATATTTAGTTGACTTTGTATTTGGCGTGCTTGATATGGACAACCTCATCCACGGTATAGTGTATATATATTCCTTTTCCTTTGCATGTAATTGAAAAAAAAGAATTATCATAAAAAAAAGAAAAAAAATTGGTTTGTTGACTTTGTCTATGGGATTTACGTTTTGTATTTTAAATTAATTACTGCTTGATGTCTATTGGCTTGTTGCCATTAAATGGTTCATAAATTTTTTAACATGCAAATTTCAATTTTAATATGAAGAAATTAAAGGACGGTGGAAGATGATTTTTTTTACACAAAGAGGAGGATAATTTTAACGCTGTTTATTTATAATATATAATTTTAATGCACAGGTTATCTTAACTGTCCGTGGAGCACCATTTTAGAGACAGACAACACGGTATTCTTTACTTTTGTTTATTTATTTTTATTTATAAATAATAATGATAAATTATTAAAATAATAGTGATAAGTTATTAAAATATTTTAAATATTTATTTGATTAAATTTTGTGAAGTTTTAGAAATTAATATTTAGGGAGATTATGACCAAAACTTTAATATTATTTATATATAAACTAAAGAGTTATTTTGGTTTGTTAAATGTGTCTAAGTACAACCACCATAATTTTGTACTCTTGCTTGCACTAGGAGAAAATTTGAGTTTTTAATACGAGTTAAGTCGTTTATCTGACACCAGACTTAATAAGTGAGGCGGAGATACTAAGTCAATTCTCTAGGAAAACGAGTGTAAATTTTGTAAATAGATGAGTTTAATACGGTTGTATTATCCAGATTTAAGAGAGCGGTAAAAATAAAAAAAATAAAAAATTATTAGATATCTCTTCATTATATTTAACTCGGTTACTTGTTACACAAATTTATTAAATGAGTCGGATGACAAATTTGTAAATATTTATAATATGTTTAACACGGTTATATTGATAACCTAGTGCAAATTTAAAAAATATAAAAAATTTATTGTCACCATTTACGTAGAATATATTATTGAATATATAATAAACGTTATTTACGTAGAAATATTATTGTAAATAGTTTTTTTATAATTTTCAACTATTATAATCGTTGATATATAACAATAATTTTGACATCTTAAGTTGCTAGACTGATTAGTGTATATATATATATAGTAATAAATTCATTTTCAAATAATAACATCTTATTTGAGAGAGAACTATATATTATAGAAAAGAAAGTAAAAAAAAAATATTACATGACAAATTCTTTTTTTTTAAAACTATTCTTAACGTCATTGTAGGACAATAAATAAAAAGTAAAACACAATAAAATTATTTTAGTTTGATTTTATATTAATATTTACGATTATTTATTTTTAACAAATGTAATTATGAATCGTAGTTGGATGAATGCTAATAGTTTGAGTGAAGTGTATAGGTGTGGAGAAATTTTTACAATTTGCTTTAAAAAAACTTCTTAAAAATGAAGGATAGTTTTATTGTCCTTGTGTTAATGTTTAAATGGACATCGGTTACATTTTGAAGAAATAAGAGATCATCTTATTTGTTATGAGATTTGCTAGAGTTATACAAAACGAATATGGCATGATGATTTGTTAAACATGGCAAATGTATGAGTGTGACTACCATGTCATGTTACATATGTTGAACATTGTAAAATAGCTGATCTATGCATGCAAGCACGTAATTTTTTACGAGTTGTTATTGATTGTGTTTTTTTATATTTGTATGATAAAAAATGATAAGTTGTTATTGATTGTATTTTTTAATGTTCATATGATAAAAAATTAGGATTCAGCCGATATTGATTGTATTTTTTTTTTTGTCCAGATAATTGATGACTCGAGACCATTTCATCCGGATCAAATTAAAGAAGTTTGAAAATATTGTGTGGATTTTATTTTGGAATTAATTGAAGGAAATGACAATGCTGATATATGTCTATTGAATATTGCTACATTATGATTTTGTAATTTTGTTAATGGATATCTAAATTTTACTCTATATTTTTTTGTATGAACGTTTGATATTGTATATTTTGATTATTAGATGGTTATATAAAATTATGGTTGCAATATAAAACTCTAATTTGAAATTTAATAAGAAATATTGTATATATGTATGGATCAGGTTCAGGAGCATAAAAACAAAATGAGAAATTTATTAAAAAAATAATTATTTTAACTTTATCTAATAAGTCAATTGATCAAAAGATCCGACTTAAAAAGATGATTTGTTGAACTGAATTTATGATGTTTAAATCGGTTAGGCTGAATCGACTTAATAGGACGAAACTCTGTTAAGTCGGGTCATGACACGAGTTAAAAAAACATGTTTTTTAAGTCGTTTGCTATTAACTCGGACATGGAACCAACTTAAAATGTACATTTTAATCGACTTAAAAAAGTAAAATTCTACTAGTGTTGTATCGTAATTAACTAAACACATTATTAAACTCCCTCATTTTTTAGCAATTATATGGAGCAAATTGACTACTGTGTCTGTGTGTATGTGCCTCTGCAAATTGATAACCTCAATTTATTTTGTGAAAATTAGGGGTGTTAGTCCATAAATCTGTCCTAGCTCGTAAGTTTTGGATTATGTCTAATTCGGTTAAAAAAACGACAAGATAGAGAAATACTAGAAGAAAGGATTGAGTTTCGGTTACCCATCTCGTCCCAAATTATTTTATCGATACCTAATGTCTTAAAATTTAAGATAGAGATATGGTTTCAAAATATTTTGTGATATGAAGAATTTGGCTCTATGTTGCTTTCGTACGTGCTCCCTTATTATTATTATTATTATTATTATTATTATTATTATTATTATTATTATTATTATTATTATTATTATTATTATTATTATTATTATTATTATTATTATTATTATTATTATTATTATTATACCTCACTTCACAATTTCAATTGAGAGTTGAATATGAAGGAGTTCTATTGCAAAATATTAGTTGACCACTAACTTTTTTATTTAGAAGGATGAAGTGAATAAATAATTGTGCGGTTAGTGATATATTTAAATATCTTTTTGCAACATTTAACAAATAAATGTGAAAACAAAGCTTCACATGTCATTTAACGGTGGTTGTATCTATCTTTGCTTAATTAAACTTTTTAAGCTTCATCCATTTTTTCGTATGAAATGTGTAATGCCATATTATATTAGCTATGAATTACTTATTAATTAATTTTTATTTTAAATACGAATGTTTCTATTAGGAGATTTGTGTTGGGATTAACTCGATCTTATCTTTCTATAGACCTGTCCTTGTTGGACCTGTATCTCACCAAGTTTGATCAGGTTAAGAGTTGAGTTCATGTATAAAAATTGTCCTGACCTAATTTTAAGACTTGGTAAGGGATGCAACAAACGATATCTAACCTGTTATTTGTACATCCTTATTGAAACATTTTTTTTTTACAAATGAGTCGGTTGTTGTAGGACGAAGGACATCCTAGACCATGACAAGTGTAGCTAGAAAGCTCTCAAAGACATATAAATAAATTAAAACCATATGAAAATAAAGGAGATTTTAAGACTAGTTGTTAGTGTTGAGACAAAGTTCATTAGTAATGTTTTAATGATAGCAAATTTTTTATGATTAACGATAAAAATATTTTGATTCATAATATTATTATTATTATTATTATTATTATTATTATTATTATTATTTATTATTATTATTATTATTATTATTATTATTGTTGTTGTTGTTGTTGTTGTTGATGTTATTATTAATCATCATCATCTAATTTTTGTTTTCAAGTGAGTCATAAGCTAGATTATAAGTAGTAAAACAAGTCCTAATCAAGGATCAAAACCATTATCTCTCTCTCTCTCTCTCTCTCTCTCTCTGAGATCAAAATCATCATCAACATATTCACAACTATTGATGTCTTGCATTTAAAGTGTCAACAAATATTTTCTCAATCAATGATCAAGAACAATGATATAAATACAAAAGGAATAAAGTCCCATGAAAGGATCAGTCTAAGTTATCAAGAAAAACGTGTCTCTATCATTTCTTACTATTTAATATATGAAGATCAACCTTAAAAGATCAAACAATCATATTCATCAAGTTTAGAATGATTTGAAAAGATCATAATGTTCGCACTACAAGATAAATTTGACAAGCACATTTCCAAAGTACCAAGAAAAGTAACCGCTAAAGAAAAAAGACACTTCCAGCCGCCAAATCAGTCTCAAGAAACGTGCACAACAGTTATACATTTTCCTCAATTGTACTAAATAATGAGCAATCAAATTAGAATGTTTTGATGTCGCGATTTTTAATCAAAACTCATTGTTAAGGAAGAACAACAATTGTCTTACATGGAACAAAGTGTCTAACGGTCATATTGCCTTTGATATCAATAATTCTGAAGCATTTTTGCCTATATATATATAGGAGACATCATAACCTACAAGACAAAGAGTTTTGTATTGAATAATACTCCACATAATCAAATATTCATCAATTAAAGAACTCTTGAAACAACAAACACTCTTAAGCTCGTTATTAGATTAAAGGATTTATCATTCTAAGTGTGTTTTTATTCAAACCAATCTCATTCATCTAAAGGTTTGAAACTATATCCCAAAAAACCTTCCTAAACTTATAAACATTCACATCTCAACCTACTAGTGTAAAAGTAGATTTTGAATTATTGTAGTTGTTGTATAGCCAATTGTGACTTAAAACATAGAGAAATCATGTAGAGGTAAGGAGAGAACAGTTTGTAAAAAGTCCCAAGTGGCATAAGTGTAAGGCGTAGAAGTTGAGATATTCTTTCAAGCATTATAGTAAAAAATATCGCAAAGTGTGAGCACTGAACGTAGCCCAAGTTGGGCGAACCAGGATATTTCTTGTGTGTGATTCTCTTCCTTTAACTTTTTACCTTATATGCTTTAAATTTATATCACACATATATATTGCATTAATTTTTCTTTTGTGGTAACACTTCAAAACATTTTGAACTTAACCTGCTCCAAGTTTTCCACTTAAGAATCATTTATCTTAAGTACAAATTAAATTTTAAAAAGGGTCATAATTCAAAATCCCCTATCATGTGACTATTATTTCCACTTCAATTGGCATTAGAGCTCAACCTCTAAGAGTTTGAGCACTTAACAAGTGCTAGAGGAAAAGATTTAGGAAGAAGTGAAGTCTATAACAAAATTCATACTAGAAGAAGGCTTAACTAATAGACCACCGTACTTTGATTGTACAAGAAATTTCTTTTAGAAAGAAAAGATGAAATTATTCTTGAAATCTCAAGATAATGACATGTGGCCAATGGTTGAAAATGGTAACTTTATTCCAAGAACAAATTAGAATCATATTGCCTCAGAAAAAAAAGCAAAAAAACTTGTGGAAAAATGATTAAAAAGCTAAGGTACTTCTAAATTTTAAAGCTCAATTATTTCTGTCATGTGCTTTAATTAGGGAAGAAGATGATAGAATAGAATAATGTGAGACTACTAAAGAAATTTAGGATGCCTTACAACATCATCATGAAGGAAACAATCATGTCAAAGAAACAAGAACAGACATTGGAGTAAGAAAGTTTAAAATGAATGAAGGAGAAACTATTGACAAAATGTACACAAGATTCACTATCATACTAAATGAGTTACACTCTCTTGGAAAGAAGTACATAGTAAATGAACGAGTAAGAAAGTTTCTTAGGTGTATTTTAAAAATTTGGAGACCTATGGTTAGAACCATAACTGAAGCAAGAGACCTAAAAATACTAACGATGGAATATTTGATTGAATCTCTAAGAGTGCATGAATCAATACTTGATGAAGATAAGCCAAACAAGAAAAGAAAGATGATACCACTAAAAACTTCGCATGCACTTCTAGAAAAAATGAGAAAGTTCATCTTTCCTAAAAGAAAAACTAGAAGAATCTTATGATGGATAGGGAGATTTTGAAGATTCAGTCATAGCTAAAGATGATGAAGTTAATACGTGCTTAAAGGAAAATTCAAAAGATGATGTGATAACTAATATCTAATTTCTACTCATTATGTGAAAAATTGGAAAAAGAATTTGACATCATTTTATATGACTCAAACTTTTTATCTAAAAAATGTTGTTCCTTAGAAGAATAACTTCACAAAACCTCATTCTAAGTATGCAAAACTCTTGTTACAATATGTTTGAAAAACAAAATAAGTTGAATACTAGGCAAAACTATCTCCCAGAATATTCTGATGTTCTAAGGGAAAACAATTTTCAAAAAAAATAGTAATCAAGGAATTAAAAAAACGATCTAATAGCTTTTGGAAAGTCCACTGAAACATTCCAAAAAATTATGGGATCTCAAGTTAGAAATATTTCAGAAAGCTAGATTAGGTTTTAATATATATCAAAAGTAAAAACTCTGAAAAAAAATTTGTTCTTGAAAAAAAAAGAGATGTAGATGAGGACAAAATGTTTCTACTGTAATAAGTATAGACATCATAGACCTACTTGCTCGTACAAGAAAAAAAATTCTAAAAAGTCAGTAATTTTATAATATTTTTTTAGAAACTTATCACTTCACCAGATCAGAACTTTCTTACCATACCAGACCAAAATGTTCTTATAAGACAAAAGGTGATAAAGAAAGGTTGATATGTTCATATTGCAACAAACCTGGACATTCAGAGAGGTCATGTTATCTAAAAGAAAAAAAATCCGTGAAAAGTAAAACACTAACTCTCAGGGACCCAAACCACAATGGGTACCTAGACATTGGCTACATAAGGCATATGACTATGGATGATCTGTCACTTTTGGAAACAATGATAAATTACAAATAAAAAATAAAGGTAACATAAGTAAATGTAATACGGCAAGTTGAAGATGTTCATTATGTTGAAGGGTTAAAACACAATCTACTTACCATAAGTCAATTATGTGATAGTGGATTTGAAGTTACCTTTAAACTTGAAAAGTGTGAAGTAAAACTAATTTCCTCTGGAGATTGTTTTTTTACTAGATCCAGAAAGAAAAATCTTTATATTTTATACCTAGATGAATTACCAGCATAATCTTGTTTTATGTATATCAAAAAGGATAAATGAATTTATCACAAATGAGCTGGTCATACAAATGAGCTGGTCATGTAAGTATGAAAAAAATTTGAAAATTATCTAAGCTAGATCTTGTAAGAGGTCTTCCATAGAAAAACTTTGAAAAAGATGAAGTTTGTGAAGCTTGTGTAAAAGGAAAACATATAAAAAGTAGTTTTCATTCAATAGATACAATTTCAACTAAAAGACTCTTTGAGTTACTTCACATTGATCTTTTCGGTCTAGTCAAAACTACAAGTCTATGACAAAAGAAGTACAGTTTTTCATTGTTGATGATTTCTCAAGGTTCACATGGATGTTATTTTTAAAAAAATAAAGATGGCACGTTTGAAGCATTCCAAATTTTTTGTAATAGAGTTCATAATGAGAAAATTTAAAATATCACCTCTATTAGAAATCATCATTGAGGATAATTTATAAACTCATCTTTCAAAACCTATTTCGAATAAAATGGTATGTCTCATAATATTTCTTGTCCAAGAACTCTATAACAAAATGTAGTTGTTGAACAAAAAAATAGAACTCTACAACAAATGACATGAATTATTTTAAATGAATCAGATGTTGAAAAATATATTTGTACTGAGATGATAAATACTTCTTTCTATGTGTTGAATCGAGTCTCAATAAGAAACTTTTTTAAACAAAAGACACCGTATCAACTTTGTAAAAATAGAAAACCAAATATATGTTACTTTCACATTTTTGGATGTTATTGTTACATTCTAAATGATAAAGAAAACTTGAAAAAATTTGACTCAACATCAAATAAAACAATTTTCTTAAGATACTCTACAACCTCCAAAGGATATAGAGTATATAATTTAAGAAACCAAACTATGGAAGAAAGTATACATATTGTGTTTGATGTGTTTGATGATATTAATAATCAAAGAAGAGATGATGAAAAAGAGGAAGAAGGACAACATCAACCAAATAGTTGAGAATGATCAAGAAACCTCTTCACAAACTACACCATAGAGTTGAAAGTTGGTGTATCATCATCCCCAACATCAAATCATACGAAGCACAATAAAATGAGTAAAAACTAGTTTGTCTTTTAAAGATAACTACAACAACATGACTATGATTTCTCAAATACAATCAAAATCTATTGATGAAACCATAATTGACAATTCATGGGTAGAAGTCATGAAAGATGAGTATGGGACCTTATTCCTAATCCACAAAGTATGGAACCTTATTCCATCAAAGTATGGAACTTTATTCCTAATCCACAAAACAAGTCCATCATTGGAACAAGATGAGTATTCAAAAATAAATTAGATGAGAATGGAAAAGTAGTAAGAAACAAAGCAAGACTTGTAGTTCAAGGATACAATCAACAAGAAGACATTAATTATGACGAGACTTTTACACCAGTAGCAAGATTAGAAACAATTATAATTCTTCTAGCATATATTGCTTATAAAAATATTAATTTTTTTTAAATAGATGTTAAAAGTGTTTTTCTAAATGGCTTTCTAAATGAAGAAGTATATGTTCATCAACCTCTTGGATTCATTGACATTAAGAAACCAAATCATGTTTTCAAACTTAACAAAGTTCAATATGGACTCAAACAAGCTCCAAGATCTAGGTATGAAAGATTACTTACATTTTTGATTGAAAATGGATATTCATGAGGAAAAATTGATACTACTTTATCTAAAAAAAACATGAGAATGATCTTGTAATTATTCAACTTTATATTGATGATATCATTTTTGGTGCAAACAAAGAAAAAATGGGTGAAATTTTTTCAAATCTTATCTAAGGTGAATATGAGATGAGCATGATGGGAGAACTAAGATTTTTTCTTTGCTTACAAATCAAGCAACATAAAGATAAAATTTTCATTTGTCAAGAAAAATACATAAAATACCTTCTTAAAAAATATAAAATGAATGAAGTCAAATCATGGTACCTCTCATACATCCATCCTCAAATTTATATAAAGAGGAAAATGGAAGACTTGACATAGTCTTTGGAGTTGGTCTATATGCTAGATTTAAATCATCACCAAAAGAATCTCATCACATAATTGTCAAAAGAATTTTTGGGTATATAGTAGGTACTACTGATTTTGGCATTCAGTATATAAAAGGTTCTCATTTTGATTTTGTAGCCTATTGTAATGCTAACTATGTTAGAGATAAAATAGAAAGAAAAAGTACAACTGGAGCATGTCAATTCCTATGACAAACTATCATCGGTTGGTCTTGTAGAAAGCAGAATACCATCACACTTTTCACTACTAAAGCATAATATGCATCTCCTGCAAGTTATTGCTCATAGGTTTTATGGGTAAGAAATCAACTGGAAGATTACTCTCTCAAGTACTCAAATATTCCCATTTTATGCGATAACACAAGTGTTTTTAATCTATAAAAAACCCTATTTGGCAATCAAGATCTAAACATGTAAAAATCAAGCCAAATATTATTCGTGATCATGTGCATAAAAAAGACATTGAGTTTTACTGATACAAAAAATCAACATGTGATAATTTTACTAAACCACTTGTGGAGGATCAAAGAAAAATTGTTCATCTTAAAATATTCCAACAAACACTAATTATAAATCTGCTTAATAAAAATTTCCGAAATTTTTTCTATTTCTTTATGGACTTTAGAATGTTCTAAAGTAAATCCAAAGTCCCTTGCCAGTTGCCACTTGGTTGCACACGTGTGGTAAAATAAAAACTCCCACATTTAAAGTATATGTCACCATTAGTCAATAATTGAAAGGTCACCTCGTTTCTTTCCCTTCCTACTCATATGGATATCATTTTGTGTTAATAGGTGTCATTATTTCTCATCATTACATTTTCTCTATCATCAAATCAATCATTTCTCTTTTCCTTCAAACTACTTCTCTTTTCTCTCAACCTCTTCACCTTTTAAAGTCTCCATACTTCCAAACCACCCCTGTTATCTCTCACTCCAAACCTCTCAAAACTAAATCCTTTAAAGAGAAAGGGAAGACACTCGAAATCAAAACTAACCACAAAAAACTCCATCTCCCCCTTGTTAGACTCTCCACGAGGCAATAGTCCCCAACCTCTCACCACCATCAACAACCTTAACTCCTCCACACCTGAAACCAAACAACTCCAAACCAATCACGTTTATGGCTTCATGAAGATCATCAAGAATCTCTTTTGGAGTAGGCACCAACAAAAAACCCCAAAAAAGTAGACAATCTACACTGTTGACTTAGAGGATGACTCTGAACAAACCCTATCTGATTTTGTCAAATAGAAAACCACCACCACTTCTTCCAAACCACCACAAACACCTAACTCACCACGACTAGTATATCTTCCTAAACTATCCAAACTACTGCTTCCAAAACCACAAAGAAGCCTACTGCACCCAAAACCAAATCCAAACCAAAACCAAAAAGTTCTGAAACAGTTCCAATTCTTATTTTTGAGTGAGACAAACAAAATTATCAAGACAACTGGATTAATAGATCCATTGGTGTACGAAGATTCGTTGATTTTCCTATGCTAAAGACTGAAAGTTGGAATTGTGCAAGATCACTAACTTCCAAGAATGGATCAAATTCGTCTCCTTAACCGAATGTCGTTTCCCAGCTTTGATTTGAAGCTTCTATAATTCTTTAATTGTCATAAAGAAAATGATCATAAAGTTCTCATCTGCTTTCTCAAAGGTATAACAATCATACTCACCACCAAATCATGGGCTAAACCATTGAAAATATCTAATCCTGGTGTTGAGCTATACAAAGATACTTGGTACGCTTCAACCTACGTAATATATCTCTCTAAGATCAAAATCATAATCAATAGATTCACAACAAAGGATGTCTTGCATTTAAATTGTCAACAAACATTTTCTTAATCAATGATCAAGAACAGTGATATACTTACAAAAGGAATAAAGTCTCATGAAAGTATCAATCTAAATTATAAAGAAAAATGTGTTTCAATCATTTCTTACTAGTAAAGATCTGAATGTCAACCTTAAAAGATCAGACAATCATATTCATCAAGTTCAAAAAGACATGAGAAGATCATAATATTTGCACTACAAGACAAATTATTGTTATACAAAAAGACACTTCTAGCTGCCAAATCAATCTTAGGATATGTGCACAACAATTATATACATTTTCTCAACTGTACTAAACAAAGAGCAATCAAATCAGAATATTCTGATGTCGCGAGTTTTAATTAAACATCATTATTAAGGAAGGACAACAACTATTTTACATGGAACAACGTGGCGAACTATCATATTGTCTATATCATCAACAACTATGAAACATCTTTCCCTTACTTATAGAGGAGACATTAGAACCTAAAAGACCTAGAGTTTTGCATTGATCATATTCTACTTAATTAAGTGCTCATCAATTAATGAAGTCTTCAAAAACCAAACATTCTCAAGCTCGTTTTTAGATTTGGGGATCAATCTTTCTAAGTGTATTTTTATTCAAAACAATATCATTCATCTAAAGGTTTGAAACCAGATCCCAAATAATCTTCCTAAACTTGTAAACATTTTCATCTCAACTTACAAGTGTAAAAGTAGACTATAAATGATTGTAATTATTTTATAGTCAGTTGTGCCTTAGAACATAGATAAATCTTGCTGAGGTAAGAAGAGAACAATTTGTAAAAATTCCCAAGTGATAGAAATGTAATGTGTAGAAATTGAGAAATTCTCTCAAGCATTTTAGTGAAAAATCTCGCAAAGTGTGAGGACTGACATAGCCCAAGTTAGATGAACTAGGATACTTCTTGTGTGCAATTCTCTTCCTTTAAACTTTTTACCTTATATGCTTTAAATTTATATCACACATATATACTTCATTAATTTTTCTTCTGCACCAACACTTCAGACCATTTTGAATTTAATTTGCTCCAAATTTTCAACCTTAGAATCATTTATCTTAAGTGTAGATTAAGTTTTGAAAATGGTCACAATTCACACCCTCATTTCTTGTGATTGTTATTTCTACTTTAGTTAGATGATAAATTTTCTATGTTTTAAAAGTATTTGGATCCTCTCATGTTTGAATTAAACATGAGGGGTCATGTTCATCATCTCACTATTAAATTGTGTTGGGTTCTACTTATAATTTCTTAAGTTGTCAATTCCAATACATTTTAACGGTAAAATAGTGAACATAACCTCGTGTTTGATTCAAACATGAAATGATCCAAATCCGTTTTGAAATACTAAATGACAACGTATACTAACAAGGTGACGTAAATATGCTGAGTGACACAAGGCAGTTGTTTTGAGAGATAACTTGTTCCATAAAAATTTGAAGATGTCAACAAATTGGCAGTTTGGGATATATGTCTATTTCATTTTTTATAATAAACCATCAAAAGCTGTGAATCCAAGGTGATTCTTGAAATCCTACTCTACACTGAAAATGAGGAGCGATTCTTTAAGTTTTAAGTATGCCATTATTTTCTTTCGATTTGATTTTTGTCTATTAGTTTTAGTATTTTAATTCAACCATTTTCTTTTAAGTTTATCATTCATGTAATTTATTTTCTTATCATTTCAGTTCATGCTCTTTACATTCATGTCACTTATTTTCTGGTCATTTTAATTTGATGCACTTTTCAATTCATGTTATTTAATTTTCATATTATTATTATTATTATTATTATTATTATTATT
>JBBPBP010009779.1:71106321-71141497 GCA_037974735.1 Cicer chorassanicum
GTAAGAAAATTTCTGATAATGTTCTAAATAATACTTCAAATAATTATTCATAAATTCAAAAGATACACAATAATTGATTTAAAATTAAAGACAAAAAGTGAAACAAAAAATTGACAAAATTTAAAAAAGAAATTAAAATAAAATAACAAGATTTATTTTTATCTTAGAAAAGATAGTAAATA
The DNA here is from genome assembly GCA_037974735.1 of Cicer chorassanicum. NCBI lineage: Eukaryota > Viridiplantae > Streptophyta > Magnoliopsida > Fabales > Fabaceae > Cicer > Cicer chorassanicum. The sequence continues at coordinate 71,106,504 of JBBPBP010009779.1, forward strand.
AAATTTTATAAAAACTGAAAACTTATTTAAACAAACTACTAAATTAGTTGGATGTGAGGCTTTACCTATATGGACTATGGTTTAGCTTTTTCATAGTTAAATTACCATTTTTTTTCCATGGGGTCGACATCATTAATAATTGAAATCACATCATTTAAGTAATCCACATTTTTAAATTAGTTGCACCATTCTATTATTATACTCCCTCAAATCCTTCTTTTTACATTCAAATCCTATTTATAATTAGGTTATTTTTCATTATAATTATAAGAAACATATATTATATTTTTAATTTTATTAGTTATTAAAATTCCATTTATATCTCTTATTTTATTTTACTTAGAATCGTATTTCTTATGCAACTGAATTTTCTTTAATGAGTACTGTTAAAGAATTTTTATGAAATTAAATAAAGGTAATATATTTTTTCTTATAAATGATTCTTTAATATTTATTTCATAAAAATTAATAAATAAGAGCAATGAGTGTAGCTCAGCTATTGGTGCAAGTGTATGTTTCACATATTTCATTCTTCTAAAGTGAATAATTTATTTTAGATAATAAAGTTAATAATATAAATCATTAATAATAAAATGAATTGTTGATATTATGTACACACGTCTAACTAATTACAATAATTATGATATTTTAGAAGCCAAATTAATGTTTCATATTATTGTGGTACCAAATCAATGTTAGATTAAAAAGGTACAAGGAAGGAGGTAGCTTCTAAAAATTAACTACATTAGACCTTGATTTTTCAACTTTGCAAATTGCAATATTATCCATGAATTTGACAAAATCACCAAGCATTACTGCAATTTTGATAATGATAACAACTACATTCTAATATTCAATAAAATCACGGGATCATTAAAAAAAAAATTACACTGTAATTTTGTTATACAAATCACCAATGCATATAATATAAATTGAAATGAAAACTCACATCTGCATCTTCATTCCTGATAAAGAATATTCATACATATAAAATAACTACTACTCTCGTGTATATGTATGTAAATAGTTCGGTTGATAAGTCAAAAGATACTGAAAAAAATTTAAATAGAAATCTTAAATTTAAATTTAAGAAACCAATATAAATTTAATAGAATATTAACATTTGCATATAAAATAAATATAAAACTACAACTAGACTTCACAAAAGACATATATAAACTGCTCTCTAATTGAATTTTATAACCCTACGTAAAAGACTTTCAAATAGAATAAAAAATTATTTTTGTCTATAATAATCCCTCTTGTGGATATTTTACGTATGCCAATTTTGTATTAAGTTGAAATTGAAGTCCTAGTGTTTACATATTTGACTATTTCAGATTAAATTATGAGTATAGATTTCAACCTTATCATTATATTATGCAATATATATATATATATTCGGTTTGGATCCAAACATTATATTTGACTCAATGATATTCCAAACCTAGTCTCTCAAATATTAAAAAAAAATCCGTTCAACAAAATCTATATTAGTCAAATTTCAAGTCACTTGCAAAGACTGAACTTCTTTTTAAAATGAAATAAAAAACTATGATATCTTTTTCATTGTGTCAATAGTTAACTATATCATGTGTTAGGTCAAGTTTGCATGGTTCTATATATATCTCTAGCAAAAGATCCACTCATCACAACTCATCTACCTCCTAAGTTAATTTCCTAACCATATGGCTACGCTTGTTTCCCAAAGTATATTTTTCTTCATTCTCCTCTCTTTCTACACCTTCACAATCATAGTTGCACAAGATGAGACCGGTTTTGTGAGCTCAATAAATCCTAAGTTACTTAAAAAAAAACAACATGCAAGCCATTTTAGGTTCTATTGGCAAGACATCGTGGGTGGAAACAATGCCACCTCAATTCCAATCATTCCTCCACTCCCTAAATTTAACAATTCGTTTAGTGCTTTTGGTTTGGTGAGAATAATAGACAATGCTTTAACCGTTGGACCAAATTTGAGCTCAAAGCTTTTGGGAAGAGCTCAAGGGTTTTATGCCTCTACCTCACAAACCGAGTTAGATTTACTTATGGTTATGAATTTTGCCTTATTTGAAGGAAAATATAATGGAAGCACAATTACTATATTGGGAAGAAATGTTGCTAACAATAAGGTTAGAGAGTTGCCTGTGATTGGTGGAAGTGGTGTTTTTAGGTTTGCTAAGGGATATGCTGAAGCTAGCACTTACTCTTTTGATCCCTTATCGGGGGATGCTACCATTGAATATAATGTCTATGTTTCTCATCAACTATAATTTATTTTTTATGCTTTGTATTGTTAATAACTTGTGATGATGCTCATGAGCTTTGCATGTTTCATGTGAGGGTTTAGCTCATCGTATAAGCTTTTTATTTGTGTGTAATTGTGGTTGGTATCATAATTTTAATAATATTTTATATTATTGAAAAATATTTTATTTTATGTTTAAATTAATCGTTCCCACCACACTTTGTTTTTGGCAAAGCGACAGAAAGGGATGTATATATTGTAATAAAATAAAATATTTTTATTTTTACTTTTTATTATTATAAAATTATTATTTACAAAAAATATTAACGATTACATTTTAAATTATTTTTTAGAGGTCACAAATTCAAATAATATTGACATGAAAATAATCTACATCTGAAAGAGTGGGACAAAAATTTAATCATATATATGTCCAATTTGTCAAATTATTGACTTGGTATATATTTTGTACGCATATATTTTCAATATAATATTATACAATTATACACACACCCCATTAAAACAATTATGGCGTAATGACTTAGTCGACTACTATATATGGATGAATAAATTGAAAGTCCCTCAAATTGACATTTTTAATAATTTATAAAATGATATAAAACTAAATTTTGAATAAGTTTTCTTCTATATCCCTCATCATGTATGGAACAAACAAGAACAACAATAAAAAGACGATTAACGAACGAATAGAGACTATTAAGAAAGGATTAAATTTAATTATTGTTTCTTGGGAGACAAACAGAAACAACCAAAGGAGGCAAAATGACAACAATAGGTCTATAGAGAGGGGACAAAGACAAAGAACTATGCGAGTTGGACGAAGTTTTCTTGCTTCTTCTATGTGTTGTGTTGGTGTATTTTCAGTATATTTTCTATACACAAAAATTCCCCCTAATCCCTACTAATTGCTCTCTTCTTTAAAGTTTTACGCAACGTTTTATATTGCGATCGCGTTAAAGATTTCGCAATTTTGATTACGCAACCTTTTTACTTTAATCATGATCGAAACAAGTTGCAATAAAAACTAGTGGTAAAAGCATTCTGATAAGTGTAGCAACTTGTATCATCAATTGATACAAGTTAGTTTTGCAGAGAGTTTGCCAACAGAGCCGCAGAGATGGACTCTGTTTTTTTTTTTTTTTTTTATATAACTTTTTTAATAAAATAAAAAACAATGGTCTTAAAGCCCAAAATAAAACTAGTCTAGTAAAATAGTTGGGATCTTTCAAATAAAAAAAGTCATAAGCATTCCTAAGCGCAACAATAAAGTCTCAAATTAAACTTGTGACAAAACATTTAATGTAACAATAATGATATTTTATTTTATTTAGAATGAATAAAAAAACACACTCTAAAAATGGGTTTCAAAGACCCAAATTAAAATTAGAGAATTCTACCATGCACCCCCACACTTAAACTTTCCACTCCCAATCAACGTGAAAATATAATTTTGCCCTTTTAAACTTCTCATTTTTGTCCTTATTTCGAAAATTTGAAAAGTTTCGAAAATTTCTAAATCAGAAAAGTTTCAAAAGTTTTCAAATATGGAAAATTTCGAAATTTTTCTATTTTGAAAGTTTTGAATTGTTGGAAATTTCAAAATTTCTGGATTTTTCTATTTTGGAAGTTTCAAAAATTCTGAAAAAATGAGAAGTTTAAAAGGGCAAAATTGTATTTTCACGTTGATTGGGGGTGATAGGTTTAGGTGTGGGAGTGCATAGTAGAATTCTCTTAAAATTAGCATAACTTTTGAAAATCTTTCGATGAAATGAGATCTAAAGACCCAGGGTAAAACAAGTTCAAATGTTGACAAAAAATAAATGTTCAAAAGTGTAATGTAATGTAATGGTGCTAATCTAAATCTAGGTGTAATTTTGATTAACAATTGGAGTTTAGTGACTTGATATTGTTAAGTGTGCTAGGAGTGCCTTGTGACTGTCATGTTGTAGTAGCTAAAACAATGTTGAGTTGTCCTATTTGGACATTTGTAAATAAAATTTAACTTATAAAAAAGCTACAAGGATAAAATTTGGGATTTTTTTTTATAATTTTTTCTTTTACTTCTAAAATAGTTTACTTTGAAAATTATATATTAAAATATTCTTTTTTTTTGAAAACTTCATTTTTTTCTTCTTTAGGAAGTCAAATCTTAGAGATGCAACCGTGCATTGGTTAATTTATTTTTTTGACTAATTGAAAATATAATCAAATAATACATTAAATATAACAAAAAATAGATATTAATAAAATCCAATAAAATAGATTAAATACAAAATAAAAAACTTTTTCATTTGGTCGCATGTCCATATTGCGATCTATTAAAGACTGTAAAAAATAAAATATTTTGGTATATAAATTTTAAAATAAAAGTATTTTGGATATTTAAAAAAAAAACAAAAACAGAATATTACAGAAAAAAAATCCCAAAATTTGTATTTGAAAAGAAGAAAAAAGTTGAATCCTACAAGAGTGGAAAACTTGATTTATGAATTATGGGCATAGAAATTTGAGGTTTTGAGGATAAAAGTTCTTAGATCAATAACATGTAAGAATCACATTAATTCAAATACAATATCAACTATTGATATTTTGATGATAATAAAATAAGAGAATAATTATCCATTAATCATTTGTTTTAATTGTTCAATTTATATAAAGCTAAATTAGAGTCTATATTATTTACTATCTACTATAATAACATAAGTGTTTGTAATTTAGTAATAACTAGATGCTAATCCGCGCCTTACGCGGGTAATATGTAATTAATTATTATGCGTGTAAATAAGTTAATAAAATTTTAGAATAATAATTGTTTAATTAGAGGAATATGTACTGTAAAAATACGTTTTTGATTATACACAAAGACCAATGGTGACACAGCACCAAAAAGAAGAATTCCTCAAACATCCCTTGATGAAATAAATAGATTATATAAAGGTAAAATAATTCAAGTCATAATTCAAATACAAGAGGACCTTAATTACTTTGCATATGCATAAATAATATTTTCAAAAGTTCTAAATAATATTTTCAAAAGTTCAAAATAATATTTTCAAAATATTAAAATCTTTATTTTTAACAAAATTCAATGTCGTATTCGAATACCAATTTCTTGTAGTCGAATACAGGATAAAAACATGGCTAAGTCAGAGAGTTGGCCATCTCATCTGTATTCGACTACAAAGTAAAAAATTTTGAATGATTTTTTAAACGTTGCAATCTGTATTCGAATACACAACTCTTGTAGTCGAATACAAGACAAAAACATGGCTAAGTCAGAGAGTTGGCCATCTCATCTGTATTCGACTACACAGTGAAATGTTTGAAAATTTTTAACGTTGCAGCAAGCTGTATTCGAATACAGGAATGTGGTATTCGAATACAACTGCAACCAATGCAATTTTTCAGCTTTGAATTCAATTTAAAACATTGTAATTCGTTCTCAAACCTCTTGGATCAAAGGCCACGAATCTAAAGAGTTGTTTGAGGACTATAAATAGGTTATAACTTCATTTTCATATTACCAATTAAAATTATACAATTTCAAAGACTTTGAACTAAATTTTCAAAATTTTTCTAAGTCTTTTTCAGAAATTCAAGTACTTGCATATCATTTTCATATCCTTAAGGTTCTCAAAGTACTTGAATAAATCTTGAATTATTTTATCTCCTTCTATTCATATATCCTTATCAAAACAACAGGTGTTTGTAAAAGAAAGTTGTACTTTCTTTGAAGTGCTGTATTTAAGATAGTAGTGTTCTATCTTTGAAAAGTTTGTTAGAAGATTGTAGCCAAGGTCCCAGGGTGAGGACTTGTACATATTCTGACAGATAGTGAAGAAAATCTCTTGTGGTGAGCAAGAGGAGTGGACGTACCCTTGGTGATTAGGGGAACCAGGATAAATCTGCTGTGTTCTTTACATTACTGCCATTTACATTATCTGTTACTATTCATAAGCGCAAAAATCAATCACTGTAATTCTAAAAACTATCAAAATAACCAAACACCTAATTCACCCCCCCCCCCTCTTAGGTGCACATCTGATCTTACAATTGGTATCAGAGCAGGTTCAAGGTAAATTACTCCTTGATAAAATAACAAATGGCTTCCGCACTACCAGTTTTCAAAGACGGAGGCAGCAATACCAAACCTCCATGTTTCGTCGGTGAACATTACGATTTTTGCAAAATCCGTATGCAAGCATATCTTGAGGCATAGGGAGACGAAATATGGGATGCTGTCGAAAATGGTCCATACATTCCAACAACAGTCATCAACAACAAAGAGGAAATTAAAATAAAGAACTCTTGGACCGATGACGATAAAAGAAAGGTGCTATTCGATAAAAAGGCTAAAAACATTCTACAATCAGCACTTGGTATGGACGAATTCTTCCGCATATCTCACTGTAAAACAGCCAAGGAAATATGGGATACATTGGAAGTAACCCATGAAGGCACCATAGAGGTAAAAAGATCCAAACTAAATACACTTTCTCAAGAATATGAATTGTTTCGTATGCAGCCTGGAGAAACCATACTAGACATGCAGAAACGATTCTCCCACTTGACAAATCATTTGACAGCCCTCGGAAAGGTCTTCTCCAATGATGAATTGAATCTGAAAGTATTACGATCACTAACGAGGGCGTGGCAACCAAAGGTGACTGCTATATCAGAAAAGAAGAGTTTGTCCAAAATGTCACTTTCTGCATTATTTGGCAAACTACAAGAGCATGAAATAGAACTTGGACGATTAGAGCAAAATGAAACCCAAGAAAAGAAAAGCAAAAATATTGCTCTAAAGCCCGAATCAAAGGAAGCAGTCAAAGAAGATATTTCTGATGACGACGAAAACATCAATCTCCCTGTCAAGAAATTCGGCAAATTTCTCAAAAATAACAGAAATTTCAAGAAGAAAAACTTCAGAAAGAAAGATAGCACGACCAACCAAAACTTCACATGCTTTGAATGTGGAAAACAAGGACATATTAAAGCAGACTGTCCAGATCTCATCAAGAAGAGTGGCGGCAAAAGAAAAGATTTCAAGAAAGCTTATATCGCATGGGAAGATAACGACATAAGTTCAACATCAGAAACTGAAAGCGATGAATGCGCAAATGTTGCACTAATGGCGTCACATCACTCCGATGACGAAGAGGTTAGTAACTCAAACAATCTTTCATATAATCATGAATTAGTTATAGAATACAATGAAGCACAAAATGCAATAAAGGAACTTCTTGCTGAATGTAAAAATTTGCTTAAACAAGTATCAACTCAAAAGAAAGAAATCTTATATCTTAAAGAAAAAATTAATGTTATGGAAAAAGATGCTGAAAATTCTAAGCAAAATTCTTCATGTAATAATTGTGATTCACTTTCATTCAAAATTACTCAACTAAATAGTGTAATAGAAAGATATGAAAAAGGACATATAGGATTAGAAAATGTTCTAAACATGCAAAGATATTCTAATGATAAAAGTGGTATTGGATTTTCTAAATTTGATAAACCAAGCACTAGTAAGACCATTTTTGTTAAATCAAGCACTCAAACAAATTTAAGAAACATGACATTTGTACAAAAAGAACATTCACATAAAGGAAAGCTTATTAACAATAAGCGTCATACATACACAAGTAAAATTCCTACTTGCTCATATTGTGGTATCTATGGACACACACCAAATACTTGTCATGTAAGAAATATTAGCATTCCCAAAGGCCATTGCATATGGGTCAAGAAAGGCACTAACCCCCAAGGACCCAAAGCACTTTGGGTACCTAATAAAATCTGATTTCAATTTTGCAGGGATGCTCACAAAATACTTCAAATTTATGGTACTTAGATAGTGGGTGTTCCAAACACATGACGGGAGACATAACAAAATTTTCAGCATTGACCCTTGAATCGAAAGGACATGTAGTATATGGAGATAATAACAAAGGAAAGATCCTAGGCATTGGAAAAATTGGAAAAGCACCTTCTCCAACAATTGAAGATGTTCTTTATGTTGAAGGCCTAAAGCACAATTTGATAAGCATCAGCCAGTTATGTGACAAAGGACACAAGATAGTCTTCAACAAGGAAGAGTGCATCATTCAAAATGCAGCAACAAGTGAAATTAAATTTATCGGTAAACGTTTCAAGAATATTTTCATACTTAATTTAGATGATTTATCCTTGAAAATGAAATGTCTTTTGGTAAGCGACAACAATGATGCATGGTTATGGCACAAAAGAATTGCCCATATTCACATGGATCATTTAAACAAACTAGTCAAACATGATCTTGTTGTCGGATTACCAAAAATGAAATTTGTCAAGGATAAATTATGTGATGCATGCCAAAAAGGTAAACAAACGAAAATTTCTTTTAAAGCCATAAATGTTATATCTACTACAAGACCACTTCAATTGATACACATGGATTTGTTTGGTCCATCAAGAACTAAAAGTCTTGGTGGAAATTCATACGGACTAGTTATTGTTGATGACTTTTCAAGATACACATGGACCCTGTTTTTGGCAAACAAAAATGAAGCTTTTAAAGCCTTTAAAAATTACGCCAAACTAGTCCAAAATGAACAATCATCCAAGATTGTATCAATTCGAAGTGATCATGGTAGAGAATTTCAAAATACTTGATTTGAAGAATTCTGTGAGGAAAATGGAATTTTTCACAATTTTTCTGCACCAAGAACACCTCAACAAAATGGGGTGGTGGAGAGAAAGAACAGATCCTTGATAGAACTTGCAAGAACAATGTTAAGTGATTCAAATCTACCAAAGTATTTTTGGGCAGATGCTGTAAACACAGCATGCTATGTTACTAACAGAGTAAACATTCGACCTATTCTTAAGAAGACTCCATATGAACTATACAAAGGTAGAAAGCCCAATATCTCTCACCTCCACATCTTTGGTTGCAAGTGTTTTGTGCTAAATAATGGAAAAGACAATCTTGGAAAATTCGATGAAAAAGCGGATGAAGGTATATTTATTTGGTATGCATTATCTAGTAAAGCTTTTAGGATCTTTAATAAAAGAACTTTAATTGTAGAAGAATCAATACATGTTACTTTTGATGAAACTAACCCCTCGAAAGAGGAAAAAGCTATTTCTTTTGATGATGATGATATTGAAAGTAGTGATCCACGTAAAGAAGATCCAATTGATCAACCGAGTCAAGAAAATGAAGTCGACATGGAAGAGGAACCCAATGAACTCCCAAAGGAATGGAGAACCCATCGATATCATCCGATTGATAACATCATTGGTGATATCAACAAAGGAGTTACAACTAGACTCAAATTGCAAGATGCATGTTTAAACATGGCATTTGTTTCACAAATCGAACCTTCCAAAGTTGGTGAAGCACTAAAAGATGATCAGTGGATACTTGCAATGCAAGAAGAGCTGAACCAATTCGAAAGAAACGAAGTCTGGGAACTTGTTCCTAATCCAGGTGACAAACACATCATTGGTACAAAATGGGTATTTAAAAATAAACTTGATGAAAATGGTATAGTTGTTCGCAACAAAGCAAGATTGGTCGCCCAAGGATATAATCAAGAAGAAGGAATCGATTTTGACGAAACATTTGCTCCGGTCGCAAGGTTAGAAGCAATACGGTTACTACTTGCTTATGCCTGCTCTATGAATTTTGAATTATTTCAGATGGATGTGAAAAGCGCATTTCTAAATGGATATATCAATGAAGAAGTATATGTCAAGCAACCACCCAGCTTTGAAGATTTCAAGAATCCTACACATGTTTTCAAACTAAGGAAAGCTCTCTATGGTCTAAAACAAGCACCAAGAGCTTGGTACGACAGATTGAGTGCCTTCCTGTGTGAAAGAGGTTTTGAAAAGGGAAAGGTTGACAAGACATTATTTATTAAACGAAATAATGGTCACACCTTGTTGGTCCAAATTTATGTTGACGATATCATATTCGGTTCAACAAACAATGAAATATGTGAGGAATTCTCATTGATGATGCAAGGTGAATTTGAAATGTCCATGATGGAAAAATTAAACTATTTTCTTGGTCTTCACATCAAACAACTCAAGCATGGCATCTTCATCAATCAAGCAAAATATTGCAAAGAACTACTAAAGCGATTTGACATGGAAAAATGCAAGGAGAATGCAACTCCCATGGGCTCCGGAACATATGTTGATAAAGATGAAACTGGTGCATCTATAGATATTTCAAAATATCGAGGTATGATTGGTTCTTTGTTATATCTAACGGCCAGTCGGCCAGATATCATGTTTAGTGTTTGTCTATGTGCAAGATTTCAAGCAGATCCGAAAGAATCACATCTTGTAGCTGTCAAAAGGATCATGAAATACTTAAAAGGCACCATCAATGTTGGACTATGGTATCCTAAAGGTAGTATCTGTAGTCTCGTTGGATACTCTGATTCAGATTATGCAGGATGTAAAACAGACCGTAAAAGCACAAGCGGCACGTGTCATGTACTGGGCAATGCACTAGTATCTTGGTCCTGTAAAAAGCAAGCGTGTGTCGCACTCAGTACTGCTGAAGCAGAATACATAGCAGCAGGCAGTTGTTGCGCACAAATCTTATGGCTCAAGCAACAACTATGTGATTATGGAATTGATCTTGGATGCATTCCGCTACGATGCAACAACACTAGTGCAATCAATATTTCAAAGAATCCAATCATGCATTCTCGGACCAAACACATTGATATACGACACCATTTTCTGCGTGATCATGTGCTTAAAGGCAATGTTGAAGTAACCTTTGTGGATACAAATAACCAACTTGCGGACATCTTCACTAAACCACTTCCTAAAGACTCATTTTTTAAAATACGACGCGAACTCGGCATCTTAAGTGAAAGTGATCTTTAAACGTCAGGTAAACTGCTATCATCAGAGCAAAGGTATGGCTTAATTCGTATCTTCCCACACTTACATGATATCTGAATTTAGTTGACTTACATGTTATTTGAATCTTGTTGACTTACATGTTATTTGAATCTTGTTGACTTACATGTTATTTGAATTTAGTTGACTTACATGTTATTTGAATTGACAATACTATCAATATGTTAATTCTTGCCTTTACATATTAGAATTTAGTTCATTATATGATTATATTAAGTTTGTGTTATAAAATCATGTCCGTTTCAAAATCTGGAGGTCGTAGCCGAATACAGTCATCCTGTATTCGAATACAGATGATTCTGGAAATCTGTATTCGATTACCATCATCCTGTATTCGAATACAGGTTCGCATTTTTCTGTCATATATAAAGCTGTGACAGTCAGTAGCCGAATACACCTGCTGCCTTCCCTGCGAACCCGTGCCTTACCTCTGCGACCTTCATCTTCTCTGCGACTCCATCTCCAGAACTGCTTCGTTCATTGAAGCTTGACCTCCTAAACCTTGATTTCCTTCATTACCTTGCGAAACCCCTCTTTCATTTCCTCAGATTCACTCATCTCTCTCTTCAATCTCGCGAAATCCAGAACCTTAAACCCCAAATCCAGCTTCGCGGATTCAATATCTTCCATCTCAGCTTCGCGAATCAATTGGTTTTGTCATCTTTGGTCACGGTTTCGAACCTTCTTTTAAAACTACATTTCAGTTTCGAATCCGAATCCTAACACCTTCAACAAAAATGTCAAACATTTCCACCTCTATTGAAAATGCACGTAAGCGTGGCCCTCGCACCAAGCATGCAAGCTTAGGTCCTTCCAAGCGTCGCACAAAGAGCATCAGCGTCACGGATTTGTCTCGTCTTCTGCATTCTCCCGAAGAAATTACCCGTTTTCGCACACTGTACTCCGACAAAAGGCTCATCATTCCAAAATTCGGTACTTTAGATTCTTTCTCTGCCTTTAAATTTCCGGATTTACTTAGGGCTCAACAAGTTGAGGACTTTATTGCTTACAAAGGTCCGATTTATCCTGATTTGGTTCGAGTCTTTTATTGCAATCTTCGTCGGGATGGCAAAATGTTAATTTCACGTGTCAAGGGAATCACTATTGAGCTTGATTCTCATACTATTGGTACCATTTTGCAAATACCTGATGTCGGTCAGAAACTTAGTCCGACCAATTTATGCAAATGGCATAATATCTCGAAACAGGATGCTTATGCGGCTCTGTGTCGCTTTGACAAACTCACCATAGAACGCAAGCAACTTCAGGCTAGCTCCACCTTTGCCAGACAAAGATTTAGTGTTGGAAACTTAACAGTCGACTTTCGTCTGCTCCATTATTTCCTAAGCTACATTCTGGTTCCTAAGGCCGGTAACTACTCTCAACTCTCTGAATTTGAACTTCAGATTCTTTACTTCATGAATGACGGTCTTTCTCTTAACTGGGCATACTTCGTTAAGTCCGTCATGTTTGTATCCCGTGAAGCTGCTGGATTGCCACATTTTGGGGTAGATTTTTCTGAGGAGGTTGTGTATACCGTCACTAAGGATAATCTGCTAGACTTGAGTGTTCTTCCTAGCATGAAAATCGTTTGGAGTGAATCGCTGCAAAAATACATCCATCAGAGTGATCTCAGTCAGGCCTCTGCTAGTGTTCCTCCAGATGATGCTGCTGACGATCCTGCATCTGATGATGATCAAGTTACTAATCGCATGATTATGGATCGGCTTGACTCTCTTCAGACCAGCTTCTCAGGATTTACCACTTCAGTCGATGCTCGTTTTCAGGCTCTCGAATCCACCATCGCTACCAATCACGACAGCCTAGTCCACGAGATGTGCATCATCGCCGATAAACTTGATCACTTCCATCTACCACCGGATCGTCGCTGATTTGTACTTAGTTTCTAGGCCTAGTTCGTTGTTCTTAGGATTGACCTTCCTACTATTTTGTTTAAGATGTAATCGTTGCTTTCGTGATCGGTGTATGACCTTTATGACTCTATGCTTGTCTGACTTTTTGAACCTATGTCTTGTATGACTTTCTGTTTTTATGACTTCATGACTCAATGACTTTTATGATTATATCTGCTTATTTGCCTCCAATATGATCTGTCTTAATTTATGATATGTTCGATCTATTACTTTCCTATTGCTGGTATTCTTCTTTTTGATCATGTCAAAAGGGGGAGAAATTTTGTGTATTTTGTTGCTTGTTCTTGTCCGTTAAAATTTAAATGTAGGTACACAACACACATATTCCCTTCGACACAGATGTTTACATATATTACGGGGGAGTATACTACGCCTACATTACGGGGGAGTCGTCAACAACAACAGCTGGTTTTGTCATAATCAAAAAGGGGGAGAATGTAAAAATACGTTTTTGATTATACACAAAGACCAATGGTGACACAGCACCAAAAAGAAGAATTCCTCAAACATCCCTTGATGAAATAAATAGATTATATAAAGGTAAAATAATTCAAGTCATAATTCAAATACAAGAGGACCTTAATTACTTTGCATATGCATAAATAATATTTTCAAAAGTTCTAAATAATATTTTCAAAAGTTCAAAATAATATTTTCAAAATATTAAAATCTTTATTTTTAAAAAAATTCAATGTCGTATTCGAATACCAATTTCTTGTAGTCGAATACAGGATAAAAACATGGCTAAGTCAGAGAGTTGGCCATCTCATCTGTATTCGACTACACAGTAAAAAATTTTGAATGATTTTTTAAACGTTGCAATCTGTATTCGAATACACAACTCTTGTAGTCGAATACAAGACAAAAACATGGCTAAGTCAGAGAGTTGGCCATCTCATCTGTATTCGACTACACAGTGAAATGTTTGAAAATTTTTAACGTTGCAGCAAGCTGTATTCGAATACAGGAATGTGGTATTCGAATACAACTGCAACCAATGCAATTTTTCAGCTTTGAATTCAATTTAAAACATTGTAATTCGTTCTCAAACCTCTTGGATCAAAGGCCACGAATCTAAAGAGTTGTTTGAGGACTATAAATAGGTTATAACTTCATTTTCATATTACCAATTAAAATTATACAATTTCAAAGACTTTGAACTAAATTTTCAAAAAATTTCTAAGTCTTTTTCAGAAATTCAAGTACTTGCATATCATTTTCATATCCTTAAGGTTCTCAAAGTACTTGAATAAATCTTGAATTATTCTATCTCCTTCTATTCATATATCCTTATCAAAACAACAGGTGTTTGTAAAAGAAAGTTGTACTTTCTTTGAAGTGCTGTATTTAAGATAGTAGTGTTCTATCTTTGAAAAGTTTGTTAGAAGATTGTAGCCAAGGTCCCAGGGTGAGGACTTGTACATATTCTGACCGATAGTGAAGAAAATCTCTTGTGGTGAGCAAGAGGACTGGACGTACCCTTGGTGATTAGGGGAACCAGGATAAATCTGCTGTGTTCTTTACATTACTGCCATTTACATTATCTGTTACTATTCATAAGCGCAAAAATCAATCACCGTAATTCTAAAAACTATCAAAATAACCAAACACCTAATTCACCCCCCCTCTTAGGTGCACATCTGATCTTACATGTACATTATCATTTATGCAAAAGAATGAAAATTTGTTTTTGAAATATAAAAATTGTGTTTTTTGTAGTACATAACAAACAAAATATAAAGGTATTTTGGATCGGTATTTGGTTATGAAACTGACACACACTGAATCCAAAAAAGTGAGATATTGTGAATTGGAATCTGCACTCCAATATATTAAACGTCCCCATAGCCTCGTTCTCGAATATGTAGTAGCATGTTTCAACGAACTTTAAACTTATTTTGGTAATCCAAGTATTTGTTGAGTCATAATACTAAATTTTTGATGGAGAGTAGAAATTTAGTAGTCTCATGGTATAAGATTTGTAAAACTGGATCTTTTTGCAAATTCAAACCTTGGTTAAGGTATGAGATGTGAAATTACAAAAAGATCGTAAAGTTTTTATTATTAGATTTTTTTTAAAAGAAGTTAGAAATAATTAGGCAATTATGTTGTAAAATTGTTTCAAAACTTTATTTCACTATTTCTTAATGTAACAAGTAAAAGTTTATTCCAATAATTCTTATTATAAAGGATTTAAATTTGTTGAAAAATATGGAAAATACTTATCTAGGAGGAATCTTGAGTGTTGTTTTTTACTATGACATTAAATCTCTTGTAACTTATTTAGCTATACTATGACATGTTCCCATAATCTCATAAGTTTATTGCAATTTTACTCTACAAATATTTATATTTATTACAGTGACTTCCAAATCTATAATATTATGGCCATAATTGCAGTTACAAACAACAATTGAAACCATACTCTGCATATTAACTTCAAATTTATATATAACGAACATTTTTTTTCTTTATGTTTCTACAAATTTCTATCAAAGAAAGTTGTAGAAGGTAATGTATCATACTACAAGATTATAAGTATGGGCCTTCCAATGATATGAACCAAACACATTAGGAAACAAAGGAAGTAAATATGCACGATATCCTAGAAATCTATCTCGAAGATAACGATGTCTAGACTAAGATGTTATTATACGTTACTATTCCTAGAATTGATTTTAAGTCACCTTTTTAAATAAATATTTGGGTTATTATATGGTATGATGTAAATAAATATTTGGGTTATTATATGGTATGATGTTATTATACGTTATGAAAATAATTTGGGTTACATTCAGCCATTTAGCATATACATAGTGAAACATGTTATTCTGCAGTGATTACACATAGGCTACAAAATGTTTCATTCATCAGCTGAGTTGCTTCAAAATAGTTCATGTAAATTTTGGCAAACAAATGATATAGAAGATAACTTTGAATTAATATTGTAATATACCGGCGAAGAAGAATCAAGGGATTCATTATCCATCATCAAAACAAAATCCATCTCTTGAAACAAGGAAAATAAATAAAATAAAATTTTAAAAAGGAACAAACACTTACTGGTATGTGATTGGGACTTGTACAAAAAAAATGTGATTGCGACATCTATTGGTAGATGGAGCATCAAAGATCTCGTTGTATATTGGAATAGATTATATTGTAATTACTATTTCTATTTTTTTTTACCGAACTTTAAATTGTTGTTATGAACTCTAATACTACCTTCAACGTGATAAAGAAATAAAAAATATAAATAATAGTGAACCGATAAAGTAAAACCAGAAAATTACGAAGAATGAATATGCAAAACAGAGTATAAATGAATAGATAATTGAAAAACAATTTTTGGAGCAGGAATATAGCATGCAGGTTTTTGAGCTTTGAAGAGGTATCAAGTATGCATTGTCAAATAAATTGAGAGATTAATGAGAATTTATGAAATAGTAATTCTTGATAAATGAATGAGCATTATTGATCAGATTAATGAGAATTTATGAAATAGTAATTGTGGATAAATGAATGAGCATTATTGATTTGGAGTAGGCAAATCAAAATAATTTAGGAGAATGAGAATGTGATTTGGAGGTTAGAGAGTGTGAATTAGAAGGTGACACATCAGATTTTGTGATGTGTCAAAAATAGAATTACTTGGCATACAAAGAGCTTAAGTGTCACGTCAGAATTTGCGCGTTTGATTTAATATATTATAATAGATTATCTATGTACTATTCGTTAAAAGAAATACAAAGAATATTATTAACTAACAAACAATTAACTTTGGTTACTAATATTAGAGTAAGTAATAACTCAGAGAGAGTATATGAGATAAAAGCAACATGACTATGGTCCAAACTTCCTCTAATGAGTCATTGTCTGGTTAAGCGAATGAAACATAAGATATGTTGAAAACACAAGTTAATTTATATTAACACTGTGATTACTTTGAGTTTGGAAAGAAAGAAATGCTTGTTGATACAAATTAAGATCAAGCATAAGCCTCTCTATTGCCACTACCCTACTATGCTAGTTTCCTCATTGCCCCACTATATTATTGACTTTAAGCCAATCAAGCTACTATGTTTGACAATATCCATTTTTACTAGATTGTTCTTTCATTTATCTATCAATTACTAGCACTATTTCAAATGTAAATTGACCTACAAGATTAGTATAAATAGGGTCAATACCTCCACGTAATAGCATCTTGAAGTTTATAAAAGTTGAGTGTCTTCTTTTGAGAGTTAGAGAGTGGATGTTGTCTAGACTTCTGAGCCACTTGTGACAAATACCATTAATGGAAACATCGTCCAATACATGGAATGCCTCTGGTGAACAGTATGTCAATCATCTAGTACAACATCCATCTACTACATTAATCAGTGTCCTCTTAAACGACATATCCTCTAATAGAACATTATCTTTGTCTCAAATCCAAATCTAAAGAATAATGACTGATTAATCAAAGGCAAGAACAACTTGAACAACTACAATGGTTATTGATTCATTCTATGAACCCACATATCATAAATCGTATCAATTAGATATTTGAGAAGAACTTATATGTATACATATATGAACCCACATATAAACAATAAAGCGAGTTTCATAAAATTTAATATCATAAAATAACAATGGTGACATTCTCTATAACATATGTATCCTCTTCTTCCAAATTAAAAAAGGATTTAAATCTTATTTAACTAACCAAAAGTTATTATTATACTAAATAGTGATAATATGCATGTGTTAATGATAAGACATGTACTTTTTCAAAACAGGATCAACGATACAACAAGGCCAAATGAATCCATTGATAATATGCATGTGTTATGACTGTGGAAGTTCTACTTATGACAATAACCATTTAATTTTAGAGACTTCTTATGACTAATCTTTTTAATAACTATTCTATTAATTCTCTCAGAAAAATCATTCGATTTTAGAGACTTCTGATCACTAATCTTTTTATCTTTGCAATAAGTGGCAAATGGTCTCAAATATTCACTTTCATTATCTGTGTGTAAGCACTTCAATTTTTCCTAGTTTAACACTCAACTGAGGTCTTAAATTTCTTCAATACACTTAAAACAACATCTTTACTCTTCAAGTTAAAACCCAAAGTTTTTCTTAAGCGATCACCAATAAACATCATAAAGTATTCTTGTCCCAGGTGTTATTTTCTTTATAGGTTCTCATAGATGAGAATGCATCAAATTAATTATTTCTTGTCTTCTAGGTATGTGACTCTCAAAAGAAACTTTGTTCATATTTTCAACAAAATTGTGAACATATTTCTTCAAGTGTGAATTTCTCATGTCACACAACATATCTTGTTTCGGTTAGCTCAACCATGTCTTCCTCGCTCATGTGAAACACCTTTATTTTTTGTTGCCATAACTCAATTTTTTCAACTGGTTCAAGTGCATGGACATCTTTAATTATTTTTGCATGTCCCACAAAAATTCTAGAACATTTTGTACCTCTAGAAACAATCATAGAACCCTTGGTGAGTTTTCACGTGTCTTGTGAGGACGAGTTATCTTAGCCTTTATCATATAGCTTAGTCACTAAAAGTAAATTTAACCAAATGTCTTGAACAAACTTCACACCCTTGAGAGTTAACTTGGTTCTATTAGAGCACCTCTAATGGTGAACTCAACATAGATTCTTTAAGTGGGGTCCACTTTGTCACATCATTTTGAAACAACTCATTCATTATTTACTTCAATGATTTAACTCTTAAGAACCATATTAGGTCCGACAATTTTAATTCATATATTAATATTTTATTTACATTTAATTTTATTATAACTTAAAATATTAATTTAAATATTTTAATTAATATTATTATACATTATTTTAATTTAAATTTAAAATAAAATTGAACTTAAATTTTTATAATAATAATAAAAATTAAATGTTAAATACATGACTTAAGCAATTAAAAATGATAAAAGTAAACAATAAATTTAAATTTTCCATCTTTTAGTTGAAGAAGAAAATAGTGTGTATGTACGTTGTACTACTCCAATAACTCATGTTAGAAATGTGTTCACTACTTGTCTCACGATAATTTTGCATAAAATGCAACCAAAAATATTGAAGATTATATTGATTTGGATTTGCACAAGCAATTTTTAAAAAAAATTAAGAAGATAAAAAATATTGATAATAGAAACTTAAAGAGAAAAAATTGTGCAATAAAAATTGTGAAAGAAAAATTATGAGTAAGAAAAACGAATTGTTTCAATTAATAAAAAAAATGGATTTCATACACAAACTAATGGTAAAATAAAAGTTAACAGTCATAAATTTATTAGTATTAAATCGTGAAAAGTACCGTTCCTTTATGAAGTAACTGTTCTGCCACCTTGGTACAACTCCAACCGTGAACTTGCCAAAAATTGGATTTGAGGTGACTGATGTTGGCGGACAAAGAGATTCAGGAACAATTGGAATTGCTCTTAGACATCTCTAAAGCCAACATACTTTACCCCACCTTCATGAGCTAACTTCACATTACCAAATTCACTTGGAGAATAAGAGCATAAAATATTTCTCTTGAAAGTAGTATGTACTAAAGTATCACTATTAATCACTCAATTGGATGCACTATCAACAATAGTAACAATATCATGCTCTTTAACAAGAAGAAAATCATCGGATGTCATATTAGCTCTGGCGTCATCAAAATATTTTTCTTTCATCTTTTTCTTTTTACCTTTGTCCTCATTTTACTTTTTCAAAAGCCAACAATTATTCTTAGTAGGCCTTTTTTTTACAACAGTGGTAGCACTCAACAAATTTGTACATGTGTAGGACCTTAATTTTGTCCGACCAATTAAAAATAATTCCAAAAAATAAGTAATAATATGTTTAAAAAACATTTCGCAATTATTATTATTAAATAAAAAAAATCGTCATTTTATAAAATCTGATCAAATTTTGAGTACATATTTATCTTATTCCTAGTACAAAAATAAAAAATAAAAATAAATAAATAAATGTGCTCTTTTGTCCAACACCCATTCTTTATCTTTAGTCCGCCTTCTCCTTCTTTACTCATATTTATTGATACGGCTAAAATCGTCACTCACAATGCATTCATTTTACTTGAGGTTTGCTGCAAAACAATAGAAAAACTAGACATCAATTTATCTCATAGACATAAAGATTTATCCCTATAGTCTATAAATTGAGATAAAGAATCAATCAAAATGGAGGAAGAAGTGAGGAAGTTTTTTTTTCTCCAAACGAATCAGAATATATACCAAAAAGCTTTATTTGTTTGTTTCTGAAATAAATAAAAAAGGAAGAAACGTTTTAAAAACACGGAGCAGGGTAAAAGATCCCAAAGCCATTTTAATAACACAACCATTAAACATCAAATAAAAATTTGAAACTAGATGAGAATGAGAAAAGAGAATTGCATTTTATACCTCCGTCTTTGGCTTCTCAAGGTCCACTGCCATAGCCTCCATCTCCGAGTCTACCTGTTAAATGGGCTTCATTTGTTTCTCATATCCTTTTGTTTTTTCCTTTTCACATAGAGAAACTCATTTCTCTTTGAGATAGCTTTCTAGTCTACAAATCTTTGTTTTATTGAAAAAGGTGAATTGAAGTAATGTTATTCCTTTTCAAATCCTTCTTTTATTGAAAAAGATGGACGAAAAAGCAACGTACCTTTTTTAAGAGTGCCTTCTTAGCGTTCTGAGAGTTCATTTTTTTTACAACAACCTGACTTGTTTTTTCATATAGCAAAGACTTATTTTTTTCACACCAAACCTTTTTCAGATTATTTGTACTTATTTGGTTGAAAAAGATTACTTGTACTTATTTAGTTGAAAAAGTTGTACCGGATGGTTCAATGTTATTAAAATATTATTATTGGTTTTAGTTTTATTTTTTTAATCCTGGTTTTATTTCATAAAATCATCTAAACTTATTTAATGTCCGGCATCAAATTTTAATTCTTAAAAAGAAAACAAAAATAAAAATAAAAATATAATCAAATATTGAAGGATTAATTAGATGTGATATATGTTAACATTTGAGTTGTTAGGACGCAAGTTGTGACAACTTGGTAGTTCTAAATCTCATCTTCACAGATAAATTAATAAATTAAAACTCATCTTCATAAACAAATTAATAAATAAAAATTATTATTAAATGTTAACTAGATATGACATCTTTTTAATCTATGAGTTGCAGAACACAAATCGTACAACTTGATAGTTCTAAAACTTATTTCTATAAATAAATAAATCTAAAATCAACTTTTTTAAATTTGATTAATTAGATGTGACATTTTTTTAATATTTGAGTTGTTAAGACACAAATTGTACCATTTGGTGGTTTTAAAACTCAATTTTAATACCGAAAATAATATAAAATATTCTTGAACGAATTAACTAGATGAAACATCTTTTTACTCATTGAGTTTTGA
Source organism: Cicer chorassanicum (assembly GCA_037974735.1). Lineage (NCBI taxonomy): Eukaryota > Viridiplantae > Streptophyta > Magnoliopsida > Fabales > Fabaceae > Cicer > Cicer chorassanicum. The sequence goes on from JBBPBP010009779.1 coordinate 71,128,084, forward strand.
GACACAAGTTGTACAACTTGATAGTCTTAAAACTCGCATTTTAAAATAATTATTCAAATGAAACAAACTCATTGTTTTTGTCAAAACTACTTTTTCTTTTTAATATTATTATCGATAACAAAACACACTTTATTTAAAAGCAATCAACACATCCGCAAATTTCTACCCAAGAAGTACGTATCTTTGATTTTTCCATCGCACCAAGAGATACATAGGAGTAAGATCGCACTCTTGTCAAGGATAATAATATATATTTTTTCCTTATGTTTTAAATACATTTTTATCTCTAGATTATTTTTAAAAAGATTTTATTTGCATTTAAAAAAAGAGAAACAAATTTATATAAGTTAACATTAATTTTGCACAATTAATTATAGATGTCGTAGGGTGTTAATATTTTCCTTACACATAATCAATTTCTGAACCCAAAATTTAGTTTCAAAGACCATTATTTTTTTTAAGGGTTTCCCAATGTTTTTCTTAATTTTAAAATAAACTTTGGTGGCGACTCTATTAAATTCGAGAAACACTTGAAATTTTAGGCCGCGACAACATGTTTCTAGAATTGCTTATGATTTGATCTCTATTACATGAATATTGATTCTTGCTTCCTCCTCGATTTAATAACCAATACCTTTGATTGGGAAGAAAAGTATTGAGACTTTCTTACCATCTCCTCATTCGAAATAATACTTTTTACAAGTTTCACTAACAACACACCATCAAGAGTAGAATTCCACAATGACATTTTGTTAGTTTCTCAAGAGTCAGACAAGGAACCAACAAGAAATAACTCTTGAATTTCATCATCAAATTTAATCCCCATAATAGAGAGTTGATTCATAATATTCAAATGATCTGTCAACGAAGTCCCTTCTTGAAGTTTCAAGCTTAATAACTTCTTTATCAAATACATCTTGATATTCTAGTCTTTGCATACAAATTGCTCAAGCTTATCCCACAATGATTTAGCATCTTTCTCCCCACTAATATGGCTCAGTAACAAATGTATCCACACATAAGTCTGTGCAGTAGAGTCCACTTATCATTCGGCTTCGCTGCATTAAACATAAGTTGGTGAAATTTTTTCACATACAGAGATCATCCATCTTACTTTTATAGATAACATAATTTGACCTATTCACGGTCACCATATGGGTTGTATTGACTTACATAATTCACCTTAAAATAATTACTAGAAGAGAACCGAAGTTCTGAAACCATCTACTCTCAATACTCTTTTTTTCCTCTTCTCTCAGTCGCTCCCTCTATTTCTTTTTTATTTATTTATTCGTAAACCCATTTACAACTACCGAGGCTTTTCATGTTCACACAAAAATAATTAGGGATACAAATATTTTTTAATTTGTTACACATGGGTGAAGCCCAATCAAAAACACACTCTTTTTTTTCTTTTTCTTTTAACCGGTGTAGAATCCCACTTGAAAAGAGATCCACTCAATAACATAAATAAAATTTTCATCTTATAGACAAATATTAGTAGTTGATATGTTAAGGAAAAAAAATATTAATAGTAGAGATTGAATCATTAACTTTGTAGACCCAAACCACAAGACCGATCATTCAAATACTAATTATGTTTTGTTAACTTATACTTATTGGCAACTTGTTAGTACACTCTAATACTAATTAGTATCTAACTTATATATGTCATTCAAGTCTAGGCTAATCCCAACGCATATTAGGTTTAGGATGAAGCTTTTTAAGTATAATGATATTTTAGTAAAATTGCAATATTTTTATTTAAATTTTATTGTTTTTCTTTGCACTTTATAATACAAATTAATTTATTAAACTGTTATAATTGATTTCTTTTGAAATTTCTCTTTCAAATGATAATAAATTCAATCTACTTAATTATTTTGTTGTAACAATATTTATTTTTGTGTGATCATGGTTTGATGATCACACACAAATACTTTATTAATATAAAATGTCTTTGTAAATTTTTTTATATTTTTAAAGTTTAAATATGATTGCTATGAGAACTTTATCGTTGAATCAAGAGATATTAATTTATATTTGTAAATTAATTTCGTATATATATATTGTTGTTTGAAACAGTCAATATTACGTTAATCTTATTAATAGTTATTAAAACAATGTCGTAGATGAAAATCGAACACCGACCTCCTTATTATTACACTTTAATAATTTAACTCATTTAACCAAGTCAACAAACCTTCATGTTAATATGGGTTAGAAGTTTCTATGAATCGATATACAAAGAAATGAAAATTAACGTACGGCACTGTACTTTATCCTGAGGATAAAGAATATTCAAATATAAAGAATACTTGTCATCACCATGACATTAGATATATATAAACTGCTACCTTGTTGAAATTGTCCAAGCATGCGACGAGAACAAGTCATTTTGGAAATTATAAAGTTTTATTTATAATATCTTTCCTTTGGATACTAATGCTAATTAATATGGTGTTTTAATCATATTTAAGCCATTGGTGTTGAAAGATTTCAATAATTCAAATGAGATTATTCCTGTAAATTTCATGTTATCACTGTATTATGCATAAATATTACTCCAACTGTTTGTCTCACAATACCGGTTACAATCGTAAAAAATATTTGTTTAAAAGAATAGGTCACTTTTAGTTTTTAATGTAATTTTAATTATATTTTTTAATCATATCCTCTAATTAACATTAAGTGCTTCACTTCTAAAATTTTATTCTCCACTATGAATTATATATTATAAAGAGAACACGTCAATAATTTAATAAAATCACTATTATTTTTTTTATTTTTACATTTTTCTTAATCTTTGTAAAATTGTCAATTGCGATAGTTATTTTAGGAAGAATGGATTATTGTTTATTTAGAATTCAAACTTAGCATTATAATTATTAACTTTCATTTTTATTCTTTTTGTTATTCAACAAAATTACAATATACTATTATGGGATTCAAACCTATACTCGCCTAAGTAAAAAAACTCAAATGGTGTTAATAAACAATAAATTAAGACAATTACACTCAACATAATATAGATTTGTCAAAGTTTGATCAAGTCACTTGCAAAGGTCCAATTCTAGAACGGGGATAAAAAAAATTCACATCTTTGTCATAGTGACTTAAATTAACTATATTCATGGTTGCATGGTTCTATATATAAGTCATGCAAAAGATAAACACACCACACCTCACTAATTACATCCAACTTTCCTAACTTCTCCTTTTAAAAATTCCCTTCATTATCTTGTTTCCAATTTGTTGGAGTAAAAGAAAAAAATATATAGCTATGGGTGCTTTTAAAATCTTCTTCTTCCTCCTTATTTCTTGTTACACAATCACAATCGTTGCGGCGCAAGACGAGACCGGTTTCGTAAACCCAATAGATCCTAATTTTTTTAAAAAGAGACAAAATGCTAGCCACTTTAGGTTTTATTGGCAAGACATAGTGGGAGGAGACAATGCTACCTCATTTGATATCATTTCATCAATTCCTAAATATAATGGAACTAGTTACTTTGGTTTGGTGAAAATCATAGACAACCCTTTAACCTTAGGACCTCAATTAAGCTCAAAATTGGTGGGAAGGGCTCAAGGGATATATGCATCAACCTCAACAACCGAGCTTAATTTTCTTATGATTATGAATTTTGCCTTATTTGAAGGGAAATATAATGGAAGCACAATTTCTATATTGGGAAGAAATGTTGCTAACAATAAGGTTAGAGAAATGCCCATAATTGGTGGAAGTGGTGTTTTTAGGTTTGCCAAGGGATTTGCTGAAGCTAGCACTTACTCTTTTGATCCCAATACAGGGGATGCTACAATTGAGTATAATGTTTATGTTTCTCACAATTGATATGTTATGTAATTTAGCATTGAATAAGATACACACCTTTTTTTGGTGAGTAATTTTGAATCCTCTACCGTTGATGATATGATACTTCAACTCTGGAGACCATTAAATTTAGCGAGAGAAAATTTCTCTTACTTAATTTAATGATATCCATAATTGTTGTCTCAAACAATAGTGGTAGAAGATCTAAATTAGAGTGAGTGTGAGTGTTTTAATTTCTTAGTTTCCTATTGTAGCACCATCAATCAGTTGTGATGATGTTCAGCTTTGCTTGCTTTTCATGTGGGGGTTGAGTTGAGTTCATGAACTCAAAGACTAGTTTATTTGTGATTGGTATTATCATTTTATTTGAATAATATTTTATAGTATTAAAAAAATGTTATTTACACTTAAAATAGTATATTTTTTCCTTTTTTTTCTGGGAAAGGGGGAAAGGGATGAGAGTGAAATGTGTTATTTGTTGGAAAAAATAAACAAATACATAAATTTAAATAATACAATCAAACACAAAAAATAATATGAAAACTCTAAAATCGGAGAAAATATCACGACTAGAGAATAATATTATGTTAAAATTGTTAGAACACATAGACTTTCTTCTCAAATAACCCATACCTTCATTACAACCATACTCTCTAAAAAAATATTCAACTAGCCTCACAATTCTAAAACAAAAGAGAAAGACATAACTTAAAATGTTTTTGACTCTTGCAAATTGTAATGAAAAATTATAGTCATATATATAATATTGAGCCCCCTCTTCCTTTACAATTTCACACAATAGTACTATTTTAACACTTTCCAATTTCAACCAAACTCAACATATTTTACACTATTAAAAACTAGAATTTGGTAAAAATAGAAAAAATTAGAGTTGGATGAGCGTTCACCGGATTATAGACCCATGTAGATATGATTTTTCGGGTGAATTATTTTTCGGCCCTATATATTAGGAGAGTAGTGCTATGTTTTTTTTTGTTCAACAAATTACTCTTTTTTTGGTCAAATTGCTTTTGCTGAAATGGGGCCAGGCCAACATTCCGATGGACAGAGAAATTTAGGAGGATGCTTATTCATCCTAACCAAACTCGAGGGTCAGAAGTTCCGATCTAATAATATTTTGTATACATTATAAGTAAATATTGATGGGTGGATGAACAATCACAAAAAATTTATGTACAAATGTTTACGTGGACTATCCAATATACTTTAAATGAGCTGGCCTAAAAAAATATATATATATCATCCCAATTTTTACATTCTATCAATAATTGTTTTTAAATTTTTAAATTTAAATACAATTTTGGTCCTCATATTTTTATTCAACATGTTTTGTCTGATAAATCTCTCTCAAGTAGATTCTCTAAAGATGTTGTATCTTAATCAATACAAGAATTATCTATTTTTAAATATTTTTCAATTGATTGCCATGTAATAATTTCATCATAAAAATTATATTAAGTGATTTAAACTATTGGAAATCCCACTTGATGATGGTTCATGAGTTATGCAAATGAAATATCATAGCTTAATGGAAGTGGCTCATAAGTTATGCATATGAACGATCATAACTTTTTATGTACATTATAATAGTGACAATTGATATTCAATGCATTCTTGATGATATAATGTCTATAAATAGGTTATTGGTCTCTAAGTTTTTCATCCAATTTTTCTATATACATCATCTATAATGGGAGAGTAAAAACTTGAAAGAACCAATAACATAGAAACCAGAAGCTTTTACTCTTTTCAACAATGGCTAGAGGTAATTATTCAACAATGGCTAGAGGTAATTATTTTAAGAGCCAAATTTATTCCACATTAGGTAATTATTCAACAATGGCTAGACATAATGTTGTGAGTAATAATATATGGTATAGTGAATTTTATCCCACATGAATTTTCATTATATTTATGTGATTAATTAGGATAGAATGTCAAATTATTTTCATAACTTTGACAAATTTATCATAAAAGTTTAAATAACTCTTATTAAAATAAAAATTTAGTCCATAGGTAATTTTTATGTTACAAGATTTATTATATGGTAAGTTTATATTGGTGATACATGTAATTTGGATAAATATGCCTCAATTTTGACATTAGCATTTGGTTTGTAAATTTAAGAAATCAATATATGGTTTAAAATAAGCATCACGTCAATAGAATCTTAAATTTTATGGAATAGTTTCTTCATTTGGATTTCTAGAAAATTCCATAGATCAATGCATATAAATGTCAGTACAAGTAAAAAAAAATTGTTTTATATGTGGATAATATTATACCCTGCTTCAAATGATAAGAGTTTATGCATGAGATGAAACAATATCGCTCTAAAAAATTTGATATGAAGGATATGGGTGAGACATCTTATGTGATTGGCATTAAGATTCGTAGAGATAGACCTCGAGGTATTTTATGTCTATAACATAAAGCATATATCAGAAAGGTTTTAGAGAGATTTTGAATGAAAGATTGTTTGTCTTCTGATTTGAGACTATGTCTGATGGTGTATAACTTAAGAGTTTTATTTTAGGGTTTAGAATCTAAGATTTTATTTCTAGGTCTTTGAAATTTATTTTGCAATAATTCAGATGCTATCTTTGTGGCTAAGAACAACAAAAGTGAAATTGGAAGCAAACATATCGACATTAGATACTTAGCCATTAAAGAAACAGCTAAAGATAAAATAGTGATCATTAAGCACCTTAGCACACTGATTTGATGATGATGGCTGATCCTTTGAATAAGGGCATTATATTTGAACCAACATAATTGATTCTTAAGTATTTTAAATACCAATATTATTCTTTACCTTTTAGGGGCGGGAATAGTCTCATGCTCTTTGTCCTAGCCTCACATACTACTTATCATCGTTAGAGATGTTACAGGTTACTTTAGATTGATTCATTTTTGTTTGAAATATCTATATCAATAAAAAAATAATCAGTTAAATTTTGTTCAGTTATTGCAATCTTTACTCACAATTTTCAAACCAAAGAAATGAAAAACAATTTGGTTTGGTTTAATTTGACATTTTTAAATTTTTTAGAAAATTATATTAAAAATCTTAAAATATTAACTTTTTTTTTCAAACACTATAGATTGATTATACTATTGAAATAAGTACATAAGTTTCAATGAACGAATAATAAAACAGTGGTGAGAAATGTAGATGACATAAGTGGTGGTGCATTTGTAGCAGTGATGACCCTTAAGGTAAATTTTTAAATGATATTTTGCAAGCATGTTTAGTCCTCGGTACATTTGTAGCGGCGATGACCCTTAAGTGGTGATAAAGGAAGTTAAGGTAAATATTATTTTACGCGTTCCTTTGTCAACAATTGTTCAAAATGTTGTAGAAAATTCTAACAACAACGAGCAAAATTTGAATGGTAACACACCCAATAAAGATACTAACTCCCAAAGGTTTGAGCAAAATGAGTATCTAGAGGTTCCTTTGAGAATATCTCAAAGAGAAAGAAAGTAAGCTATTCCTAGCTATTATGAAACTTATTTACTAGTGTCAGACATTAGAATCAATGAAGATCCAATTTCAGTTTTACAAGCCATAGACAATTGAGTCAAAGAAATGGATTAAAGGCCATGAAAGATGAGTTAAAATCCATACAAGAAAAATAAAGTTTTGGAAATCGTTGAATTGTCAAAAGATGCTATACGAGTTAGCTCCCTGTAAGTGGGTCCATAAGACCAAACGAGACTCAAATGACGATATCGAACAATATAAAGCTCGATTTGTTGCTAAAGGATATACTTAAAATGATGACATTGATTATAAAGAAACATTTTCTCATGTATCAAAGTAAATACTCATTGCGTATTATCATGGCACTAGTGGCTGATTATGAATTAGAGTTACACCAAATGGATGTAAAAACAACCTTTCTGAATGGTAGTCTTAAAGATGGAGTTTATATGGACCAACCTAAAGGTTTTCCAATTGAAGGGAGAGGTCATATGGTGTGTAAACTTAATAAATCAATATATGAACTAAAACAAACCTCAAGGCAATGCTATATTAAGTTCAATGATACCATTACCTCTTTTAGTTTTGAAGAAAATCTAGTTGATAGATGCATATACCGTAAGATCAATGGAGTAATTTTATGTTTTTGGTCATATATGTGATGATATGTTGCTTGCAACTAATAGTTTGAGCATGTTGCATGAAACTAAAAAATCTCTAAGAATTTTGAAATGAATGATTGGGTAAGGCATCCTATGTGGTATGAATTGAAATATTTTGTGATAGATCACAAGGATTTTTGGGATTGTCTCAAAAGGTCTATATCAATAAAATTCTAGATAAATTTAAGATGGAGAATTGTTCTATTGGAATTGTACCAATAAAAAATGGACAAATTTAGTCTCATGCAATGTCCAAAGAATGGCATAGACCGGAAACAAATGGAATCAGTTCCATATGGTTCTGTAGTGGGTAGTCTAATGTATGTGCAAACCTACACAAGGCTAGATATTAGCTTTGCAGTTCGAATGTTAGGCATCTATCAAAGTAATTCTAGAATTGATCATTGAAAAGATGCAAAGAAAGTTTTGAGGTATCTGCAAGGAACTAAGAGTATATGATCTTGTATAGAAGATCCAATCAATTAGATGTAATTGGATATACAAACTTAGATTTTGGTGGATGTGTTGGCACAAGGAAGTCCACTTTTAGCTACTTATTCATTCTTGGAGAATGAGTCGTATCATACAAAAGTGCTAACAAATCTGTTGTTGCTTCATCTACCATGGAAGCTGAATTTGTAGTTTACTTTGAAGCTACAATTCAAGCATTATGGTTGTGAAATTTTGTTTTAGGGCTTAGAGTAGTTGACACTATTGCTAAGCCGCTGAAAATTTATTGTGATGATTCTGCAACAATATTCTTTTCAAAGAATGATAAATACTACAAAAGTGCAAAACACATGGAGTTGAAGTATTTCTATGTCAAGGAAGAAGTTTAGAAACAGAGTATTCATAAAGCATGTTAGAACAGACCTTAGTATTGTTGACTCATTAACTAAAGGGTTACAAACAAAGACATCTAAGGAACATGTACATAAAATTGGTCTTGGTTGTCCTATTGAATAATGTATTTGGTGATGTTGATTCCCCGAGCTATTTTTGATTATATATTTCCGAACCCTTATAATTTGTTTCTAGTTCAGTGTGCACATAATTTTAATTATGAGTTATAACATGAATGTCCTAGAAACATTTACGGGACCATATTGATATTTTATGTGGTATATAGAAGGAAATGTGTTTTGAAAATAATAATACATGACCACCATAACTCATACATAGTGTTTTATTATATTAAGTTAATTATGTATTCACATGGATGAGATTTGATATATGAATTTTATGTATCATACTTATGTATTGGTTTCTTTAATTTTTTTGTCAAGTGGGAGAATATAAGAATTTTTGTGGGTTCATAACCTTCCAATTTATTGACCTAAAATAAATTATAGTACCACCAATTTTAAGAGCTAGCAATTGGAAAGACAATGGTTATAGTAACCAATAAATATTAAGAGTTAGAAATTGAAAAGGCAAAAGTTATAGTAACCATTAAATATTAAAAGAATTAATCTCATCCGTTGATACTGATACTTGATGGACTTATAAGTTGGTCCTTGCTGATTACAAAAGACGCTTCCTCATGGAATTCGGGCATGTGAAAATCAGATACTTCAAGATTTTTATGTTGTTGATTGTTTGAGCTAAAAATTTATTATGACATTTAAGTTTTACAATGCATTCATTTGCACTGACTAAGTGGGTTTATGGAGTAATGCCTGAAATATTTGTCTACTTGAAAAAACTATTCCATTGGGTCACAACTTAGAACCATCAAAGAGTTGAAAAAACTATTCCATTGGGTCACAACTTAGAACCATCAAAGAGTTGAAGTGTAGGTTTAGGTTCTGTTTGGATTGATGGAATGTGAAGGAATGGAATGATATAATATCATATTTCTTGTTTGGTTTTATAAAAAATGAATGAAATGGAATGGACTACGATGAAACTCATTCCATCCAATACCACCCATTTCTCCAATTTTTCATTCCTTTCAAATTAGGGTGTATCCAATAGAATGGAAAATTAAATTCATTCTATCATAAAATATCCAAACAATAGAATAAAATATATGTGTCATTCCGTTTAATTTCATTTCATTCTATTCCGCTCAATTACTTTTAAATTATCCAACCAGAACTTTAGGGGATTTGGGAGTGTGGTCTATTTTTGTGTCGTGGGTAAGAGGAGATGGTTCGGTGTTGGTTTACAAGTTCTGGAAATTAACGAGGCATGATTTGTGGTAAAGATCACGATGAATGTTGAGTTCTTGGAAGTTAGTAGTGAGAGTTGCGATGGATTTTTGGAGTTGTTGCAGATCTTGGGAGCGGGTATTCAAGGTTTTAGGAATGAAAGCACTAATGATAACTCTGGCGTATTAATGTTATGTTATTTATTCCAATTAGAGAAGAAATATTTAATGTTGAAATATGAAAGAAGATAAAAAAAACTAGAGAATGAGATAAAATAGAGTTTAGATACATTTTGAATATTTTTTTTTTTTTTTATCTATTTAAGGTGAAAAAAATGGAATTCTCTGTTTTTTCTTCACATCTTTATAATGGCAAAAAATAATAACGACCGCAACCATTACTTTTTTATTGTGATTATTTTCTCAGTCACAAACCATTTTTGAAAATCTTGATTCTCTCAAAAAAGTAAAGAAAGGTTCGAAACTTGACATTTCATTTCAGAACAATACTACAAATACCAATTACAAAATAACTGGTTCCTAATAATTAGGAGATGACGACAATTTCCTCAGCCCAAATTTTTCAAACCGCAGACATGGCTAGCTAAGCACTACTTGAAAATTATTCGGGGGACTTTTACGGTATAATTGAAAATTAATATATTTTTAATACTATCAAATTAAATCACCAATAGTCTAATGATATGTTATATATGAATAAGTTTAACCTTATTTTAAATTTAACACCACCAAATTTTGAAGTTTCATATTTTGATCTATTTTAAAATAATTAATATTTATTTATTAAACTATATATAAAAAATAACTAAGTTTATTCTCTCCTCCCATTATCTCTCCATCGCAATGTCTCTCCGTCATTCTTCACTGTCTCCCTCCACCGTTCTTCATTGTCTCTCTCTTTTCTATTCTGCATCGTCTATCTTCGTCGTTAGTTTATTAAAAATCAAAGAAGAACCTGAAAACGACGGCGTGACCATGATCCTGCGTGGTCGACGACACCAAGACAACATCGACTCAAACACGAGCGAATTGGGAGTGAGAATCTTCTCGTCGTGATATAAGAATGGTGGAGAATTTTTTTCACGACGGTGGAAGAACAACAAAGAAGAACGATTTCCTTTGGTGGTGATGCGGTTTTGCGACAGAAATTTTAAAATTCAGAATTGATAATTATTTTAATTTTAATTTTAATTAAAATAAAAAAGTTAGAAAAATAATTTATTAAACTTAAGGAGATTAAACTGAAAAGATAAATATATCGGTATAAATAATCTGATCAACTTAATATATAATATATAGATGCTAATTTGAAAAAAGTAACATATTTATTTATTAAAAAAAAATATTGATACACTCTTCTTTCTTAAGACTACCATAAAAATTGTGGATTATTTATTTAATAAAATCTCCAAAATATGAAAGTGGTTCTGGGTCACGTTTTGGTCTGTAATCTGGATGCAGCAAAAGAAGGCCCAAATTCTTTGTGAACATTATGATCAAAAAGCCCATTTGTATCATACTCGTGTATTGTTGTTATTTTGTATATGTCAAGTTCTTGATACATTTTTATAGGTTGTGTTTTTATCTTTCTTTTTGTATCACCTCATTTATAGCAATATTCAAACAAAACTAGATGCACATGTCAATATTTTTTCAATCCCAAAATAATTTTATTAGAAAACTAACATAAGCAAATTTTAGAATTTTCCACAGCCACCACCATTGTCTATGAGTTCTTTGCATATCACACAAACTCAAAACTAAAAACCACACTAACACACCCTTTATGAATTCGACAGCATTCAAAAATCATAATAGAAATCATAAAATAACAAATAAACTCTTCTTCCTCTGCCATCGCTGCAGATAGGAAGCTCGAACAACTGTGGTCGTCTTTAGTTGAGAAATCCTAATTTACCATTATAATCAATTATTAAGGCTCTTTTAGTCACTTATTTTTAACTTTAACTAATCAATTCTAGACATTACATTAATCGATTAATCATCTTCCACTAATCAATTATTCTTCATTTATCTTAACACTAATTCATTAATCCTAGACACTAATCAATTAATATTGTAGAAAACATAATAAAACGGGGTTTTCTATATAAAAAAAAATAAAAAAATCCTTTTATTTTTCAAATATTAACACTTGTCATTAACATAACTCCGAATCCAAAATTCACGGATTTCATCAACATATTTCATCAAAGAAAACATAACATAACATCATTGTCAAAATTAATCATTAGCACTAAATGCATCATTATCAAATATCATAATTTTAATTAAAAAAAAATGCATCATAATTTATAGTCTAAACATAAATCACTATTTATAAATTTATTTTAACCATTTTGAACATGAATTATTATTTTATGAGTATGTAGACGGAGTGACAAACATCATCTGAAACTCACACATACAACTACGAGGTATATATTTCGAATCCGAGTGAAGATTTCAACCTAATAATATTAATATTTATCAATTGAATTATGTCTTACATACGGACATGCATTATTTTTATTAGGCTAAAAAAATTCTTTATTTTCATTTCTTTCAAATTGGTTGAAATTAAGTAACTTATTTACTATTTTTATGAATCGTAGAATTAGTGAGAATATATGTGGTGATCTACCAAGACTTGTTATTATTGATAACATATGTGCTTCGTTGAGACAACAAAATCTATGATTCGTTGTGGACTACTATTTAAAAATCACTCAAAACTTTAGTGATAATCTCTAAAACTTTTATGAAGTATAAGTTCATGATCATCTTCGTCTTTTTGATTGAGAGTGAAGCAGTGATTTGATTAGAGTTAGTTCGACAACTTCAATTTTAACGGATGTATTTTTTGTTTTCATTTATCTTTATTGTACGAACGTCAATAAAACTGTTAGAAAATAGTAGTTAGTTAGAATATAGGTAATTAGTTAGATGAGTTAGTTGTAATTCATTTTTGAATTGGTTAATGGTTGTTAGGAAGTAATCAATAGTTAATCATTTATAAGCTCGATAAATAGGGCATGATGTATTATTCATTTTACATAATCTTTTTCAATTAATTCAATATGTTTTTAACATAAATTTTCAAAAATATCAATATGTTCTCTATCTTACTCATCAATATGATATTACTCCCTTAAGATACTTTACCTAAATAAAATTGGGAGGGTGAATTCAAAAAAAAGAAAAGTTAAATAAATTTTTAGTTTCTATAAAATTTCAAT
>JBBPBP010009779.1:71141507-71159801 GCA_037974735.1 Cicer chorassanicum
ATTTCAAATTTTTTTATCCATATTTTCAAGTAAACTTATGTTTATCTTTCAAATTTTTGAATGATTTTTCCATACATATTTAGAACATTAAAAGAATATCTTATATAAAAAATTAGAATTTTTTAATAAATGATCAATTAAATATGAATTTTAAAACTTGAAACTTAAAAATTCATATTTGATTAATTTCACTTTTAAAAATTCTAAATTTGTGAGAGAAACTTTGATTATGTTTTAAACATACATAAAAAAATCATTTAAATATTTAAAGGACAAAAATGAGTTGACTTGAAAATAAATAAATAAAAACTAAAAATATTTTTGATACTAAATTTTTTTTTATAGAGATTAAAAATAAAATTTTATATAGACTAAAAAACTTATTTAAAAATCTAAGTAAAAAAAACTTATTTAAAAAAATAAATAAATCGAGTGGTGCATTAGTCAACAAAGGATTGCGTCTAGTTTGAAATTTCTTGGTGTGTATATTTTTTTTTACTCAAATAAAAAAGACTTTATTTGTTGTCAACAGAATAGAGACAAAGACCTTGAAATAAATGTTCTGTTCACCAAAAAGATAAATAAACGTTTCTGTCATTTTTCTTGGGTTTTGCTAGTGGCGTGGGTGTAGGGGTCCGCAAGTAGCACTCAAAAAAATAGGTAAGAAATCGAACCGAATTGTGTGAACTAAAATGGAGTATTGGTGTTAAGTGTAACCAATTTGTTATGGCTACTCCAATTCGGTTTTATTATTCCGTAATAAAGGTCATTGATCGGATCAGGATCGAGAGAGATGATTGGCTTCGTAAGTTGAATGAAAATTTGGATTCTAATGAGAGGTGATACCTGCAAATACTTTGACGGTCAAGTCAATATTGATTCGAGGAGAGTAATAGGTATTAAAATGAGAAAGTGTGTGTACCTTTTCAAGTGCTAGGGACACTGTTTATATAAGCGAGAGTCCAAACACGAAGGGAAACCACGACAATGAATAGCCATTATTGTAAATGGATTTGGCAGAGTGGCATTTTAATGTTGTAACGACTAGGTCTGGCTGTTGGGGTAGAAAACCCTAGTTGCCTGAAATGGACTAATAATTTGGGTCGGGTTAGAAGCTTGAGATGGATTAATATTTTTCCCCCCAAATCGTTGTCAAGAAGCCGAGACAATGACTTAAGAAGTTATCAAGAGAAGTTTTCCGATATGGAGAAACAACTTCGTCATGGAAGGTGTTTGCTCGGTATTCGTAATCGATAGGTTATTACCGTTGGATTAGTTCAGGTATATAAGGAATTGTTTCAGAATTTTGGAGGGACTTTGCATTTTTGTGACCCTTTATTTCCTCGCTTGCTTTCTTTGTTTCTGCAAAACAAAAGCTTCAGTTCGCGTGACTTTGGTTCTTTTAGAGTCTTCGAGGATCACTTTTGAATTCAACATTCTCATAAATTTCTAGTAAATCGTTCTTATTTCCTCGGGAATCCTTGTATGTTCATTATTGGGTTTGTTTTGTTTTACTGTTTTGTTTCTTGTATATTGGGGGCCTTCCATGCTAGTTATTGGCTCCCCTACGGTGGTGGGTTACCATTTCATTGTTGTGGGTGTTCTATCCTTGATGCAGTGGTGACCAGTGACAGTCCCATCACTTCACCGTGTCGACCTTGCATTGGCACTATGGCTCTCTTTTTAACCATTTAACTTCTCAAACGACGGTTAAAGTTCTTCTTCTTCTTCTTCTTCTTCTTCTTTGGGAGGTGTCAGCCCCTGATGATAATAAATGGATCTGTTCATAATCAACAATAGATAAAGAGGGTTTTCAACCCTCAGTGGCTAAACCTAGTTGTAACGGCCTTAAGGTGGCAACCCCACTAAATCTCCCAACATTGATGACATTCAATATCTTGTCCCCCTCCCCGTTAGGACTCATGTCTATATAAACAATGCCTCTGATACCGACAAAGGTACACTATTCTCATCCTACTCTTCTCGAAACAATACTTAGAGTGTATGTACCATCCCCTGTCAGAGTGTTTGTATGTACGGGTTCAAAGTCTATTACCCCTCAACGAAGTCGACCATCCTCCTCGGTCCAAATCAAATCGATCATGATTTAGAGAAGTTGCGTTGGTTTAAAAATATATTGACATGAATAGATTATTAAAGGATACATATTGACACCTAAGTCTAAAAAGTTAAACATGCACTCAGACTATTGTTATTTGTGTTTAGAACAATTGTTAAATATGGGTAAGGATGTTGTCCACCATTGTACTTGGTACGCATTGTTATATTATAATAATTGTGATAATGATTTTATTAATTAAAAAGAAATTGATCAACACGTTCTTTTTACCCATTAACTTGCTTCTATCAATTAATTGTAGATTTGTTTCATTTATTGTGGGTGGGGATGGTGGTGATGATCGTGGGCGGTGAGACTACATGACATACCTAAAAAATTTATATGTATAAAGTGACCTTTAAAAATAAAGCTTTAAATTGTAAAAAATATAAAGTTAGTGGAATAGTCTAGATTTGAATCATGAATAAAAGACTTAAAACCCAACACTTTACCACCTAAGGCTCTTTTCATAGTAGTTTTTGGTTTTATATTATGAAATTTTCATAAACTAAAATCAGTTTTGAGTTTTTGATTGAATTACTCTTTCTTTTTTTTTTTTTGGATATAACTGAATCACTCTTTTTGGATCGTCTAATTAGAATTCATTAAATATAAAAAAATATTAAAACATAAAAATAATTAAAAAAAGTTATATTTAAATTTAATTATTTTAAAATAATTTAAATATTATAAAATTATAATTTATTTAATTAAAATTGTTTTAATTATAGTGTTTGAAACTGGTAATTTTAGAAAGTGACTATCGTAGTGGTACTTAGTCGTTAAAGGTTGCTGCAAAAGTTAAAAAATGTGCTTGGAGTGTGATTAGCTATGGTGGAGTTGTAGCAAATGGTTGTGTAGATGGTGGTCAAAGGTGGGTTATTGGCAGTGGTCAAATGTGAGTGGTCAATGGACGGTGGTGGCAGCGGTGGTGGTAGGATATGAGTGGTAGTTAGTCGAAGATGGGTGATCAAAGGTGGTGGTAGTGGTCAGAGACAGTGGTTGGAGATAGTGACCATCGTCAGTGGTTGTTGAAGTGGTGCTTATGTATATTAGCGATGACAAGTTTATTTTAAAACAAAAACAAAAATAATAAAACTTCAAAAACAAAAACAAGTTTATGTATATTAGCGATGTCGAGTTTTAAGAAAAACAATTTTGAAAATAAGTAAAAAAATCAAATCAACCTCAGTTTACCGAAACAAAATTTGATTTTGAAAGTCAAAATAAAAAATCTCACCACGACCCCGTCCATAAGCTAACATATAACTAAAATTTGTAACCGTTAATAATGAACTCGTTTGTTTAAAATTTTCTTAAAAATGATTTTTATAGTATTTTATCTTTTTGTTATAATATTTTAAAAAAAGAATTTTAAAAATAAAGTTTTAAATGAAAAATTAGTTTAAATCGTTTATCTTAAATATGATTTTAAGTATTTCATCTATTTTCTACAATTTGTTTTATAATAAAATTTTAAAAAATGATTAAAATGAAAAACTATTTTGAGAAATTATTCATGAAAATAATTCTTGAAAGATACCTTTTAAAAAAAAACTGTGATTTTTATCAGGTTAAAATCTCTAATGATGAATATGTAAGTTAGTGGATGTAAAAATTAATTTTTTTTAATTGATAACAAATAAATCTAAAAAAGTTCTACTAAAAGTAAATTTTTATAAAAATTATTTTAAAAGGTATAAAATCAGAATCGCTTTTTTTAAAATTTAAACAAACGAGTCCAATATTTTAAACTATTTAATTTAGAGACATTTTTTCTTTGTTTTAAATACATATTATTTTTAAACCGAAAGCTCTGGCTATAGTGGCTTGACCTTAGGTCGGGCCATGGCATCAGTGGAGGGATTGCGATGATGACGGTGGGTTGCCATTGGTTGCCATAAGGGGTGTAGAGAGTGGGAAGCACAAAATTAGTTGGGGAAGCGATGGCGATGGTGTTGGCTGATATAGATTTTTGGTGCAAGAAGGAAACAACTGTACGATGACGGTGCAAATTGTTTGTTTCAAAAAAAATCAAAAATAACTATTTCAATAATGTAGAATATTTTTTCCCCAGCTGTACAGATAAATTGCCAAATAAAAAATACAGTTCCACATAACAAACAACAATAATTGGCAGAAAATTAAATGAGACAAACACAATTTTTAACGTGAAAAACTTTCCTCAAATTGAGAAAATAAAAACCACATGACCTAGTCTAGTAAAAATTTCCACTATCATAATTAATGGATATACCAGAGTTTTTCTAGTAACAATAGGGGACATCAATCAACAATAGTCATCACCAAAAAGTGGAAACCAAACAAAATAACAAACAACCTTCTATTAAAGTGTGCATTCCAAAGTAACTCTCAAGGAATGGAAAACTACTAAGACTGTATATTAAAAGAATAAACTCAGTGGTAGAAATAACATACTAAAATTGTAGACCACACGAAGCAAGTTTGCTACACACCTATTACCACCACTGGAATCAAACTTTTTTTCGTCTCTTCTCCTTTTGTTACAATTGTTGTCACTATCTTTTCTTTTCCTTTTGCTGTGTGACTACTTTCTTTTGCTCTCTTGTTGTTTTTTTCTTTTGACTTGTTGACTTAGGGATTTATCCGTTTTCTTTTTTTCTTTCTCACAAGGATCAAGCTCAAACCACCCCCTCACAAATCAAGTAGGAAGGTACTGCTCAACCTTGTCAGTCTTCTTTCCATAACATATCATCTTTGACACATGCAAGACCTTTGTCATCATATCTGAACCATTTTCATCGGTATGAATCTTTTCAATTGAAAATTACTTCATTTCAAGTGCATGTTGTATCCAATGATACTGCACCTCAATATGCTTCGACTTTGCATGAAAAATCGAATTCTTGCTAAGATGGATTGCACTTTAACCATCAAAAAATAACACAAACTTATCTTGCTTTAGGCTTAGCTCATGTAGGAATTTTTTCATCCACAAGAGTTCTTTGGAAGCTTCAGTTGCTGCAATGTACTCAGCTTTAGTAATGGATAAAGCAACACCCTTTTGTAACCTTGATTGCTAAGAAACAACTCTCCCTGCAAACATCATCATATAACTAGAAGTAGATTTTCTAGAATCTAGATCACCTGCCATATATGCATTTGTGTAGCCATCCAACACAAGTTCATCACCTCCATAGCATAAACACACTTTGGAAGTGCCTCTGAGGTATCTGAGAATCCACTTCACTTCTTGCCAATGATCTTTACCAATATTAGAGAGAAACCAACTAACAACTCCAACTACATGAGCAATATCTAGCCTTGTGCATACCATAGCATACATCAAACTACCAACTACAGATGCATAAGGAACCTTCTTTATTTGTTCTTTATCTTTCTCACTTGTATGACATTGATCATAATTCAATTTGAAATGAGTAGCAAGTGGGAGTACTAACTGGTTTGCCATTACTTATGTTAAACCTCTCTAACACCTTCTCAATGTAATTGTGTTGAGAAAACAACAATTTATCATTCTTCCTGTCCAGAATTTGATTTGCAGGACTCAAGTCTTTCATTGCAAAAAACTTTTTCAAATCTTTCTTTAGAGATTGAATCTTCTCAGTGTCATGACCAACAATCAACATGTCATCCACATATAACAAGAGAATAATATATATAAACACCATCTGAGAATTTCTTGACAAACACGCAATGGTCAGAAGTACTTTTACCGTACCCATGTTTCTCCATAGAAGAACCAAAATTCTTGTACCATTGTCGAGGTGCTTGCTTGAGCCCATACAACTTTTTCTTCAATTTACACACAAGCCGCTCTTTACCTCTAACTTTGAAACCCTCCGGTTTCTCCATATAGATATATTCCTCCAAATTGCCATAAAGGAATGCAATTTTCACATCAAGTTGTTCAACTACTAAGTTCAAGCTAGCTGTTAACCCAAGCACAACTCGAATAGAGGGAATCTTCACCATAGGTGAAAAAATTTCTTCAAAGTCTACATCTTTTCTTTAATTAAAATTTTTCTCAACCAATCTTGCTTTATATCTTGGTTATAACTATTTTCTTCTACCTTTATCTTGTATACCCATTTGTTCTTGGGTGCTTTTCTACCCTTAGACAACTTTACCAAATGAAATGTGTGATTTTCATGCAAGGAATTCATCTTTTCTTGCATGGCCTTTAACCACTTTTATTTATCAACATTCGTAATAGCCTCTTGGTAGTACTATGGCTCTCCACTATCAGTGATCATCATATACTTGTGTGGAGGATATCTTTGAGAAGGTTGATGTTCTCTCTTAGATCTTCTCAACTCAAATTCGATTAGTGGCTAAGCTGGAATCTGCTCATCATAGTGAGGTACATGATCATTAGTTACATTCTCATCATCTACCTGTATATCTCCCCCGTTAAAAAAGTTTCTACAGAGGGATTAGGCGCAACATCAATGTAACTTGTGGAATTTGATTTCTGTTTCTTAGCTTTATCAAAATCTTCAGTAGTCTGGTCTTTAAGAAATATTACATCTCGACTTCTGATAATTTTCTTGTCAATTGGATTCCACAATCTATAACGAAATTCTTCACCACCATAACCAACGAACACACACTATTTGGATTTACTATCAAGCTTGGACCTCTCATCTCTTGGAACGTGAACAAAGCATTTGTAGCTAAACACTCTCAAATGACGATAAGAGACATCTTTCCAAGTCCACAATCTATTTGGAACATCACCATCAAATGGAATAAAAGGAGAAATATTGATCAAATCCATTGCAATTTTCATTGCTTCACCCCAAAAGGATCTCGATAATTTTGCATGAGAGAGCATACATCTGATTCTGTCGTTAATCGTACGATACATTATCTCTAGAATACCATTATGCTGAGGTGTCTTTGAAACTGTTTTCTCATGCCTTATTTCAACTTCTCTACAATACTCTTCAAACGAACCTCTATATTCACCACTGTTATCTGATCGAACACATTTCAATTTTCTTCCATTTTCTCTTTCAACACTTGCATGAAAATGCTTGAATACTCCAAGTACCGGGTCTTTGAATTTTAAATGAAAAACCCACACTTTTCTAGAGTGGTCGTCAATAAAAGTAAAAAAATATGATGCACCACCAAAACATTTACTATCCATCATACAAACATCAGTACAAACTAAATCAATAGAATTTTGCCGCATATGAGGACCAATATTATGAAAAGAAACTCTATGTTATTTTCTAGCAAAACAGTGAGTACAAGTTTTTAGGGACGTACCTTTCACAAGAAGAAAATTTTTCTTCGCAAGTATGTTGAGTCCTTTCTCACTCAAGTGGCGCATATGCCATAAATCAAAAGAGGCATCTTCAATTGCATTTACTTCTTCCTTGCATAGCTTCGTAGACATCTTATAGAGGGAAGTATAACTTTGCTCCTTTGCAACCACTAGAGATCCTTTGATGATTTTACATATACCACCACCACCAAAGTAAGTGTGATAACCCTCATTATCCAATGCTTTCACCAAAATAAAATTTTGACAAATATCAAGAACATGTCTAACATTCTTTAATTGAAGCTTGCAACCAATCCTAGTTTCAACCAAAACATCTCCCATACCGGTAATTTTACAAACTCCTTCACCTCTCATTTTTACCGTGTCAAAATCACCAACACTATAAGATGAAAGGAAATCATGCCTAGGAGTAACATGATATGAGGCACTCGAATCAATAATCGAAGTTGAACCCTGGCATGCAAGGTTTACAGAATTATGATCAAAACAATGTAGACATTACTAAAAGATGCAACTGTCATTGTATATTTATCATTTTTCTTCTCTTTGTCTTCATCTCTTTACGTTGATTAATCTCTCTTAAGGAACCTGCAATTTCTTTTTATGTGACCCGCTTTGCCACAATGATAGCATATCACTTCTTTTCTAGTCCTCAACTTGCTTCTTGACTTGCTACGACTTTCAGAGTTGTCGCGTCTATGGAAGTTTCTAGATTGACTTCTCTCTCGTGACTCTGTAACTAGTGCTTCTGACTTTGAGGAAGAACCAATCAAACCACGTTCCTTTCTTTGAGCTTCTTTATTCAACATCCTCTCTTTAATTGTTGACATTTTCAATTTTCCACTTGGAGTTGAATTGGTCAATGTCACAACAAGGACTTCTCAATTATCAAGCAAGGAATTCAACAATAACAACGCTTGCAACTCATCATCTAATTTAATATATGTCTTTGTCAACTAATTCACTGTATTTTGAAAAATACTCATATGCTCTATCATTAAATCCTCATCTTTGTATTTCATATTCACCAGCTTTCGAATCAAGAATGTTTTATTTTGCACATTCTTTCGTTCATATAACATTTAATTTCTCCCACATCTTGTTAGCATCTATTTCAGTTTCAGCATGTGGATATACACTCAGATCCAACTATTGTCAGATCAACGTCATTGCCTTTCTATTCATCTTCTTCCTGTCAGCATCAAGTTTATATATGGGTTTAGCAGTGTAACCCTCAATAGAATCATACAAATCTTACTGTATAACACGTCTTCTATGAGAGTCTTTCAAAGTGAGTAATTAGAAGAAATGAGCTTAATCATATTCAGACCTTTATTTTCCTCCTCCGTTTAAATGCACAAACCAAACCAACCAAGCTCTAGATACCACTTTGTTGGAAAAAAAAACCAAAGATAACTATCTTAATAATGCGAAATATTTTCCCCCCACCTGTGCAGATAAAATGCCAAACAGAAAATACAATTCCACAGAGCAACAATAACTGGCAGAAAATTAAATATTAGACAAACACAATTTTCAACGTGGAAAATTTCCCTCAAATGAGGGAATAAAAACCACATGACCTAGTCTAGTAAAAATTTCCATTATAATAATTAATTGGTATACCAGAGTCTTTCTAGTAACACTAGAGAACCTCAATCAACAATAGCAATCACCAAAAAGTGAAAATCAAACAAAATAACAAACAGCCTTCCACTAAAGTGGGTATTCCAAAATATCTCTCAAAAAAGGTAAAACTATTAAAACTATATATTAAAAGAACAAATCCAGTGGTAGAAATAACATGCTAAAATTGTAAACCGAAGCAAATTTATTATATACCTATTACCACCACCGGAACCCAACTTTTTTCTTCTCTTCTCCTTTTGTTACTCGTCACTATCTTTTCTTTTCCTTCGGCCGTGGGGTTACTTTCTTTTTCTTTCTTTCTTGTTTTTTTTTTCTTTTGACTTGTTGACTTAAGAATTTATCTCTTTATTTTTCTTTTTCACATGGACCAAGCCCAATTAAAACACCTTATTCCTTTTTTCTCTCTCTTTTCTTTAATAATAATAATAATAATAATAATTATAATAATAATAATTAACTCACCCAACATTGTTGCACACTTGCTGGTGTTCATGGTTGTACCGATGCTAGGTCTGAAGTTTTTTAGAAACACTGTTCAATGTTCTACTCACCCACCAAGCAACTCATTCAAAAAAAATTCGAAAAATTGATTGAAAAGTCTATACGAAATGATTGATTAAAATGTTGGACATTAATTTAATAAGTAATAAAATTGAAAACAATTGAAGAGAAGATGACATGGATTGCAGTTCATAAGGTGTGTATATTGAATGGTTATAATTAGACTACACTTTAAAGTTGCTAACTATTTTTATTATATATATATATACTTTTTCCACATGTATGTTGTCATTTTATAAACAAACCCCTCACCCTTCAACCACGCTTCACTTCATCTTCCTTCAATTATTCTCTTCTCTTCACTCCATAACTTTAGCATCACAATTCCACTAACTCCACCACAATGCCTTCCCAAAAACAACTCACAATATTCTTCTTCCTTTTCCTCTCTTCTTGCCTCACCCTCACTTCAACATCATCATCACCACAAAAAGAAGAAACTTTTGAATTTGTTCGTCCTATAGATCGCAAATTGTTAGGCCTAAACAAGAAGGAAAAATTAAGTCATTTTAGATTCTACTGGCACGACATAGTGAGTGGAAAAAACCCAACTTCGATCCCGGTTGTTCCACCGACATCGAAGCTAAACACAACATCTGCTTTTGGGTTAGTCGACATGTTCGACAACCCTTTGACTTTAGGACCTGAATTGAGTTCCAAACTTGTTGGAAAATCTCAAGGATTCTATGCATCTACATCACAAGATGAACTTGGTTTGTTTATGGCTATGAATTTTGCTTTTATTGAAGGAAAGTATAATGGAAGTACTATTACTATCTTGGGGAGGAATTGTGTTTTTCATAAGGTTAGAGAGATGCCTATTATTGGAGGTAGTGGACTTTTTAGATTTGCTAGAGGCTATGTTGAAGCTAATACTCATTGGTTTGATCTCAAATCTGGGGATGCTGTTGTTGAGTACAATGTTTATGTTTTTCACTATTGATTGTTAATTATTGTGTTAATGTTGTTGTTGTTGTTGAGGAAGTTAAGGTTATTTTGAGATTTGTGTTTGTATTAGCTTTTACTCTGTAGATTTATTGAGTTATCTATACTAATAATAAAAAGCAATACACTTTTTTAGTCTAGCTTATTTTAGTTCCAATTTTACTCCATTTAGTTTTTAATTACTTTTACTTATTAATTGCCGCGATTATTGATGTACATGTTTTTTTTTCGCAGTAAGATTTATATTTAATTTTTCTAATTATATTTTAATTAATTTCACTTACTTTATTAAAAATTGTATTTACCTTCTCTCAAATTTCGTTAAATGACACTTATACCCTTTTAATTTTTGAAATCAACTTATCTCTTTTGTACTCACTAAAAGTATTGTGCATAACATTATTTTTTCGTCACACTTACAATTCTAACTATCATTTATAAAAAGAAAAAAAATAGTAAAATACACGTTTCGTTTGGGTCACTATGAACATAATTATACTTTTCAAATTAAAGTGAAAATTTTAATTATGTCATATAATGAATGTGAGGAATAGTTGGAAGTGTGGCAAAAAAATATTTGATGGAGTTTTTTTAAAGACTATAGGGGAAGTGAATATTTTTTAAAACTAGAGAGGTTGTAAATGTTACTTAAAAGAATTCAAGAAAGATCAATAAATTTCTCCAAATTAAAATTATACAAAAAACTATTATTTATGACTAAACACATTAGTGAAATAAAAAAAAATACACATACCATGTCGACTAGAATCTAGTAAATTTTAATAATTTGTAGTTATTATAATCTATTACTTTAAGTCGATAGATAAAGATTGTGGACAACATTGACGTTTGATTAATACCAAATCGATTTCTTTCTTGTTTTGGGGTTTTTGTATACTTGTTAAATGTGAAGCTTGATTTTTCATGTTTGGGAAGTCATCTTTGTACTCTCTTTAATTATTTCTGGTGTATTATTAGTGGTTGGTGTTATAATTGAGATACAACTTTATATTGCGCTCGTGATTTTGATTAGTGATCTCACGGCAATAAAAAGATAATCATTTTTTTTAAAGTTGAATTATTAAAAAGAAAGAAAAAATAAAAATTTGAGATATAAATTTAATTCAGAAAAAGAAAAAAAGTTTGTTCAAATCATACATGTTTTCTAGCTCTTGGACAAAATTTATATAATAAGTTTCTTTCTGCAATTTTTTTCTTAACCTATAAATCACCACTATAATTAACAGGAGATTTTGTAAATCTCTACGATGTGTTTAGTTAGTATTTTTATCTTTAAAAAACTTATCAATATATCTAAATAACAATCATAGGATGTAAATTATCATCAATAAAAATAATATTTGGATAAGTCATATTTTGCACTATAATCTTTGACACTTCAAAGTCATAAGAGATTTGTTGGTTTTAAACATAATTCTCGTATAATACTGCATCACTCCATGAATCGATAATACACATATTTAGATATTGTTGATCATCTCATAGATAATATGTGTTGAATTGGTGAAGTTAGTATCAAAAGTCCTATAAATTACATTTTTAATAAACCGTGTAGTTTCATAATCTTAAGGTCTTTCTAAAATGATTTTTAATTCTTCAAAATCAAATGAATCTGAGTCTCAAACCTCTTCACGGTTCTTTTCAATTTTTTTTCGATCGGAGGAAAGAAATTCTTGGATAAAAAGATAGTCATTCAATTCCAATTTTGTTGTTGTATAGCCTAGTATCTATTCTGAAATAAATAATAATATTCCCCATTCCCTTTAAAAATTGATTGAGCCAGAGCAGAAGATTCTCCAAGAGTAGACATTGGACCAAAAATGTTAAATTCCAAATTTAAGATTCTCCAAGAATAGACGGTGGACCAAAAATGTTAAATTCCAAATTTACTTAGCGTTGTAAAATCGATTCGTAGCCTTGACTCGAAATACCATAATAATTTATAATCTAATAGTAAAATAACATATATATATATATATAGATGATATAATATTATTAAAATAATAATAATAATTTAACATTTTATTTCTATAATAAATCAAAAATAGTTTTAAATAGATAAATATTTATGATAAATAAAATAAAACAGTAAAAAAAAACAATAAACTCATATTTAGACATCATAGTTGTCTCTAAAAACATCACTAAAAACACAAATTTACTTTTTAAAACCAATATATATTGCAACACATACATAATTAAATCGGATATTTGTTAATATTTATAAAAAATTTACATTTTAAAATAAACTAATTTAGAATCGTAAATTCGTAAAACACTAGTACAATTGAGAGTTTACTAATTTTATTAGAGTTTTTTTAAACTCATAAGAGTTATCAAAAATAAAGTTTATAAGCGAGTGACTCATTTTCATGACCTAGAATTGTAAACTCGAAAGAGTTTAAAAGTTAACTCGAGAGTTTAACAACCTTGCATTGGACATTCCGTGTAATTTAGGTAGCATCGTGTTTTACTTGCATTCTATGTTGTCTTTCTAGCCGCATTTCGACGGTTTTATTAATCTAACGACTAAAGGTAATGTGACAAGTTTTTGTGAAGCCTAGTTTTGTATTTCCACATTGACTATATAAAAGTGTTGAATGTGGTACTTAAATCATATGTTTTCCCATCTAATGATTAGAATTTTGAGTTAGTGTAACACCTCAGGATATTTGTCTAGAGAATAACTTAAAATGTAGACAAATTATTAATATCACAGGTGGTTCAATACATGTCCTGACTTAAAGTCTAATGACGAGATTAGTCTACATCAACGTCTTAGAAGTACAGGCCCAAAAAACTAGAACAACTACATTCAAAGTTCTAGTACAATCCAAAAACAAGCTTAATGGAAATAACCAAAAACCAATGTCCAAGCTCCAAGCTTCTGGACTAAGACTTTGTATCTGAAAAACATATAAATAACGTGGGATGAAATTACATCTCAGTGGAGTCTCAAGGGATGAAATCTAAAAGAAATCAACATTCTAATACAAAGTACATTTATGTGCTAATCATCATTCTTTGCAAACTATTTTTAACTATTCCTTTTATATATAACTTTAGTTCTAACTAATTGTCTAAGTCGCCAAGTGTAAGTAACCTAATGACTTAAACCTTATACCATCAAGGATGCCTTAATGACTACAAAAGGTTTCGCCAAAAGTCATAACTCATTGGTAACATATTTTGGTAAGATTGGACATAATTAGATCAGCAAATAGTGTCCCACTTACCCTTACTTACACGTCTCTTCTTATATAGAAGGATAATTCATCTAGCTAGGATGAATCATATGATTCTCACCCTAAACATAAATATATTTATGTATAAATATCTCTATGCGTATACAAGTATAATAACTTTTTCAATCACACAAGTCATTTGAGTAAACATTCCACAAAGAGCATGTATACATTATTTATTGAAATCATAATAATCATTCATAACAAGTCACAATGTATATAATGTTAATCATCAATCAATGAAAATATATCTATCATACACGAGGAAATTTTAGAAATAAAAATACACATCAAACGGGATCAAAAGCATCAATTATGACAGTTGAGGGTGCCTCTTCTAGCATTGGATGCCACTAGAACAATCATGTCAACGCTAGGTGCCCAAACCAAGAGTTAGGTGTCAGCTCCCTGCATTGTAGGACGCCAAGCGCCCCTGTGCAGCTCTAGGCGCCCTTTATAACTTGACAACACACACTTTTCCGATTTTGTAAAAAAAATGCATTTTTAGAGATTTTAACTTACTACCTTGCGTCATTTTAAAGGAAAAACAAGGCTAACATTACCCTAGATTTATATCAAACTTATAGCTTCAATTTAACATACATGCTTCACAAGATAAATTCAAAGTTAGTTAATTCCTTTCTATATTCTAACTTTTTAGAAATAAAAAATTAGAAAGAAAAAATCAATTACAATCCACATCAAATCTCCATCACGCGTTCCACACACATCAGCATGTGTTCAAAACACGTTTGTGTGTGTCTAACACATGCTTGTCTACGTCTTCCACACTCCAGAACATTCTGGAAGCGTATGTAAAATTAATCTCTTAACTAACTAGAACATTCTGGAAAGCTTATATAAAATTAAGAGGTCGTAAATAGAAACAGCGATGGTGAAGTGTGATATGTGCGTGCATATATTTAAAGATAATGGATAGAAAGATCACCCAACTCAAGAAAGTTTAGTCCTCACAACCGTGAGATTTTCACTCTGTCCTTCAGAACCAGAACGTTCTTATTCAAATTTTTTCTCTTGATCAATTACAATTTTCACCTTTCAACCTATAAAGGATATTTGCAGTCACCTTTTAAATTGTGAAAAGATTTTCACAGCCACCTTTCAACCTAGAAAGGATTTTTACAAGCACTCTCAATATAACATAAAAGATAGAATTAAGTCAATTACAATGTGTATGATAAAAGTGTTTGGGATCTAATTATTCTCAACTCTTTGTTTGAGAGTAACTGAAAGTAAAACTTAATAAGTATGATCCAAAGATATAGTGAAGAAAGTTTGAGTTTGCTTGAAGAGTTTTTGACTTGCACTTACTTGAACAAATGAATATTGATTGTATGTCAAATTCTTGCATTTGTCTTCTGATTGATCTTTCTTTTATAGATGAAGATATGCTTGAAAACTAAGATAAAATTGAATATAGCCGTTAGACACATTTGCCAAGTGTTAGATTTGATTTAAACATATTAAACACAAGTTAATATTATTTTCCAGAACATTCTTGACCAACCCAAAACGTTCTTGCATTTGAGTCTGAAGGAAAACATAAACAAGTGTGACAATGAGTAGTCAAAAGTCAGTTTGTAGTATGTTTGATCAAAAGCAAGCATAGATTTCTGCAGAACAGTGCTAGTACAATATACTTGTGTCTTTTTGTCCTTGCAAATAACTTATCAATCTGGGAACTGCTTTAACCATATGAGTCTTCAATTTGAGTCATTTGATTGTTCATTTAATCTCTCAACAGCCTTATATGCAAAATTGATATTCTTAACTTACAACTTGTACTTCCCAAACTGATCTGTACTGACTGTCTTTAATAAATGACAACCAATATTCAAACATATTTGGAAAAGGCAAATGTTTTCTTGTCTTGCAAGAAATTCCTATAATTTTCAATTAAGTATATTAAAAATTTAATTAAATAAATTTACATCCTTCTAAATATCAACTTTGTTTTTATTCTCCCTAAAAAATTTCTTCGAATAATAGTGCTCCAAAACATTTTTATTATCAAAATTGAGCATCGCTATTAATTTGACTTGATGGACGTGATGTGCCATTGCTTTTATGGTTATTATTATTATTATTATTATTATTATTATTATTATTATTATTATTATTATTATTATTATTATTATTATTATTATTATTATTATTATTATTATTATTATTATTATTATTATTATTATTATTATTATTATTATTAAACAAAAAAAATACAAGAAATCTAAATTTTAATTATTATTGTTATGTTATTATCAGTAGATCACAAATCCATCTTTCCCCAAGTTAAGTCACAAATAAGAAATCTTCCTTTTTCCAAATTATTGAAAACCGTAAGTCTCAAATTCCTTCTCCCTCTCTCACGGATCAATGAACGAATAAGGCATATTGTTCAAAAATGTTTTTTTTTTTTAATTAAATAAATTAAAATAGTTTAATTTTAGTTTTGCTCCTTCTATTTTTTTTCATTTTACGGAATCGATCTCCTTATATTAAAATTTGACAGTTTTCTTCACTCATTCGAATTTTTTAACCCAAAAAATGGCAATGCGACATTCTTTAAATAACGTGACATATGATACAATGATATAGAATGATTAATATCCATTGATCGCAATAAAAATTCTCTAAAAATTTAACTTTCAACTTCAATAACTTTTCATTTTTATAATTAATTAATAATATATAGATAATTAACATATCAAAATAGTTTTATATCATAAAATCGTATATTATTTATTTAAAATATATCAATTTTCATTTTTTAATTTAAAAATAAAATAAATAAATAAAAACTGTCGACTTTTAAAATAAAAAATCAAATTTTTAAATTAATAAATATAGAAATCAAAACTACGATCAAACCAATTAAAATAATAATTATAAATGTAAAAATGCTATATCACTTAAAAGGTATTTGGCAATGATATGTCAGTGTTGTCATATAAAAAATTTAAGAGTACGAAAAATATATTTAGAGAGATTAAAAAGTTATTTATTTAATCTTTAGAAATTTTATCCGCAAAGTCGCGACTCACGACTCACGAGCTTAAAAATCACGTTATGTACGGTGTTGCACACAACCGCATGCGCAGAAACTGTTCCATGTTTTGTCTGCAGCGTGCGTGACCAAACAAACAAAACCTATAATTGTTTCTTTTCTTTGAAGTCTTCTAATTTAGTAGTAGTACCTTCTTAAGTTTCTTTTACAAGAAGAAAAAAATACAACATATTTTTTAATAAAATCGTTAATAAAAATTGTATTATCTAAATTGTCATACATAACAATTTGTTTAGAAATAAATTTTTTTATTATGTCTTTAGTCTCTGCAAATATATTATTTTCAAATTTTAGTCCATGTAAGTTTTATGTTTGGATTTAGTCCCCGCAAAATAAGAGGCAATCGGTTTTTATATCTAAAAAAATAGCTGATAAACCGTCATGAAACGTGGGTTTATAAATACACATTAACACATCATCTTTTATGATATATTAAAAATTAAAATTTTTTATATTATTAATTAATAAATTTATTTATTGATCATTTAATAATTAGTGTTATTTTATAAAGAAAATATGAATATAAATTAAAAGAGGGATTTAAGGGTTTTTGGAAAACTCGTCATTCTTTTAATGTTGATTTGACATTAAGAACCAAAGTTGATTGTCTCTGATTTTATGGAGACTAG
This sequence comes from Cicer chorassanicum, assembly GCA_037974735.1. Classification (NCBI taxonomy): domain Eukaryota; kingdom Viridiplantae; phylum Streptophyta; class Magnoliopsida; order Fabales; family Fabaceae; genus Cicer; species Cicer chorassanicum. The sequence goes on from JBBPBP010009779.1 coordinate 71,159,062, forward strand.
ATACAAATAAAAAAACTTACAGAGACTAAAATAAAAAAGTAGTATATTTGTAAGAAGCAAATACATATTTAAACCATTTTAATTAATAAAATAATATATATTGTAAAAATAATAACATTAAATGTTGTAGAGTTAATTAATTTTTATTTACATTTAAAATAAAAAAATAGATTTTTTTTTTATTGGTTATATTCAACATTGAACAACTATGTACCGTATTGTGTTTAATTTCGAAATTTAAATTGATTTTTATTGGTAAAAATAAAAATAAGACCAAACCAAAAGTCCTCTTGCAAATTAAGTTAATTTACATTCCAAAAGCAACCACAAAGACTTGAGTGTCATTAATTTCAACAATTGCAGAACAGGTTGGCCACCACACAAAGACTTGAGTATCTGTCGGTGTATGATCATATGCCACCAAGGAAGGAAGGAAGGAAAGAAAAGTGTTAATACGACTACGTGTGAGTCCAATGAAATAAAATGATGAAACCAACTCAACAATCACACCACCAGGATAGTGAATATTTCCTCAACCAAATTTAGTATATTTTTAAGGTTAGAATATCACACACAAAAATATCACATAACAGAACACGAGTTATTATTATTATTATTAGGGTCAATAGTAATTATATCTTTAGAAAATAAAATATATAAATTTTGGGAAATAAATAATTATCAATATAAAATTTATATCTTTAATACACTAACAAGTCTTAAATATATATATATATATA
>JBBPBP010009779.1:71160056-71181825 GCA_037974735.1 Cicer chorassanicum
TTTTAAGATTTTGATGAATTTTCTAAGTTTCTGCAAAGAAAAGATAACATTGTTGACATTTTAAGACATAAAGGATCAATTTGTTACTTATAATTAAATAAAAGATTAAATCGAAAAAAAAAAGATAAATGACTGAAGTGTTACCTAAAATTAAGTTAATAGATCGCGAGAACAATTATGCCTTTATTTTTTTGTTCTTATACTATCAATATTTGAATTAGCTTTTCACTAACTCATCCACGTTGATATTTATATATTGCATATTAAATATTGACTAAATCAATAATATTATTACATTTGTCTACATAATTTAGGCCTCCGACTATTTTTACATTTGTCTACATAATTTAATTAAAAATCATAACAAATTGAAAAATATCTAAAGTGTAAAATTTAAAAGTTTGGTGGTGTTAAATCTATAACCTGGTCAAACTAATTCATTAAAATCACGTCATTCAACTATTGATCAATTGATTTAATAGTACTATAACATACCAATTTACAAATGTATCGTAGAAGTCTCTATTATGATATTATTGTTATTTAGTTCTTATATAACATCAGTTTAAAGATATTTTATAACGTCAATCAATTAGAACTGTTTGATCATCAAAAATATATGACTTTAATATTTACTAATTTTAAAAACAAGAAAGAATTACAATTAACGTTATTAGAGTCAAATGTAGTTATGTGCTCTTGTTATTATAGAAGTTAATTGGTTGAAGAATCTTTGTGGTTGAATTAAATGCAATACTCTTCTAAAGGCAATGCAGACATGCATTAATGTTATTGGTGCTATTTTTAGATACTCAAGTGACGCTATTGATGGTTGTTTCTCAAATTATTTGGGTGTTGCTACATCATTTTATGCTGAACTTTCTATTGCTATGTATGTTATTCATATCACTCCTCACTACAAGAAAAAATTGTTTTGTGGCGGTTGCAAAGGAGACCTGCGGCAGTTATAACCGTCTCCAAAAGATGATTGTGACGATTTTGCAACTGTCGCATACTCGTGCGTCACGAGGCCAGTTTGCGACGGTTCACAAAACCGTCATTCCAACCGTCGATAACATTTGCGACGGTTCGTAACCGCCTCTAAATACAGTTTGCGACGGTTCCTAACCGCCTCTAAATACAATTTGCGACAGTTAGAACCGTCGCTAAACACACTCAAATTTATTTATTTCTAAAAATTGCGACAGTTATCGACCGTCGCTATATTTATTTTGAGGCAGTTTGAACCGTCGCAAACTTAATAATTTAAAAAAAAATATGATACAATTTTTTCCCATTTTTTATTAATTAAAATAAAAACATTCATAAATATCATCCGTATAATTTAAATACACAATTATATAACTATTGTACCTAAATCCAATTTATATAATTTTTTTGAAGAAATAATACCAATTCATACATTGAAGATAACTAAAACAATAAATAAAGTATTTTAAATATTCAAAACATTAGTGGAGTGGCTAAACATACAAAACAACTCCATCAAACATAGAAGTTCATCAAAATATCTAATTAGTCCCTAATGATGTTGTTCCACGATCATTAGGAGGGAACTGAACACGTTTGGGAATTGGGGGATTTTTGAAGCGCAAAAATGAGAAACACGGCGGCGGTTGAGAAAAAATGTCGCAGCAACCGTCACAATTAGAGATCAAGGGTGGTTTTCCTGCAACCGCCGCAACCTAAGTGTCGCAATTTTTAAAATTTCTTGTAGTGCCTTCTAAAAGTTGGTTTAATCATTAGATTTATTGTGACTTTTTGTTGGTCGTCCAATATTTCACTAATTCAAATCTTGTGTCGTGAAAGTTGAAGACTAGATGATTGAATTACATGTCTTACAAGACAAATGCATTTCCACATGCAACATGTGTGCTGACAAGATTATTAATGTTGTTTTCACCCTCTTTGTTTTATTTGGTGAGATTTGTCGTCGCCCTGTATTTAGAATAACTTATCGCAATCGATATAGTCTTCTCTTTTTTCATTTTTATTAATTTTTCCCTTAGGTTGCCAATGAGATTTTCTTTTTTGCACTACACTTTTTCTTTTCACCTAAGTTTTATTCCTTTGAAACAATTTTTTAATAAAAAGTGTTGTCATTTTTTATATTTGAGTTTTGACTAAATCCCTTGTTCGTTTACTTTTTTTTACATTTTTTATTTAATAAAATTATTAAAATATTGCAAATGATTAATAGTAAATTTGAAATCCAACGAAGTTAGTGTCAACATAATGTCCTTGCACTCAACCCATAAAATCAATTAAAAATTCAAACAATTGCGATACTAAAAATTTGATTTGACGAACTAAAATTTGAGTCATCTGATTTCTTTCTCAATTATAGAATATAATGATTACAAATTTATTAAAAGAATCAAAACATAGTAAAAGCTAACACAAACCCAAATCCTAAAATAAAACATAACATAAATAACCTCTTAAACAATTAGTACTAAACTCTTCTCTTTTCTATCTTAGACTGCGACACAATTACTTCATTTGAAATTTCTTTTATAAGAAAAAAATCAATAATGAAAAACATAAACATTATACTCAACAACAGCATCCCCAGATTTGAGATCAAACCAATGAGTATGAATTTGAACATAGCCTCTAGCAAATCTAAAAAGTCCACTACCACCAATAACAGGCATCTCCCTAACCTTATGAAAAGCAGGATTCCTCCCCATAATACTAATAGTACTTCCATTATACTTTCCTTCAATAAAAGCAAAATTCATAGCCATAAACAAACCAAGTTCATCTTGTGATGTAGATGCATAGAACCCTTGAGCTTTTCCAACAAGTTTGGAACTCAATTGGGGTCCCAAAGTTAAAGGGCTGTCCATCATGTTGACTAAACCAAAAGCAGTTGATGAGTTTAGCTTCAATGTTGGTGGGTTAATTGTAATTGTTGTGGTGTTTTTTCCACTCAAAATGTCATGCCAATAGAATTTGAAATGGCTTAGCTTTTCTTTTTTGTTTAGACCTAACAATTTTCGATCTATAGGACGAACAAATTCAAAAGTGTCTTCTTTTTGGGGTGATGATGATGTTGAAGTGAGGGTGAGGCAAGAGATGATAAGGAAGAAGAACAAGATGAAGAAAAGGAAAGAATTTTGGGAAGGCATTGTGGTGGGTTTAGTGGGATTGTAAAGTAGTGGAGAGATGAGGATAATGAAGGGTATATATATATATAATGAGGAAAGTGAACCAAAAAGGACTAATGATGTGAACCGTAGAATCGAGAGAAAAATAAGAAATTATAAAAGTAAATCATAATTTAATCTCTCATTTGTTATAAAAAATAAAAGTTAATATCTTGATTTTGTAAAAACGTCCCATACGTCCCATCTCTATTAATGTTTTAAAATAGTGCTTGATTTTGTTAAACATTAGTTGGTTAAGATTTTCCGTGGACACCCGTTTGATGACATGATTAACTGTATTGACTAGGCCATTTTAGAGACCAAATTGGTCTTTGATTTTTGTGAGTTACTTTCAAAAATGTTTTTGACACTATTGTTACAATTATAATTTTTTTATTTAAATGATTATTAAAAGACAAACAGAGAAAAAGTAAATTGAATGATGTTGATAAATGAGAGAATGAATTACATTAAAAATTGAATAGACTTGTATAGCCAATTAGATAAATGACAAATTAGTGTAAAATAACTAACTAGTTAGTATAACTAACTAACAAACTAAGATATGTAACATCCCCTTCAAGTTAGAATGTGTTTATTAAACTTCGAGCTAATTACAAAGAATATGAAATGTCGAAATATATCGACTAAAATATTTTGAAATGCTAGAAATAAATCGATTAAAAGATTTTTGAAAAATTCATTATTCACTTGAAATAAGAATAAGATTCTAATGCAATTTTACTTCTTCCATTTTTTGTAGAAGGTGTTGAATCGAGTCTACACTTAAATGCAACATCTTCTCTTGATTTTTTTTTTTTAACGAAATCTCATGCGTAACTCCTTGGTCATTAGTTTGGACTTCTAATTGAAAATCCAATCATGATTTTTTTTTGTTTTTTTATTTATTTATTTTAGAAACAAGAACAATCATGCTCTTTTTTTTGTTGGTAAAAATGTACATTTTCATCCAAGATCTTTGCTTGCATTTTTCTAATGTCAATTTGGCTAAAAAGAAAGAATTTTGTCACCAAATGTTGTTGGTGTTCTTGGAAAATCTTCAACAAATGCTTTGTGTTATGATTCAATTTTGAGGAAAGCAGAACAAGAGAATCACTAGTGATAAATTGTACTAAATTTTACAAGCAACAGTACAATTTACTTTAGAGAAATTGAAATACAATTGAGGAAATGGAAGTACAAAAAGCTAAGAAGGCTCAAAGGGAGAGATAGTGATTTAATCATCCAATTCATTTCCTGCCCTGATTGCCATTCCTTGATCTATTTAACAAAGTCCTTGGAATATTTTCTGTTAGGTAACTTCTCTTTCATGCTCCTCCTAATTTCCTTGATAGATGGATATTGTGCCAAGTGTCCTTACTCATGTGCTACCGTTGTGGTTTTGTTGTAATTTTCCTTATTCATAACTTTACCCCCTCCTTTAAAATTCACCTTGTCCTCAAGGTGAAAATCGGATACAAGGCGTGAAAGGCCTCATAATTTTCCCAAGTAGCCTCTTTATGAGGCAAATGCTGCCACTATATCTGAATTTGAGGCGTCTCTTGACCTTGTTGTAGCAGAATTATGGTCTCCAACACAGTAAAAGGAACTAAAACAGGTTTGGTTTCAGTATTAAGTAGTAGTAGAGGCATGTACTGAATTGGAGTATCTCCCATGTACAATTTCAGATTAGCAATGTTAAACACTGGATGAATCTTTGTTGACGTAGGAAGTAACACTTTGTAGGCCACAACACCTATTTTCTCAATGATGGGAAAAGGTCCAACGTAACGTAACCCTAACTCTTGGTTCTGATGTAGTGACATCGAGTGTGGTTGATAAGGTTGGAGTTTAACTAGAACCATGTCACCCAAGTTAAACTCTTGCTATCTTCTCTTGGTATCAGCAAAATGTTTCATCTTCTGTTGGGCACATAAAAGGTTACCTTTAAGTAGCTGCAATGTTGGATCTCTCTCGGTCAACAATGTTTGGAGTGAAGGGGGCTCAATGATTGTCGGATCATACTTGAGCAAAGTAGGTGGATCACGACCATATATAGCTTTAAATGGTGTCATGCCAATGCTAGTTTGAAAGGAAGAGTTATACCAAAACTTAGACCAATCTAACAACTTAAACCATTTAGAAAGAACATGTCCTGCAAAACATCTTAAATACATCTCATGGCATTTATTAACGTCATTAGTTTGGAAATCTAGTTGAGGATGATAAGTCGAGCTCATAGAAAGCGTGGTACCACTTAGTTTGAATAAATGCTGCCAAATAAAAAAACTAGTGAAAACCTTGTCCCTGTCTGATACAATGCTTCGAAAAAACCCATGCAATTTAACGATGTGGTGCAGAAAAATTTCAACTACTTTCTGACTGGTATAGTCAGCTTTTAACGGTGCAAAATGACTATATTTTGAACTTCGATCCACCACGACAATAATAACAGTAAAACAGTTAGAGGAAGGGAGACCCGTGATAAAATCCATGGAAACATTGTCCCATATCTGAGCCGGAATTGGCAATGGTTGCAGTAGGCCGACATGGGAAGTTTTGGAGGCTTTAACTTGTTGGCACACCAAGCAGTTGGCGACAAATAAGGTAATGTCCGTAGACATTGAAGGCCAAGTGAATTGGGCTGCAATTCTAGTTTTAGTTCGAGCTACCCCAGAGTGTCCCCCTAAAACGGAGGAATAGAATTCTTCCAAAATCGACTGAACTAAATAGGGAAGAGGTGGTACAACCACACAATTTTTCCATAGCAGAACATCATTTCTGACTCGGTAGCAGGGATCAATGCAGGAACCCAGATACATTGATGTTTCAGAATAACTAATTTTGCATCCGCATTGACAGCAACATTAATGACAGGTAGTAAAGGATTTTTAGGACCAGAGATGGCCATAAAAAATGATCTAGATAAGGCATTAAAAGCTTCTATAGCAGTAACATTGCAAGAGTAAGCATCCTTCTTCAATAGTGCAGTTAACGGAGAAGCAATGGTAGCATAGTTTCGGATGAAGCGCCTATAGTAACCAAATAAGCCCAAAAAACCTCTAAGTTGTTTCAAATTGTTTGGAATAGGTCACTCTAAAACTGCTTGGATTTTCTTATTTATCCATGTGAACTCCCTTACTTGAGATGGTGTGACCCAAGTAATCGACTGTAGTAAAACCAAAGCAGCACTTGGACATTTTTGCAAAGAGAGAATGTTGGCGCATCAGCTGTAAAACCTCTTTCAAATGGATTACGTGAGATGACCAACAAGGGATATAAATCAAGATATCGTCGAAGAAAACAAACATCGATATTCAAAGTTGAGCATGAAAGACATCATTCATCAAGCTCTAAAATGAAGTAGGCGCGTTGGATAAACCAAAAGGCATTACTAGTCACTTGTATAGACCATGATGTGTTCAAAATGCGGTTTTGTGTCCATCCTCTAGTTTGACAAGAATTTGGTGGTATCCGGAACGTAAATCTAGTTTGGAAAAGTACTGAGCACCAAATAGTTCATCCAATAATTCAACAACAGTAGGTATAGGAAAACTGTCTTTGATAGTAATAGAATTTAAGGCCCTATAATTTGTACAAAACCGCCAAGACCCGTCCTTTTTCTTAACAAGGAGAATCAGTGACGAAAAACGACTATTGCTAGGTTGTATGATACCATGCGACAACATATCATTAACCATAGTTTCAATATGCGCCTTTTGACTATGAGGATAGCGGTACAATCTGACTTTGATAGGGTTACTGCCCTCTAGCAAAATGATAGCATGGTCTTGAAATCGAGCCGGAGGAAGACCCATCAGCTCAGAAAACAAATCCAGATAGTTACTAAGTAATGTTGCCAAGTCTGGATGTAAGTTAGAAGGTAAGGGTCCATCAACAGGGAGAACTTGATGAAAATGTAGTGTATAAGAAGTCATAATAGATTGAGTATATATATAAAAGGCACATATCAAATAGTGAGAAGACTTTTCTCTTACTTTAGTAGTTTGGTTGGTGAGGGAAGCCAAAAGACTTATAAGAAGAAAATATCGAGTTCAAATCTAGGAAAACTAATCTAACTACTAGTTGAATAACATTTGCATATAAAAAAATGAAAACACTTTTATAATGAGAAATTAAGATGATTAAATTTATATCATACAACTATAGATAGATAAATCATGATTTAAAATAGTTTAAGTGTCACATAAACACTTAAAAATGTCACATAATTTTTTATTTTAATCTTAATCTTTTATGATTTGATCAATAACTAAGATTTATTCATCTCATTATAACACATCATCTCATATGATATGTTTCACTTATGTATATATATATATATATAGGGAGCATATCAAATGAGAAGAGTTTTACAATAATAGGGTTAGAGGTTTAAATCTTGACTATACAACCATATGTGGATGATCATGATTACAGTTATTTAAGTAACACATGATCACTTTAAAAAGTCATATGACTTTTCCTTCTAATTTTGACTTTTCATATAAGATTGTGTGGTCAAAATTTTATTCCTTTCTCCCTCTAAATATAAAAACTCCTCTAATTTAATAAAATTATATACATATATATATTGAAAATGGGCCGTGGCCCACCCCAATATCCACTGATCTTTGCCACGATTTCAACTTTTAATTTTTTTTGATAAAGAGTTGTGATTCTTTTACTACAAAGAGTTTAAATGACTTATATCCGAACTTTCCTATGACTGTATTAATTAAGTTAATGTGTTAACTTTTGTGGAAAAACAGTATTCCTTTAATAAATAAATAAACTATTCTATTTTCCACATGCCACACCTTTCCTTACCCCAGTTCACACTTCACACATTCTCATTATTGTCTCAAGAATTATGCGTAACCTAACCTAGCCACTTACTATTCGATATTGATATGGTAGTTGCATATATTGTGACTTTTGGGAGAGACTTTGTTTCTTCTTCTTTTGTAAACAAAGGTGGCATGTTTCTAGCGTGCGCTTGACATTTTGAACTCTCACATAGCTAAATTGATTTTCCTCTCTATATATTTAATACAAAGTGCCACTTTTTATTAGTTAAAATTTAAATGTCTTTGTCAAAAAATTTTAAATATGTCTTGTTGGACTTATATCAATTATTTTTAATGGAGACTAGTATGATCTGAAATTCATATTTAACTGCGATAATTTAGATTCGAAATCGGGTGAAAATATTTAGTTTAAGAATAAGTTGAGCTAGACTTTTAAACTAATATAAAAGCATGTTAGAGATTGTATTTAATTCTAGTTATTATATTTTATTATTGTATTTAGCTCATCTTTATAAAATCATATTTTAAGACAAGAGATGTCACTCTTTTCTTATCAAATAAAAAAAGAGACAACAGAAAAAAAATTAACAAACTACATAGCAAGTCTTAATGAGAGACCGAAAATAATTTCATTGCGTTTGATAAAACAAGCAAAATTTAGACCATGAACAATAGCTTACATTTTAACCATAAAATTGGTTGCAATGTCACAAAAACCCGAGAAACTAAACAATCATTCACCAATATTGTTACCAATGATGTCACCGTAACCAAATATGCCAAGATTTCTTAAGGAACTTTATTGAAGATAGTAAAATGTAAAAAACTATTTTTAAAAGTGTACGCTTAAAATAAAAAGAGTAAGGATAAAGAAGATCAACTTAAGAGATATATATTCATTCATTATCAATTTAGTAGCTACGTCTACTCTCCTTAATTTGAAAGTTTTTCTACTAAAACAATCACACGAACCAACAACTACTAGAGTATACTTTTGTCGACCCGACTATACTCTAGTCTTCTATAAAATTTATCTTAGTACAACTTACTACTTGAAATTTTGGCTTTAGTGACCGATTAATCGGTCGCTATTGTTTAAAAATCGGTCACTGTGGCGCGTAACAACCGTGTCAACAACCTTTTAAATTTCGTTATAAACTATTAGTCGTTAGTCGTTGCGACCAAATCAGCGACCGAAATTTAATGACCGAATTTAAAGACCAAATTAGTGACTAAAGTTTGAGATTGATTTAGCAACCACATTAAATTAATTTTCTATGTCATTAGCGACTGATTTAGAGACGAAATTTGTTACTTAAGCGGTTATTTTTATTAAATATTTGATTACTAATTACGTCTCTAAATGTTACAGTTTTTTTAAATCTATTACTTTAATATCTAAAAAAGCAATGAAAACAATTTTTTTAATCTGATTTAATATCTAAAATGTTCATACACCAAAATAATTTAAATGCATTAAGCATATCAATATATATAACTAAAGAACATAATCTATTTAAGTAATATTTTTAAGTACTAAAAAAATACAGATAAAATTTTAGTCATAACAAGTTGCAAAATATTTGTTCTTCGGATTAACTTGTCACTATCCATCTAACCCTTCATCATCATGATCACGAGCATCAGTATCATCAACATTATGATCACCAATCTCATCATCATGATCACCATCATTATCACCAATCTCATCTTCATGAACTTGGTCTCTAGTATATGGCATGAGTCAAAAGTTCAAGATATTCATCAATTATTTTATCAAGTAGTTGTTGCGCTCAACTGCTCTATTTATATTAACCAATTCATCTTGAAGTTGATCTTTTTCATTTCTCATTTCTTCAAATTCATGTCTTTGTTGATATCTTTCATTTCTCATTTCTTCAAATTCATGTCTTTGTACCCACTCTGTTTAAGAAAAACATGACCCACGATAATATGGTCTCCCTAATAATACAGTAGATTCCATTCCAAGACCATATACTCGTCCTTTTTTTATTCCTGCAACCTCACACCACACATCTAATTCATTTGGTGGAGGAGTTCCTTGAAAAGTTGCTTCTTGAGTCAATTCTTCCAATCTACGTCTAAACTTTTCCTATCAACATAAATATATACTTAATTAATATATTAAATCACACTAAAATATAATAAATCCAACATAAAAAATAATATACACTTTAAAGTTGAAAGCTGTTACATTAACATATTCCGATCTTTTATCAACCCAAGTTTTATCCTTGCCATGTTTATGTGTGTGGAGAAACAAATTTGAATGACTAGGAGGGATGCCATTCAATTCCATCTAACAACATAATGAAAACTCAACATTAAAAGCTTGTAAACATGTAACATTATTATGTAGCCCCACAACATAAAGAAAAACTTGTTAACAACATTTCGTAGGCCGTACAGAATTTCACACTACAAATCCAACATAAAAAATAAAAAAAATATACACTTTAAAGTTGAAAGCTCTTACATAAACATATTCCGATCTTTTATCAACTCAAGTTTTATTCTTGCCATGTTTATGTGTGTGGAGAAACAAATCTGAATGACTAGGAGGGATGTCATTCAATTTCATCTAACAACATAATTAAAACTCAACATTAAAAAGTTGTAAACGTATAACATTATTATGTAGCCTATGCAGAGTTTGACAGCATAAAGAAAAACTTGTTAACAACATTATGTAGGCCGTACATAATTTCACACTATATAATTTTGCTCAATGCAAAACTTCACACAACTGAATTGAAATTACAAAACAAAATTACAACGATTAATTTACAAAACATAATTGAAATTACAAATTTACAAAACATAATTAAAATTACAAAGCAAAATTTGACAACATTAAAAACTTGTTAACAACATAAAGAAAACTCGAAATTTGACAGTGCATAATTTAACACAATGCAAAATTTTACAGTGTAAAATTTTACACTACGTAGAATTTCACACTACCAAATTTTACTGAATGCAGAATTGAAATTACAAAACAAAATTGATATAATCAAGTACTTTAGTCCGGTTTGATATTAATTGTGCAAATTGAGAACTCTAAGTATCACAATTGATATAATCAAGTACTTCAGTCCAACTTTATATGATTCAATAAGAAATTTAAGAAATTAAAAACCCCATAAAAACAACATTAAGAAATTAAAAATAGAAATTAAGGAATTAAAAAATAGAATTGAAATTAAAAACTTGTTAACAACTTTAAATTTGACAGCATGTTCTAACTAAAACTTCTAATACACCAATAATTTATTATTTCCAACTAAAACTTCTAATACACCAATTCCAAATTCCCTTACAAATTCTATACAAATTGCAAATTCACTTATTATTTGACAGCACATTCCAATTCCAATAATTTATTATTTCACAACATATTCAAATACACAAAAAAAAATACAAAGAGCAACAATAATACAAGCAAAACAAAGTTTGAAAAAATGAAACATCTAAAATAACTTATTTTCAGTTTGAAAATACCTCAACTATTTGATTATGCTTCATTTCACTTTGGTACCATAGGTATTGCAAATTATGAGATTTTGAACCCTTAGGTTTTAATTGTGCAAATTGAAAACTCTAAGTATCACAATTGATATAATCGAGTACTTCAATCTAGTTATATATGGTGTTCAAAATCCAATTCAATAAATTCAGTTTTAATTATATTAACATACAAACAACCTGATGTTTAGCCTTACTCTTTATTCCTTATTCAATACTTCTAATCTCTAATTCTTATATTTTGAAAAGTATCATGTGTTCTTATTTGTAAGTGTGTGTATAATATTAAGACTTATCCAACCCATCCCCCTTTTCCAAATGTCTCTTAGAATTAATCTAACTACTCATACAAAAAATAGTTCTTCTAAAGTTATCAAAATAACATCTCTGTTGTGATTTTCTTGGAGGAAATTTGAATCTATCTTTTGAAAGAAACTGTATATGTAATGTGTTGATGAGGTAGAGAGAAGCAGAAGCAATAGTGATATAAGTAGGAGTATCTTCTTTTTCTTCTTGAAGAGATCATCTTGTCTCCTCTGCCGACTGTGTTTTGCCGAAACTCCATTACTCCTCTAGGAAGGAGTACACTTTCTTTCTAATGGGACAACAAAGAACTTTCAAAAGAATTAGAAAATAAATTCTTTAACTTCTGGTTCACGATAGCCAACGAGACGACAAAGAATGAGGATTTCACGTCACAATTGCAGTTTAAGGGTTTAAGAGAACACGTTGGCTTCGGGGAAATTTGAACCAGGTGGGGTTAGCAAGAGAGGAATGGTTGTGAATCGAGATGAAATGGCTGTGAGAGGAGATTATCAAGAGATGAATGGTTTTAGGGTTTGTGGTGGGTTGAGAAAGAAAAAGGAACTAGAATCATTTGTGGTGGTGAGAAATATGTAATTAAAAAATGATTAGAGACATAAATTTTGGACGCTCATTATAATTAAATTAAAATAATAAAATTTAAAAAGCGATTTTTAGTCACTAAAATTCAGTTGTTACTTCAATCTCTAAATTTCGCTAGCAACCGATTTAGTGATGCAAAAAGTTTTTGTTTCAAGGTTCAAAATATCCAGCTCCAATTAGGTCGCTAGTGTGATTGAAAATATTCAGTCTCTAAATCGGTCACTAAAGGAGAAATTTTTAGTAGTGACTTAGTATGGTCGAACTATTGAAGACTACACCACTATTCAGCAAGTTACCGGTTTACAGAGTGTTTGTGGAATACAATTATTTTTCTCTCAAAGGGAGGATACAAATACTTAAGCTTGAAATATAATAAGATAACATTCAACAAAAAGAATATGAAGTTTGAGTACACTCATATCAGCTATAATTTTCTTTTCTTCTTTTGGAGTTTAGCGATTAAGAAGATTTGTTGTGTTGTTCAAAGTTCTTGTGAAGAGTTTCTTAATATTTGAATTCTTCAACAAATAATTCAACTAGAAGGATTTAGGCATAAAAAAATCTTATGTATAAAAAGATACACTAATTAGCATACTAAATTAAAATAGGCCTTATAAGTATCAGTTTGGAAAAAACAAGCAAAAATATGTGATTCAATACCCAATTCATAATTATTTTTTCTTTTTTGTCAAATTAGTGTTAATTTATTGTTGTGTTAATCGCGAAGATGAACAGAACTGTCAATGTGATACATTGTTGAAATTGTGTTCTATAATTTAGATATTTGAACAACAAATATGTGAATTCTACTCCATTTGTTTGGGCGTAACAAGTAGCTTTTATCCAATTTTTAAAAATTAAAATCAAAACCAATAAAAAAATAGTCAGTTAAGTTTTGTTTGATTTTTGTAATAATTTTTCATGAAACGCGAACCAAATCAGTTCGATGAAAAACGAGTCAATTTAGTGAAGTTCAATCGGGTTCATTTATAAAACACTTTAGATATTTTACACTACTTAAATTAGAACAATAATATATTATAGTTAAAACGTCAAAAAAATTCATAAATATTACATGTTTTTAACATAACTATTAATATTGTGTGAATTAAAAATATATGATGGATTATTTCAAGTCTTGAGTGATTAATTTTAAGTGAAGTGAAAATGTGATACTTGGATTTATAAAAGTCAATCCGTTTGTTTGATTTTGTGCAATTAAGATCAAAATTCGAAACATGAAAGGATAAAAAACCAAATTAATTGGATTGAATTTTTGAGTTCATCAAGTTATTGATTTGGTCCCTACGCTATATTGATTTGTCATATTTCATTCACTTTCCTCCTATTATAAGAGCAACTCCAACGACATTCTGTTTCCGACCGCCAAGCTATCACAGGACTAACCAATTTTTGACTCAATGCACTATTGGAGTCCGTCGACATGTATTGTGTCGTTGCTTGTTAAAGATACATTTGAGAGACACTACTTGTTGACACAAGTTGAATAAAACGAATAATAAAATATTAATATATAAGTTAAAATTGTGATATCTAATATAAATTTTTAAGAGTTTACAATTGAAATATAAACTAATGTTAGATTCACCATTAGTAAATTACTTCATTTAAAAAACTAATGTTAGATTCACCATTAGAAGTGTTCTGTGCGAGCACAATTTCTCCCACTCCAGACGTCGTTTCGCCGATTCGACCGTTGACAACGAAGCCCTGAATGTTGCGAACCTACTGTCCAAATTTCAGCCCGATCCAACGGTTAACGAATGCGCAATCGATGTTTTTCTGAGACTGATTTAACAAAATCGGGAATATGGTTTACTCTTCTCTTTTCTCTTTTGGTGGCTGCCTTTTCTCTCAAAATACTATCTCTTCCAACCCTAATTAGACCACTCTCCACTTAAATAAGTGAGACACATGGACTACAATATTTGGGCCTTTCTCCACATAGGAAGGGAGCCCAATACCCAACACATCTCCCCCTCACAACTATGTGGAGATAATCGTCAAACCGGCGATATCACAACAAGTTTCAAACTTCCCTCTTGGTAATGCTTTAGTCATCATATCAGAACCATTATAATCAGTATGAACTTTAGCCAACTCCAACAGCTTAGCTTCCAAAACATCACGTATCCAATGATACCTCACATCAATGTGTTTGGACCTGCTATGAAACGTCGAATTCTTACCAAGATGAATAGCACTTTGACTATCGATAAATAATACATATTTGTCCCGAATAAACCCAAGCTCCTGCAAGAATTTCTTCAACCAAATCAACTCTTTGCATGCTTCAGTAATGGCAATGAACTCTGCCTCAGTTGTAGACAATGCTACACATTTCTATAATCTCGACTGCCAAGCCACAGCTCCATCTGCAAATTTAATCATGTAGCCTGAAGTTGACATTCTTGAGTCAATATCTCCAGCCATATCTGAGTCGGAGTACCCCACCAAAATAGGTTTGTCACCTCTAAAACAAAGCCTCATACATGTAGTACCACGAAGATACCTCAAAATCCATTTTACAGCATTCCAATGCTCTCTACCTGGATTTGACAAAAATCTACTGACTGTACCAACAGCATGCACAATATCTGGTCTTGTAAACACCATTGCATACATCAAAATACCCACAGCAGAAGCATAAGGAACTCGTTCCATGTCTCTTTTCTCATTTTCACTATAAGGACTTTGTTTAGAACTCAACTTAAAATGAGCAGCAAGAAGAGTACTTACAGCCTTAGAGTTTTCCATTTGAAACCTTTGCAACACTCTCTCAATATAGTGTTCTTGTGACATCCAAAGTTTCTTCTCCTTTCTGTCACGCATGATTCTTATGCCAAGAATCTGTTTAGCTGCTCCCATGTCTTTCATGGCAAATGACTCGCCCAACTGCTTCTTTAACCTGTCAATCTTGGAAATATTTTTTCCAACAATAAGTATGTCATCAACATATAATAACACGATAATGAAATCATCATTAGAAAATTTTCTAACAAATACACAATGGTCAGAAGTAGTCTTCATGTATCCTTGGTCACACATAACAGACTCAAACTTTTTGTACCACTGCCTTGGAGCTTGCTTCAAACCGTATAAACTCTTTCTTAGTCTACACACATAGTCTTCCTTGCCTTCAACAAGAAAACCATCAGGTTGCTTCATGTAAATATCTTCCTCCAAATCACCATGAAGGAAAGCTGTTTTTACATCCATTTGCTCTACCTCTAAGTCAAGAGTAGCTGCCAAACTCAACACGGTTCTAATTGACGACATTTTTACCACAGGTGAGAAAATCTCATTAAAATCAACACCCTTTCTTTGACGGAAACCTTTCACCACTAATCTGGCTTTATACCTCGGAGACTTTGAGTTACTCTCAAGTTTCACTCTATAAATCCACCTGTTTTCCAAAGCCCTTTTGCCTTTTGGCAACTTCACCAAATCATAAGTGTGATTATCATGCAATGATTTCATCTCATCATGCATTGCATCCAACCACTTTTGACTTTCTTCACTCTCCATGGCCTCTCGAAAACACTCAGGTTCCCCTTCATCAGTCAAATTCACATACTCATCAGAAACATACCTTGTAGATGGGTGTCTCTGCCTCTTAGACCTCCTGAGTTGGGTTAGAGATGATTCAGAAGCATCATTAAGATTCTCATCGTGTGACAACTCATGATCTTCACTAGTTGGAATATTTACCTCATCTCTAAGTCGATGGTCATCAACACAATCATGTGGCTCATCATTCTCATCATTACCATCAGTAGTATACAAATCAGGAACATGTGATTGAACTGGATCACCATCTGATAAAACGTTATCTCTCTCAGGTGTAGTCTTCTCCACCTTATCAATGTCTTCAATAGTTTGGTCTTCCATGAACACTACATCACGACTTCTAATAACCTTTTTGTTTATAGGATCGTACAACTTGTAGCCAAATTCATCCTCACCATAACCAATGAAGATACATTGCCTTGATTTTGCATCCAACTTGGATCTTTCATCCTTCGGAACATGCACAAAAGCCTTGCAACCAAAGACTCTCAAGTGATCATACTTGACATTCTTCCCAAACCATACCTTGTTTGGTACCTCACTATTCAAAGCGACAGTAAGAGTAAGATTAATAACATGCACCGCCGTGTACAGTGCCTCACCCCAATAATGTTTAGGCAACTTAGCTTCAGAGAGCATACACCTCACTCTCTCAACAAGTGTCCGATTCATCCTCTCTGCTAAACCATTCAGTTGAGGAGTTTTAGGAGGAGTCTTTTCATGTGCTATACCCTGCTGTTTGCAATAGACATCAAAGGGTCCGCAATACTCACCACTGTTGTCAGTACGAACAAGTTTCAACTTTTTGTCTGTCTGCCTCTCAACCAAAGCATGAAATTGTTTGAATTTCTCCAACACTTGGTCTTTTGTCTTCAGAACATAAACCCATAGTTTCCTGGAACAGTCATCAATAAAAGTAACAAAATAAAGTGCACCACTAAAAGATTTTACCTTTAAAGGGCCACAGACGTCAGAATGCACCAACTGAAGCAACTTTGACTTTCTAGAGGGAGGATGCCTTTTGAAGGATACTCTAGTTTGTTTACCAATTATGCAGTGAGAACATTTCTCCAAATCTACATTCTTCAATCCTGGAAGCACATCCTTTCTAGCTAAGCAATTTAACCCCCTTTCACTGATATGGCTAAGCCTTCGGTGCCACAAAGATGATTCCATATCCACGACATTCACACTGTCTTTTGCAACTAAAGCTTTTGTCCAATACAATTTACTAATTTTCTCCCCTCTAGCCACAACCAAGTTACCTTTACTGAGTTTCCACTTTCCAGAAGCAAAATGATTATCAAAACCACTTTCATCAAGCATATGCACAAAGATCAAGTTGAAGCGAACATCTGGAGCATGTTTGACTCCTTTAAGCAACAATTGCATTCCCATGTTGGTTTGCAAGCATACATCACCAACACCAATTACCTTAGATACACCATCATTACCCATCTTCAAAACTCCAAAATCACCTGAAGTATAAGATGTGAAGAACTCCTTCATCGGTGTAACATGTAGTGTAGCACCACTATCAATTATCCACATGCTCTCATCAGATACAGGATTAATTGACTCATAGTCACTGAGAATAACAAGATCATCACTAGTAGCAGTAGTAACACGATCATCATCACTATCATCATCACGACCCCTTTGTTTCTGCTTACCTTTCTTGCCTTTGTTCTCCTTTTTCCACAGAAAACAATTCTTCTGTATGTGCCCTGACAATAATGACACTCCACATTTTTGTATCTAGACTTGGATTTGCTTATGTTGTTTTCTTTACCACCCTTCGGTTCTTTTTTCTGACATATCCCTCTATTTTCAGTGACAAGAACTTCAGATTAAGATGAAGAACCTTGTGCCTTCCTTCTCATCTCCCCATTCAAAACACCACCCTTAGCCGTTTCCAAAGAAACAACACCATTAGGAGCAGAACTCGTTATAGAAACTCGTAATGTCTCCCAAGACTCTAGTAAAGATAACAGTAAAAATAGTCCCAATAGCTCATCATCAAACTTGATACTCATTCCAGACATTTGATCAAGGAGCCCCTGAAATTCACTCAAGTGGTCCGAAATAGATGTTCCCTCCTTATATTTCAAACTTATGAAACTATTCAGCAAGAATAATTTATTATTCCCTGATTTAGAGGCAAACAAAGTATGTATCTTATCCCACATAGTTTTTGCATTTGTCTCATTAGCAATATGATTATAAACATTATCTTCTACATATTGCATAACAAAACCACATACCTGTTGATGTTCAAATTCCCAGTCTTCCTTAGATTTAGTATCCGGCTTTTTAGAACCAAAAATAGGAAGATGCATATTCTTCACAAATAACAAATCTTTCATCTTGCCCTTCCACAAATGGTAATTAGTACCATTCAAGCATACCATCTTTATATTCATATTTGCCTTCATCCTTCAAGCAAGTCAAATAATCCTTTAACCAAGAGCTTTGATGCCACTCTGATGGGGAATAAACACAGAAACACAATAACAAGTAATACGCAGCGGATATAAAATTCCCCTTACTTGCAAGACCTCGTGAGGAGCAACAACAAATATATGGCAGCAAATTAATCAAAATAAAAGAGCGTAAAGAACACCGATATTTTAACGTGGAAAACCCCTCAATGTAAGGGTAAAAACCACGGGTCGTCCAGACCAAAGAAATAGCTCCACTATAATCAAATAAGGGTAAAAGAGAGTCTCAAAAATATGCACAAAGTGTGCCTACAACCAGCCAAAATAACAAAGCACTAAAGCTTACAAATGAAAAGCAAGAAGAAGAAAAACACCAAAAAATCTGCTTCTGTGCGAGCACGATTTCTCCTACTCCAGACGTCAATTCGCCGATCCGGCGGTTGAAAACGAAACCCTGAATGTTGCGAACCTACTGTCCAAATTTCAGCCCGATCCAACGGTTAACGAATGTGCAATCGATGTTTTTCTGAGACTGAAATAACAAAATCGGGAATAGGGTTTACTCTTCTCTTTTCTCTTTTGGTGGCTGCCTTTTCTCTCAAAATACTCTCTCTTCCAACCCTAATTAGACCACTCTCCACTTAAATAAGTGAGACACATGGACTACAATATTTGGGCCTTTCTCCACATAGGAAGGGAGCCCAATACCCAACAGTATGCATCTGCATCACAAGATGAACTTGGTTTGTTTATAGCTATGAATTTTGCTTTTATTGAAGGAAAGTATAATGGTAGTGGTATTACTATCTTGGGGAGGATTTCAGCTCGTGATGAGGTTAGGGAGCTTCCAATTATTGGTGGTAATGGAGTTTTTAGATTTGCTAGACGGTATGCTCAAGCTAGGACTTACTCATTTGATATCAAATTAGGGGATGCTTGTGTTGAGTTCAATGTTTATGTTTTTCATTATTGATATTGTTAGTTGTTGTTTGTCGTTGTTCATGTTAATTTTATTTTAGAATTTATGTGATTGTGTTAAGTTAGTTTTTACAATGTCTATGGTAATTTGGTGTTGTATTTGGATTTACTAGATTATTGATTTTAATAAATTTGTAGTCACCGTAGTTCTATTAATTTGAGTTTTTGGATAGTGTTAAGCGTCCCGTTTCTGATGAAATATAATTTGAAAATAATTTTATAAGTGTAGGATATCTCTTACCTTATAAATCATATTTTGTAATGGTTTGATGAAATTAGTTAACTAAATTTTAGTTCGTTAAAATTATAAATTCAAAATCTATATTGTTAGATATTCGTCATCAGTCTAGATTATCAAAGACAATGACTTTTAATTAGATTAAATCTATTTCTTTCTTATTTATACTTGAGAGATATTTCTTATCTTACAAATCAATTTTGTAAGATTCAATTCAAAATTTTAAGAGATAGAGATTGAATGACTACAATTTAGTTCGGCAAATCAAAAACTTAGAATTTTAATGAACTTCTATTAATGATCTGTTGATACTATTGACTATAGTAATGGATGATTAGATCATATCCATTTTTTCTTGTTTAAAAGTGAGAGATATTTCTCATTTTATGAGCCGGTTTTGTAAAGGTTGTATTAAAACTAAATCCAAATTTAAAAAGATAGTGATCATAGGACAAAATTTTAGTTCGACAAATCAAAAACATAGATTTTCAATTGTCTTTGTTCATCATCGGTCGAGATTATTGACTATAGTGACAATGATTAGATCAAAATCCATTTCTCCCTTCTTGTTTTTTAGGGTTCATGTACCTGTTGTTGTGAACCTTGCTTTTTTTTTGGTGGGACTCCATCTTGGTCCCCTCTTTAATTATGGTGTACTATTAGTGGTTGGTGTTATAATTGAGATACTAATTTACACTGTCCTCTTGATGAGTTTGATTAGTGATCTCACGGCTCAGAAAATTAAGTTATTCAATTCATATATGTTCCAATTTTGTTGTTCTATGGCTTACTATATCCTTCTCCTACCTTATGTCCTTATTTACTCTACTTTTTAAAAGTATAATAATAACAACAACTCATATTCGGTTATTTATGTAATAATCTAACCTCTAAAGTACAATAAAGTACAATAGTCATTGTGGTTCTAAATCAATGAAAGCTCATAATGGCATAAGAGATAAGAGGGAGAGAGAGAGAGATGAGCGAGATATGCTTGAAAGAGTGTAGATAAACATTAGGGAGTAGATAGGGAGATAAAAGGGAGATATCAAAAATTGTAATACAACATGTTCACTACTGAACTCAGAATTGTGGCTCAAAGACAAAATGTGCAAGTTTGCTTGTGACAGCGATAAAAACGACTATGAGCTCTATTTTGGGCTGGTGTACACTTCGACGATCAAGTAAGTTTTTGTCTAAGAATGTGAGGTTTTTAGGGTTAGAATTCCATATATCTTTTGTTGTACCAGGTGTCCTTTTTATATCGTCTTGCTCTAAGGTGTCTAAAAGAATTCTGTTATAGAATCAAATAGAGGAGCATGTGATTCTCAAATCATCGTCTGATTTAGGACAAGTGTCCTTGTTGCAGTGATGTGATTGTTTCCATCTAGTGGCTTATATTTCCATTGTGGTGAGCGATGACGAAATAGTTGAGGTATAATGGACTGCTCATTCTAAATCCCTTTGAAGTAACATGTGACTAGGATCAAAGGTGTAGGTGAATTATTGTGGTATGTCTATTTCAGTTCCCCTTCAATGTCATCATGTGGCAAGGAATGAAGGAGAAAGTGACTTAAGGTAATCCTCCGACTTCAGATTCCTTCGCTAAGTAATGATGCTCTAAGTCGAGAACCTTTAATTTTTGCTCTTATAAATCACATCAGGTCGATTCGCACTAGACCTATTTCTTCAATGGATTTTGGTCGCTCCAATTTGAGTCCAACCCATAACACAACCTTAATTTAAAACCCAAAAAAAAAGTTACAAACACTATTATTGTCAATTTTAAATATTATATACATATACATATTTAATATTTTTTAAATTATATACATATACATATTTAATATTTTTTTAAATATTAAAAATTATAATCTCTTCTCTAAAGGAAATATGATTTTAATATTTTTTAAATTTTATAATATTATAATTATTAATATTTAATTATATTAATTAACATAAATATGACATTTAAATTTATTATTAGTTTAAATATATTTTTGGTCCCTGTAAATATAACTTTTTTTATTTTGGTCCTCGTAATTCTTTTTTGGTTTACATCCCTATAATATCAAAAAAAAAAAA
>JBBPBP010009779.1:71193043-71218138 GCA_037974735.1 Cicer chorassanicum
TTTATATTCAGTTGCTCTTTACCCCATAACTTCTTATATAAAATATTTCGAAACGTTTGTGCACTATATTTTATTCAAAAATAAATATATTTAACAAAATTTGTCTATATAAAATCTCATAAAAACATTTCAAAATTTTATGGTGTCGAATTTTTTTTAAAATTTAAATTAATAATTTCTACGATACACGTTATAAGATTGATTTAATAGTTAGGATAAATAAGTAGAGTAATAAGGAGGTCATCGATTTGATCTCCACCTTCAACAAAATACTAATAATATTAATTATTAAAATTGGTTGTTGTACAAGAAAAAAAAAGTGATTTTTATAAATATAAGTTTTTTTTGTATTTTTTCTTAATTTTGTCGTTTATGAGTAGCATCATTTCTGGAGGCATGTTTAGTTTGTTCAATCTGATTTTTTTCACATTTGTAAATATTTTTTCGTTGATTGGTTTAATAGTTAAGTTGTTTTTTTATATTTTCTACCAATTTAAATGAATAAATATCTTTTTTAATCAAAATAACTCACAATTTGTTCCAACAAAAACCTCATTCGGTGTATGTTTGGTTTTACTTTTTGAATATTCAAAATTGATTCTAAGGTTGTAGAATTGGTGGACATGTTTGATAGTTTTCAATTAGAATTTAATTTTTCCGTGATAAATGATTTTGATTTGAAATTTAATTATTCAACATATTTTTACATGAACTTTTGAAATTATAAATCACTTAACTTTCAATTTATTTTTTATCTTAAGCAATCACACAACTCACACCGCATTATTACCAACTAAAGTCTCAAACACACCGTCCTAAAGTCATAGCTCAATTGGCAAATATCGATATTATTAGGTTGGACATCTTGTCTCGGGTTCGAACCCGAGACCTTAGAGTTATGTGATTAGTAATTGATTTAAATCATTAATATTAACTATAATTAACTTATGAAAATTAAAATAAAATAAAACACACACACACACACACATATATATATATATATATATATATATATATATATATGTATATTTAAATAAATTAAAACAAGGAGTGAATTTGTGTGGCTACACTAATTATTACCTTTAGCACTAATAGAATAAAATAATAATAATAATAATAATAACCTAGGCTAGCACATATAGGTTTGGAGCCGCAAATTCCAATTCAAGTTACAATTCCAATTCCAAAATTCAATTTCAATCGCATTTCGCTAGTACCGTGCAATTGATAATATGGTTCAGATACTTTGTCTTATCAGATTGTTTGTTATACTGATAGTTATTTTACAGTTTATTCTATTTTGCAATTGATGATTGAAGTGTATATTATTTATTTCAATTTTTAGTAAGAGTAGACTTAGGCATATGATTGAATTATATTATTAAACATATATTTTGAAATTAATTTACATGTAAAGAATTCATTTTTATTTCAACTATAATTAGAAGTGGTTTAATTACATTACATATATGCTATGTAATTCTTATTTTTATTTTAGTATATAAACTACACATTTACCTGTTTGTTTGTGATCAATCTCTTAATTACAATTCAGCTTTGGTTAGATCTTTTATTCCCTGTATTGATTTTGACAATGATGATGAATATCATATTTACAATTACCAATAATAGTATACATTGGAAGAGTTTTATTTCAAAATATGGGCCACGAACACCTTTTTTTTTATACTTTGGTGGAAATAGTTCTAACTTCTATATCTGAAAGAAATAATTGGAAAGTTATCCGAGTATCAAATAGGACATATTCTAGTTTCTGTTTTCATTATTATTTTTTTTACAATTACAATTTATATGTTAATAATAAATAGTCTAATTGATTTCGCAACTGGAATGATTAATCTATTTTGATTATAATATAAAATTGGGTGTAACCAATACTAAGCTGTAATTAATTATTATTACTTGAGTTCATGTGATATATATAAAATATGTTTAAAAATCAAAGCTATATATATATATAGAGACACATTATTTAGTTCTTCTATCATGCTTAGTTTAAACAAAATATAATTATAGTAATATGTGTGTTTAATGATATTAAATATATTTTGGATTATATTACAATAGCAGATAACTTATTTATGTATTATTAGTTAATAATTCATTTATCTATTAGAGCAAGTAATTAATCTGTATTTGGTCGTTGAGTTGATTTATTTATTTATTATATTTTTCCGCTGACTATTAGAGACGAGGGTCGACGAAGACGCGACAAGTTAGCATATCGGATTTGTTGGGCGAAATCTTCAATTGAGGTAAGGGGTGAGATAAGGTTCGATTTTATGAATATAAAATAACATGAGATGAACGGGAATACCGAAATCCCCAGATATTCATCCGGGGCTCACTACGTACGGTCGAGCCCTATTGAGCAATAATAATTAATTAATAATATATGAATGGTAACAGTGAGGACTAAAATATAATTTAGCAACCTATAGAATTTTTGTGAATTTATTTATAGCAAGATTGCACGTTGAATGATTTTATGGAATGTGATGCTGATTGTTACTGTATGAATAATATATATTGGAGTGTTCTTGCATTTTTGATTGAAATCGTGAAATTATTTGAATGTGCTACATGTTGATTTTTTTATTGCGATTGATAAGATTGGATTGGGTATTGTGAGTAGTGTAAACCAAATATTGGGATTGAATTGTGACTGACTGATATACATATAATGATGAATATTATGAAGTCAAACTGAAATTTATTGAGTTGTGATGATCGAGTAAGTATGAGATGTGTGTTGTAGAGATTCGGAGTTAGGATTATTTTGTCATCATATAGGGAGGGTCTGACAAACCTAGCGATTCGGGGAAGTACAACTGAATGAGCCTGATCGTGGAGGGCTACAGTCGAACTGTAAGGTAAGACTGATAGACCTTGGGGTACATCTAGTGGGGAATTCCTAAGTGGATTAGTGGGTTATTCCCTAAGGCCGGGAACTACCGTGCAACACAAGAGTACCCCGACTGTCGCGTATATGTGTCTCGGGTTGAGTTGAGGGGATCTATGAGGACTTGGCCATTAATGAATTGTCCGTCCACTCTTGTAGTGGCATAGTATCAGGCCTCCTAACCAAGTACTTCAAAGTAGAATGGTACCAAATGATGAAGTGTAGAGTATAAGACATGCATAGCATCTTATCCTTGTAACTGTTTTATTGTGATTGAGTTAGATTAACCTTTAATATTATGTTCTTGAACGTTCTCTTTATTTGTGCTGTTTTGACTAATTGCGTGTTCTTCTCGTGTATTTTATATTGTTACATAATTTCGAAACTCACCCCTCGTTGCTTGTGTTTGGCGCTTACGAGAGCGCAACTATTTCAGGTTATCGATTGGTGATCCATGTTCTGATAGGTGATACTGGGTAGGAGTAAATTGTCGTGTTTTGTTGAGTTATGAACTAATTTAGGTTTTTGTAAATTCGATCAATCAATCGTGTTATTTTTTTATCTTTTATTTGGAAGTAGAAATTAATTGTCTCTAAGTTTAGAACATGTTTTTATGTCAGAAATATTTATTTAAGAAAACCTTAGCTATATTTGATATTAAAGGATTTGTAAGTGGGAATTTTAGTGGAAGCATTTTGTGTAAGTGTGAGTGTGACATCCCGAACCTTATAGTTTAAAAGAAAATTTTCATACTTCTCTTTAGAACCGCTTCCAGTATCTTTCAAAACTAATGCATATTACTTTCTATTTCAATTTAGGTTTTGAGTGTCACAGGAAACACCACAAAATTAATCCATTTCCATGAAATTAACTTAATATTTTCAAGTGTTACTATTGAACAAGTTAACCACAAGACTCCAAACTTCCAAGAATGTCCATCCACGCAGGTCGAAACATGGGACAAACAAAGAAACAATGTTGAATAGTTTTGTTCAATTCGCATCCCTCCACACACAAAGGATAATCAATTTGATTGATGCCTCCGGTTATTAGGGTAAAGAATAAATGGTACCTCATTTGTTGTTAAATCTGTCAAAAGTATTTACACATCCTTCACCACATAACCTTCTCCTTGCATGCCATTATCTTTTACATTAACCTACAAGAAAACATTTTCTAACAAATAAACACATTCGTCAACCAACTCCTTCTCCTACTCAAACAACTTTTTAAGTCAATTTCACCTTATCTCTAACCCTTCTGTCCCCTATGTAATGTATTTGTCACGGTTACACATTTGTCTAACGTCAATTTAGAGTATATTTTGAATTTGAAAATTTTGATTTTTTTTTGTTTTGAATATTTTTTTTATAGTTTTCTTAATGCTTTAATAAAAAAATTAATTAAATAATTCAAAAAAATATTGATGTAATTGGCCACCTCAGTATTTTTTGATAAAATGAAAAAAATAATTAATTTAAGTATATTTGAAAAACTAAATGATTTATATGAAAAAAAGGGCAAATCTAAGAGTTACAATTAAATTAAATAAGATAAGTATCTTTGTCTAAATTTTATATAATTAAATTCAAATAGATTATTTGCTTTGGACTTGATCCTTACTTGGGTCGATTATGACAGCGACATGTATTGTTGTTAGACGCTGCTCCATATCTTTTTTGAGTGCCATGAAAATTGCTTTAAATATGAAAAGTGAAAACTCTACTTGAATGAGTTGCTATACTGGTATACCTATGTAGGTCTCGTTATGAGGTATAGAAAAATAAATAAAAAAAAATAAAAATAAAAAAAAAAATTGCTAATTGCTTCTTTTTTTTAAGATGAGTTATTAGATTCACCACTTTTATAAATATTTCATCGTATATCAATACTAAAATATTATTGAAAATTTTAACGATGGTAGAAACATTTTGTATAGGTAATAATATGTGGTCCTTCTTATTTTTATGAATAAAATTATGACATAATTTATATTAATTTAATATGTGATGTCTATTTATTTTTATTTTTATTTTTATTTTTTTAAACAAACAATTATCATTTAAATTATTATCTCAATTATCATTCCAATTGATGTGTGAATTGTGTAGCAAATAATATAATCGTAGTCATTTTAAATTTAACTATAAAATTTAATGCTTGTAACATGTTATAATATATCGAAAGCAAAAATAGTACTTATGGAACAAGATCTAAGTTTCATTTGTTCTTAAGTTTTAATTCAACTAACAAATGACGATATTGTTACATTAAATGTTTTGTTCCGAGTTAAAACCTACTACCTTATAGTTGTGTGTGAATTTATGGTAGTATTTATAATCTCTTTTAAGAAATAAAAAATAAGTTTTGTACATGGAATTATTATATACAAGACTTTATATTCTACTTAGTCCAATTTTTTTAGTCATTCCATTTTATGCCTAATTGATCAAGAGTATGCGTTTATCACAAACAATCTTCCCACATTTGCACTTGGTAAATTAGATAAAATACAAAATTAAATGTGAGCAAATTAATCTTGAATTGATAGTTTAAATTGCTTTAATGCGACAAATGAATTGCACACGTAAAGAGATTCAAATCCATTAAGAATAGAAAAGGCACTTTTGGACCAACATAGGGTTGCAAAAATGGTAAATGTTTGGGTTCCTTGATCATTGGTTTAATTTATCAAAGGTTGAATTGCACACGTAATGATCAAGTGTGTTGAAATAGATCAATCCCTTAAATAAATTTTAATTATATTAGTTAAGTAACTATACAATTTGTTAGTTGAGTGAGTATCAGTTAGAGAATTAGCATTCTTATTAGGAGTTTATTACTCTGATATCATATTACTAGTAAAAGAATTTAGAGAATCCTTCGTTAAGGAGCCTTCTTCTTTTAAGAATGTTGTCTAGCATGAATGTTGCGTTGAGGCAATGAATAGTGAGCTCAAGGCTCTCCATCAAAATAACACTTGATCCATTATTGATCTCCCTCATGGTAAGAAGTCAATTGGGTGCAAGTAGCTCTACAAAATCAAGTATCATGCCGATGTAAGATAGAAAGGTATAAAGCTCATTTAGCAGTAAAAGGGTATAATCAATTGAAGATATGGGTTTTTTTGACACATATTCACCTGTAGCTAATTAATCGACAACTATACGATTATTTCTTGCTAGTTCCTCTTCCATGAATTGGCACTTACATCAATTAGATGTCCACAATGCATTTTACAAGGAGACCTTGACGAGGAAGTGTATATGACTTTACCTCCTAGGTTATCCATTTATAATGCTTACCAAGTTTGCAAATTGCACAAGTCTATATATGGCTTGAAGCAATCAAGCAAACGATGGTTTTCCAAGCTTTCTCCTACAATAATATCAAAACAATATATTTAATATAAATCTGATTATTCTCTTTTCATTAAGAAACAAAATAACTCATTTACTATTTTTCTAATTTATGTTGATGATCTAATATTAGTTGGCAATGATATTGGTGAAATTACATACATCAAAGGGTTCCTGCACAACACTTTCAAAATTAAAGTTTTGGGGTTCCTAAAATATTTTCTCGGATTGAAAATCTCAAGATTAAAACATGAAATTTATGTTTGTCAAAGAAAACATGCATCGGACATCAATGCTGAAACATGGCTCCTTGCATCCAAACCAAATTCAACTCTTATGTAAAGGGAAAATAAACTCAGCAAGGACACAACCACTATCATGTCTTATCCAGAATCTTATAGGTGTCTTGTAGGCAAACTCATTTATCTTACCAACACCAAACCAAACATTTCATTCTTTGTGCATCATGACTTCTCCAACAAACATTCATTTAGAAGCAACAACAAGAGTTATCAGATATATCAAAAATAGTCCAACTCTTGGGTTATTTTTTCCAGCAAGCTCAACTTTACGATTGAAGGCCTATTGTGATTTTGATTGGGCCACATGTCTTGATAGTAGAAGATCCATAAGCATTTACTGCATATTTATTGGCAACTCTTTAATTTCATGGAAATCGAAGAAACAACTTATTGTTTCAAGATCGTCATCTGAAGTAAAGTATCAAGGAATTGCTTATGTTGTCTGCGAACTACAGTGGTTGACTTATCTCTTAAATAACTTTCAGATATCATATTCCAACCCTTCTGGGACAGTTAGTTAGCCCGTCATATAGCGGCAAATTCTTTGTATCATGAGCACACAAAATGCATTGAATAAAATTTCCATTTAGTGCGAGAAAAGTTGCAGCAGAAATTGTTTCATCTACTTCATGTCTCATATTCTCAACATATGGCAGATTGTTTGATAAAGCCACTTTATCCTTTTCACAACTTTCTCTCCAAGCTTGGTCTGATTACCATATATCTTCCAGCTCGTGGGAGCCTATTAGTTAAGTAACTATTCAATTTTTTAGTTGAAAATCAAGTAGAGCATTAGCCTTCTTATTAGGAGTTTGTTACCTTGTTACCATTGTTGTAAAGTCTATATAAGTCAATATTCTAGTATTTTGAATTTTATTCCACTCATTCAATAATATAAGGAATCATTCAAATTCACTTCTCTAAATTCTTTTACTAGTAATAAATTACTTCAAATGATTAGTCTATGCATTGCGTGTAGATGATACCTTTTTTTAAAGGAAAAAAATTGCAGTTGTGAGTTTTTGATAAGATATTATATAAAAGGTAAAATTGGTTATTTCAAGTGAAGAATGTTTTCTATTAGTTGGGTGTGTTGCCAATCAAGTTGTTGGAATCATTTGTAAGAGGACAAGTTCTACATCGATTAAAAACGTGGTAAATATTAGATATATAAGAGTCGTGAATCATATACTTAATGTTTTAAAGTTTTGAATTAAGATGTGATATCAAAGTCTCTTGTAAATCTTGGATCGTTTAGTCCGTTGTTACTCATGCGCCCCCAGGCTCTCCAACAAGTGATATTAGAGTTTGATTTGGCTTAGAGGGGGGAGTGGGAGTGGATCTTTATATAATAAGTATTTCTGGAGGTGTAGTAAAGAGACATGTCTCGTTGGTAATAACGGTGGTATAAGTATAATATATGCGAGATTCACACTTAAGAGGAAAATTATTGGCTTCAAATGTTAGTGGTCAAGTCCCACATCGACTAAAAATATGGTAAATATTAACTATGTAAGAGTGGTAATTCAGATACCTAATATTTATGATGTCAAAATCTCTTTTTAGTCCTGAAGCATTTGATCCATTGTTAGTTTTGTGTCCCGACTCTCCAACACAAGCTCTAATAAAACTCTATATCATCTTTTTTTGACCTAGACAAATTTTATATCATCTATTTTTTATTTTGACAATATACAAGTATCATCTACTTACTTGGAAAGATTGTAAAAAGAATATAAAAACCTTTGCATAAGGAATGGTTTAGTTAGTCAAAGAAAAAAAAAAGGAATGGTTTAGAATATGTTATCCCTGATATTTGATTCGTGAGGTAATGATTCCATTCCTCTGTTACATATGGACAAAAGAGAAGATCATCAAATGACTGACCCGTTTAATAGGTTTCAATTCTGGTTCCTTTCAAAATTGCCCGTAATTTCTTTTTAGTTTAATTGTATTTAGTTTAATTATATTTGTGTCCCTAATTTTTTTAACTCTTTGGTTTTCAATGAAAAAATACTTTCATAATCTAAAATCTAAAGTTCGATCGAAATATAAAAAAAGTATGACAAAAAATTACTCTACTTGATATTTGAAATCGAATTGTTTTTTGAATGATTCATTCTTAACAAAAGCTTATTAATCATTTGAATCTGATCACTTAGCTATTTTTTGTCCCTATTTTATCATGTTCACGAAAATTGTCTTAATTTTTAAAAATGAACTTTTGGCCCCTTAATTATCACACTTGTTGCAGTTTTAGTCACAATTTGACTTGGCAAAATACAAATAAGATTTCATTTATCCACATCATTAAACAATAATGAAGTACATTACAAAAATATTTTCATAAATAAAAAATATATTACGAAAAATATGAAGTTGTGAAGTTACAAAAATAATTACTTATTTTTGTAATTTGTTTTTAATTTCTAAAATATTATTTGTTATATTTTAAATATATTATTTTAACGTTTGATGAAGTAAATAAATATAAATTTATATATATATATTGTCATGTCAGCATATTTAATATATAATGTCATTTAAAAATTAATAATATTATGTGAATATTTATTTCTTTCGTAGACTCATTTAAAACTTCATTTTTTCTTTATCTCTCTTTCTATTACGACACTAATATATCACAATTATCACAACAATTTTTCTATTTCTTTTTCAACTCTAAGTGTATATTGAGTGGATGGTTTCCATCAATAATACTTCTTTAAAAATATATCATATCGAGAAAAACATTTAGGTTAGGACTAAAATTACAACAAGTGTAAAATTTGATAGTACAAAAAGTTCGATTTTCAAAAAAGTGACTATTTTGTTAACATAGTAAAACAAGAGGATTAAAAGTATAATTAAATTATTGATTTTTCTCAAATCTAGATTGCATGTAATTAATCAAGTTAAGTGTATATGAACTCTTAACTCAATAATCAAAGTTTGATTTTGTAATTCTAATAGATAAAGTTCAAATTATTTTCAAAATCAATTATAAAATTTTCATTAATGTCATTTAATTTAATAATTCTCTCATTCTCCATTATTTAAAAAAAAAAGTTAATCACACATTTATTACATCCATGAGACCTGGATCATCAAATTAAATCCAAAATACAATATTAATTTACCAAAGTAAATTTGATATTTAAATTATTAATTATGTGATTACATTGACATGTAATCAACAGAGTATGTGATATCGCAATGAAACCTAGCCATCTCAATCAAAAACTTAGCTCATTCATTTCTTTTTCATCCATCAGTTGGGTGGTTTAAGATTATTTTTGTTGCGAAGTTATCTCTTTAAGTCATTTTATTTAAATAAATGGCTTTTATACAAATTTAATTTTTTATTGTGTTTTTTTTTATTTCATCTAAACATAATATTTTGTTCATTATTTTAGTGTGATGTTTGTTTTACCGTCTTAATGCGGTGTTCTCAAATTGATGTCGTGCTCTCAAACTTAAAAATAAAATCTACCATTATTATAACCATACTCACTTATCAAAAATCTATTAGAATTATGGTTAATTTCGACAAAACAAATACCACATATACTTGTGTTGCGAAAAACATAGATCAATCAATCAATGAACCCAGAAAAATTAACGAAGGTTGATGAAACAGAATTTGAAGCTTGTAATTCTAAAATGAACATACACAATTGTTAACCCAGTTCAGAGATTAAGTTCTACGTCTGGGGGACTGGATCCGACTTGAATTATCACTATTTGGAGATGAAAAATGATTACAATTGAATTACACTTATGCTGCCAGTTTTTCTGCACTATGAAAAACTGTAGCTTGCATTCTAATTTTTGATCTATTAGTTTTCCAGCCTTGCTTTGGCTTATATACAGTTTGGTTACAATTTGGAGTAACAGACTAACTAACTGCCCAAAACTAATTGGCTTCTTAATTGAGTACCACTTTTAACAATTCTCCACTTTGGTACCAAATGAAAAGCTTCCTCTTGTGATTCTTCAAATCAGATCCCCTTAGTCCTTGATCTCAGTTTCTGGACTTGATTTGCAGCATATCCAAACAGTGTTTGAATTGGCTAAGTGTGACAGGTTTTGTAAACATGTCTGCAGGATTATCACTTGTATGCACCTTTGCCACATGTATCTCACCACCTTTCAATGACATGCTTTGAGTACCCTTTAGGTACCTTAGAATCCATTTGACAGCTTGCCAATGATTCATCATTGGGTTTCCCATAAATCTGCTCGTGACACTTACGGCATGAGAAATGTCTGGCCTTGAGCAGACCATGGCATACATGATACTCCCTATGGCACTTGCATATGGTATATTCTTCATGTCTTCTGCTTCCAGGTTTGTGTTTGGTGACATGGCTGAAGAAAGCTTGAAGTGAGCTGCTAGTGGAGAGCTAAATGGCTTTGATTCACTCATGTTAAATCTATTTAGAACCTTTCCAATGTAGCTCTCTTGAGAAATTATCAATCTTCCTTGTTCTCTGATTCTAATGATTTCCATTCCTAGAATCCTCTTGGCTGGCCCCAAGTCCTTCATCTCAAATTCTTTCTTCAGTTGGCCCTTCAATTTTTCTATTTCTTTCATACTTTTACATGTTATTAGCATGTCATCCACATATAGCAGCAAGTAAATGAATGTGGATGATGATATTTGTTTAAAGTACACACAACTATCAAAATTACTTCTAGCACAACTTTGACTAAGCATGAATGAATCAAACCTCAAATACCATTGTCTTGGTGATTGCTTTAGCCTATAAAGTGGTCTCTTTAACAAGCAGACCCAATCCTCTTTTCCTTGAGTCCTAAAGTTGTCTGGTTGATACATTAATATTGTTTCATTCAAGTCACCATGGAGAAATGCTGTTTTGACATCCATCTGCTCCAATTCCATGTCAAAGTGTGCTACCATTGCTAGAATTATCCTAATAGATACATGCTTGACTACAGGAGAAAAGATTTCATTGTAGTCTACACATTCTCTTTGAGTGAATCCCTTTGCTACTAGTCGTGCTTTGAACCTGGGTGGTTCAACTCCTGGAATTCCCTCCTTCCTCTTGAAAATCCACTTGCTGCCTATAATTCTGGAGTTGGCTGGCTTGGGTATGAGTTCCCAAGTGTTGTTCTTCTCCAATGATTTCAGCTCCTCAATCATAGCTGAATTCCATTTGTCTTTGTCTTGAGACCTGACAGCTTCGTTGTAGTTCCTGGGATCTTCTTGTATAATCTCTTCTGCAGCATCTAATGCATAGCTGATCATGTCTGCATAACCATATCTTTGAGTGGGTTTTGATGCCCTTCTTTCTCTATCCCTGATGAGGATATAATCATCTAATTCCTGCTCTTGAAACATAGCATGTTCTGCTGGGTTTGCATCAGTCCTGCCTTGCTGAGATTGTTGTTGTTCTGAAGTCAAGATCGTTCTTGACTTCTGTTGATCGTTCTCCTTTTCTATGGCAGGATTCAAGATCGATCTTCGATTTTCTGCAACTTGCTCCACCTCAAGACCAAACCTCTTAGTTCTCTCTTGTTGAGCCTACTGTTGCTCCAGGATCGTTCTTCGTTTCTCTCCATCTTTCTCCACCTCAAGATCAATCCTCACTTTTCAATCTGATGTGAGCTTTTATTTGCAGCATTGGCTATAGACTTGTATAGCTCAACCTCATGAAACTTAACATTCCTGTTGATGATACATTTCTTGCTTTCAGGACACCATGTTCTATAACCTTTTACTCCACTTGGATATCCAACAAAATATCATTTCCTGGCTCGAGGGGCTAGCTTCCCTTCATTTACATGGTAGTATGCAGCACATCCAAACACTTTTAAATGATTGTAGTTTGCAGCCTGTCCTGTCCACATCTCTTGAGGGGTTTTGAGTTCAATTGCAGTAGACGGACTCAAATTTATCAAATAACAAGCTGTATGGACAGCTTCTCCCCAAAACTGTGCAGACATCCCTGCATTTGATAGAATGCATCTCATTCTTTCAAGCAAGGTTCTATTCATTCTTTCAGCTAGTCCATTTTTCTGGGGTGTGTTCCTTACAGTCCTATGTCTGTTCACACCATGAGCTTTGCAAAAAATAGTGAATTCCTCACTACAGAATTCCAGACCATTATCTGCCCTTAGAGTTTTAATCCTTTTGTCAGTCCTATTTTCAACCATAGACTTCCAATCTTTAAAGGTTTTAAATGCTTCATCCTTATTCTTCAACAAGTAAATCCATACTTTTCTACTATAATCGTCAAGAAATGTAATGAAATACTTGTTACCTCCATGTGAAGCAATCTTTGCAGGGCCCCATAGATCACTATGAACATATTCCAAAATTCATTTTGAGCAATGTTTCCCTTTGGAAAACTTGACCCTATGCATCTTTCCAAAAACACAATGCTCACAAAATTCAAGATCACTGATCTTGTCCCCACCTAGCATGCCTTGCCTGTCCAGAACTTGCATTCCTTTTAGACTAACATGACCCAACCTTTGATGCCATAGGCTGGCTTTGCTTGATGCTTGAACAGCCACTGCTGCCATTCCTGTCACTGCTTGACCATTTAGAAGGTAGATTACATGATCCCTTGTTCCTTTCATGATTACCAATGATCCTTTTGTGACTTTTAGAGTGCCTTTCTCTGCTTTGTATGAATAGCCAGCTTCCTCTAGCATTCCTAGGGAAATTAAATTCCTTTTCAGTTCTGGAACATGTCTCACCTTTGACAAAATCTTCAAGGTTCCATCTTCCAGCTTCAGCTTGATTGAACCAATTCCAACTACCTTGCAGGCTGATTTGTTCCCCATAATCACTTTACCTTCATCCGTTTCTTTGTAGTCAAGAAACCAATCTCTATTTGAGGTCATGTGAAATGAACATCATGAGTCAAGTACCCAGTCATCATCCATGATTTCAGTTGAATTTTACATAAGGACTTCTGAGCTTTCATACCCTTCAGAAGCTATAGATGCATTTCCATAATCATCATCACTATTGGATCCTTTCTTTCCTTTCCACTCTGGACATTCTTTCTTGAAGTGCCCTTCTTTCTTGCATATGAAACATCTCATTTTAGACTTGTCCTTTTCTTTGTTCTTGAACTTATTCTTCTGTTTTTGATTCTTCTTCCCTGCCTTGGCCTTGACAAACAGTCCCTCGCCACTGCTTTCTTCTTTCCCATCTAACTTCATCTTCAATTCTTTGGACATTAGTGTGAGTTGCACTTCTTCCACTGTCAAGGAATCTCTACCATACAGAAATGTATCACGCAGATTTTCATAAGAGCTTGATAATGAATTTATCAACAACAGGGCCTGATCCTCATCTTTCAATTTTTCATCAATATTTTCAAGATCTAATATGATCTTATTAAACTCATCCATATGATTTTCAATTGATCTCCTCGGTTGCATCTTGAAAGTATACAATTTTTGTTTTAAGTACAAACGATTCGCTAATAATTTTGTCATTTATAAAGATTCTAATTTGAGCCAAATACCTGCTGCAGAGGTCTCCTTTGACACTTCCCTTAGAACCTTGTCTCCGAGACTCAAGATTAAAGCACTATGAGTCTTGTCCATGATATTCCTCTTCTCCTTTTCTGGTAGTGTGGATGTCATGTCTTTCTCTTCTCCTAGTGCTCCTGCCAAACCTTGATGAACCAACAACGCTTTCATCTTGAGACGCCATAACCCAAAATCATTATTTCCATCGAATTTCTCAATTGCATACTTTGTTGACGCCATCCTTCCTTTGAATCGAATGCGCCCATGCTCTTGATACTAGTTGTTGCGAAAAACAGATATCAATCAATCAATGAACCCAGAAAAATTAACGAAGATTGATGAAACAGAATTTGAAGCTTGTAATTCAAAAATGAACACACACAATTGTTAACCCAGTTCAGAGATTAACTCCTACGTCTGGGGGACTGGATTCGACTTGAATTATCACTATTTGGAGATGAAAAATGATTACAATTGAATTGTGTAAAAATACATGTTTTTGATTATACACAAAGACCAATGGTGACACAGCAACAAAAAGAAGAATTCCTCCAATTCATTTTCAAACATCCTTTGATGAATTACAAATCAATTATATAAAGGTAAAATAATTCAAGCCATAATTCAACTACAAGAGAACCTTAAATACTTTGCATATGCATAAACAATATTTTCAAAAGTCCAAAATAATATTTTCAAAATGTTAGAATCTTTATTTTTGACTAAAAATAATATTGTAATCGAATACAACCCAGGTGTATTCGAATACAGATGCAATTTTCTAAGTCAGAAGCAAAAACGTATCATCTGTATTCGACTACAACCAAGGTGTATTCGAATACAGATGAAACATGGCTAAGTCAGAGACTTGACTATCTCATCTGTATTCGACTACAGATGAAAAATTGATAAGTCAGAGGCTAGGCCATCTCATCTGTATTCGACTACACAGTGAAAAATTTGAATAATTTTTAACGTTGCAACAAGCTGTATTCGAATACAGATATCTTGTAGTCGAATACAAATGGAAGCAATGCAATTTTTCAGCTTTGAATTCAATTTAAAACATTGCAATTCTCCCTCAAACCTCTTGGATCAAAGGCCACGAATCTAAAGAGATGTTTGAGGACTATAAATAGGTCATAACTTCATATTCAAATTACGAATTCGAATTACACAATTTCAAATACTTTGAACTAAATTTTCTAAATTTTTCTAAGTCATTTTCAGAAATTCAAGTACTTGCATATCATTTTCATATCCTTAAGGTTCTCAAAGTACTTGAATAAATCTTGAATTATTCTATCTCCATTCTATTCCTATATCCTTATCAAAACAACAAGTGTTTGTAAAAGAAAGTTGTACTTTCTTTAAGTGCTATATCTAAGATAGTAGTGTTCTATCATTGAAAGTTTGTTAGAAGATTGTAGCCAAGGTCCCAGGGTGAGGACTTGTACATATTCTGACAGATAGTGAAGAAAATCTCTTGTGGTGAGCAAGAGGACTGGACGTACCCTTGGTTATTAGGGGAACCAGGATAAATTTGCAGTGTTCATTTACTTACTGTTATTTATTTCTTCATCTATCAACATTGAACGCAAAAATCAATTCCTATAATTCTAAAAACTGTCAAAATAACCAAACACCTAATTCACCCCCCCTCTTAGGTGCACATCTGATCTTACAATTGGTATCAGAGCAGGTTCAAGGTAACTTACTCCTTGATCAAATAACTAATGGCTTCCGCACAACCAGTTTTTAGAGACGGTGGCAGCAGTAACAAACCACCATGTTTCGTCGGTGAACATTACGATTTCTGGAAAATACGCATGCAAGCATATCTTGAGGCATAGGGAGATGAAATATGGGATGTTGTCGAAAATGGTCCGTACATTCCAACAACTGTCATCAACAACAAAGAAGAAATTAAGATAAAGAATTTTTGGACCGATGACGATAAAAGAAAAGTGCTATTCGATAAAAAGGCTAAAAACATTCTACAATCAGCACTTGGTATGGATGAATTCTTCCGCATATCTCACTGTAAAACAGCCAAGGAAATATGGGACACATTGGAAGTAACCCATGAAGGCACCATAGAGGTAAAAAGATCCAAACTAAATACACTTTCTCAAGAATATGAATTGTTTCGTATGCAGCCTGGAGAAACTATACTAGACATGCAGAAACGATTCTCCCACTTAACAAATCATTTGACAGCCCTCGGAAAGGTCTTCTCCAACGATGAATTGAATCTGAAAGTATTACAATCACTAACGAGGGCGTGGCAACCAAAGGTGACTGCGATATCAGAAAAGAAGAGTTTGTCCAAAATGTCACTTTCTGCATTATTTGGCAAACTACAAGAATATGAAATAGAACTTGGACGATTAGAGCAAAATGAAACCCAAGAAAAGAAAAGCAAAAATATTGCTCTAAAGACCGAATCAAAGGAAGTAGTCAAAGAAGAAATTTCTGATGACGACGAAAACATCAACTTCCTTGTCAAGAAATTCGGTAAATTTCTTAAAAATAACAAAAGTTTCAAGAAGAAGAACTTCAGAAAGAAGGATAGCACGACTAACCAAAACTTCACATGCTTTGAATGTGGAAAACAAGGACATATTAAAACAGATTGTCCAGATCTCATCAAAAAGAATGCCGGTAAAAGAAAAGACTTCAAGAAAGCATATATAGCATGGGAAGATAACGACATAAGTTCAACATCAGAAACTGAAAGTGATGAATGTGCAAATGTTGCACTAATGGCGTCACATCATTCCGATGACGAAGAGGTTAGTAACTTAAACAACCCTCTTTATAATCATGAATTAGTTATAAAATACAATGAAGCACAAAATGCAATAAAGGAACTTCTTGTTGAATGTAAAAATTTGCTTAAACAAGTATCAACTCAAAAGAAAGAAATCTCATGTCTTAAAGAAAAAATTAATCTTATGGAAAAAGATGCTGAAAAATCTAAGCAGAATTCTACATGCAACAATTGTGACTCCCTTTCATTTAAAATTGTTCAACTAAATAGAGTAATTGAAAGATATGAAAAAGGACATATAGGATTGGAAAATGTTCTAAACATGCAAAGATATTCAAATGATAAAAGTGGTATTGGATTTTCTAAATTTGATAAACCAAGCACTAGTAAGACCATTTTTGTAAAATCAAGTACTCAAACAAATCTAAGAAACATGAAAATTGTACAAAAAGAGCATTCACATAAAGAAAAGATTATTAACAATAAAAGTAAAATTCCTACTTGCTCATATTGTGGTATCTATGGACACACACCAAATACTTGTCATATAAGAAACATTAGCATTCCTAAAGGCCATTGCATATGGGTCAAGAAAGGCACTAACCCCCAAGGACCCAAAGCACTTTGGGTACCTAATAAAATCTGATTTCAATTTTGCAGGGATGCTCACAAAGTACTTCAAATTTATGGTACTTAGATAGTGGGTGCTCCAAACACATGACGGGAGACATAACAAAATTTTCAGCATTGACCCTTGAATCAAAAGGACATGTAGTATATGGAGATAATAACAAAGGGAAGATCCTAGGCATTGGAAAAATTGGAAAAGCACCTTCTCCAACAATTGAAGATGTTCTTTATGTTGAAGGCCTAAAGCATAATCTGATAAACATCAGCCAGTTAT
Organism: Cicer chorassanicum; assembly: GCA_037974735.1. Classification (NCBI taxonomy): domain Eukaryota; kingdom Viridiplantae; phylum Streptophyta; class Magnoliopsida; order Fabales; family Fabaceae; genus Cicer; species Cicer chorassanicum. Next base: position 71,210,820 of record JBBPBP010009779.1, read on the forward strand.
GTGACAAAGGACACAAGATAGTCTTCAACAAAGAAGAGTGCATCATTCAAAATGCAGCAACAAGTGAAATTCAATTTATCGGTAAACGTTTCAAGAATATTTTTATACTTAATTTTGATAATTTATCCTTGAAAATGAAATGTCTTTTGGTAAGCGACAACAATGATGCATGGTTATGGCATAAAAGAATTGCTCATATTCACATGGATCATTTAAACAAACTAGTCAAGCATGATCTTGTTGTCGGATTACCAAAAATGAAATTTGTCAAGGATAAATTATGTGACACATGTCAAAAAGGTAAACAAACGAAAACTTCTTTTAAAGCTATTAATGTTATATCTACTACAAGACCACTTCAATTAATACACATGGATTTGTTTGGTCCATCAAGAACTAAAAGTCTTGGTGGAAATTCATATGGACTAGTAATTGTTGATGACTTTTCAAGGTACACATGGACCTTGTTTTTGTCAAACAAAAACGAAGCTTTTAAGGCCTTTAAAAATTATGCCAAGCTAGTCCAAAATGAACAATCATCCAAAATTGTATCGATTAGAAGTGATCATGGTAGAGAATTTCAAAATACCTTATTTGAAGAATTCTGTGAAGAAAATGGAATTTTCCACAATTTTTCTGCACCAAGAACACCTCAACAAAATGGGGTTGTTGAGAGAAAGAACAGGTCCTTGATAGAACTTGCAAGATCTATGTTAAGTGATTCAAATCTACCAAAGTATTTTTGGGCAGATGCCGTAAACACGGCATGCTATGTTACTAACAGAGTAAACATTCGGCCAATTCTTAAGAAGACTCCGTATGAACTATACAAAGGTAGAAAGCCCAACATCTCTCACTTCCACATCTTTGGATGCAAGTGCTTTGTGCTAAATAACGGAAAAGACAATCTTGGAAAATTCGATAAAAAGGCAGATGAAGGTATATTTATTGGGTATGCATTATCTAGTAAAGCTTTTAGGATTTTTAATAAAAGAACTTTAATTGTAGAAGAATCAATACATGTTACTTTTGATGAAACTAACCCCTCGAAAGAGGACAAAGCTATTTCTTTTGATGATGATGATATTGAAAGTAGTGATCCACGTAAAGAAGATCCAATTGATCAACCGAGTCAAGAAAATGAAATCGACATGGAAAAGGAAACCAATGAACTCCCAAAGGAATGGAGAACCCATCGATACCATCCGATTGATAACATCATTGGTGATATCAACAAAGGAGTTACAACTAGACTCAAACTACAAGATGCATGCTTAAACATGGCATTTGTTTCTCAAATCGAACCTTCCAAAGTTGGTGAAGCACTAAAAGATGATCAGTGGATACTTGCAATGCAAGAAGAGCTTAACCAATTCGAAAGAAACGAAGTATGGGAACTTGTTCCTAATCCAGGTGACAAACACATAATTGGTACAAAATGGGTATTTAAAAATAAACTTGACGAAAATGGTATATTTGTTCGCAACAAAGCAAGATTGGTCGCCCAAGGATACAATCAAGAAGAAGGAATCGATTTTGACGAAACATTTGCTCCGGTCGCAAGGTTAGAAGCAATACGGTTACTACTTGCTTATGCCTGTTCTATGAATTTTGAATTATTTCAGATGGATGTGAAAAGCGCATTTCTAAATGGATACATCAATGAAGAAGTATATGTCAAGCAGCCACCCGGCTTTGAAGACTTCAAGAATCCTACACATGTATTCAAACTAAGGAAAGCTCTCTATGGTCTAAAACAAGCACCAAGAGCTTGGTACGACAGATTGAGTGCCTTCCTGTGTGAAAGAGGTTTTGAAAAAGGAAAGGTTGACAAGACATTATTTATTAAACGAAATAATGGTCATACCTTGTTGGTCCAAATTTATGTTGACGATATCATATTCGGTTCAACAAACAATGAAATATGTGAAGAATTCTCATTGATGATGCAAGGTGAATTTGAAATGTCCATGATGGGAAAATTAAACTATTTTCTTGGTCTTCACATCAAACAACTCAAGCATGGCATCTTCATCAATCAAGCAAAATATTGCAAAGAACTGCTAAAAAGATTTGACAAGGAAAAATGCAAGGAGAGTGCAATTCCCATGGGCTCCGGAACATATGTTGATAAAGATGAAACTGGTGCGTCTGTAGACATTTCAAAATATCGAGGTATGATTGGCTCTTTATTATATCTAACGGCCAGTCGGCCAGATATCATGTTTAGTGTTTGTCTATGTGCAAGATTTCAAGCAGATCCGAAAGAATCACATCTTGTAGTTGTCAAAAGAATCATGAAATACTTAAAAGGCACCATCAATGTTGGACTATGGTATCCTAAAGGTAGCATCTGTAGTCTCGTTGGATATTCTGATTCAGATTATGCAGGCTGTAAAACAGACCGTAAAAGCACAAGCGGCACTTGTCATGTACTGGGCAATGCACTCGTATCTTGGTCATGTAAAAAGCAAGCATGTGTCGCACTCAGTACTGCTGAAGCCGAATACATAGCAGCAGGAAGTTGTTGCGCACAAATCCTATGGCTCAAACAACAACTATGTGATTATGGAATTGATCTTGGATGTATTCCGCTACGATGTGACAACACTAGTGCATCAATATTTCAAAGAATCCAATCATGCATTCTCGGACCAAACACATTGATATACGACACCACTTTTTGCGCGATCATGTGCTTAAAGGAAATGTTGAAGTAACCTTTGTGGATACTCATAACCAACTTGCGGACATCTTCACTAAACCACTTCCTAAAGACTCCTTTTTCAAAATACGACGCGAACTCGGCATCTTAAGTGAAAGTGATCTTTAAACATAAGGTAAAATGTTATCATCATGTCAAAGGTATGGTTTAATTCTTGTCTTCGCATATTAAAATTTAGTTGACTATGTCTACATGTTATTTATGTGATTATATGAAGTTTGTGTTATGTTCTGCTTGATAAAATCATGTCTGTTTCAAAAATCTGGAAGTCGTAGCCGAATACAATCAAATTGTATTCGAATACAGATGATTCTGGAAAACTGTATTCGATTACCATCTTCCTGTATTCGAATACAGATTCGCAGTTTTCTGTCATATATAAAACTGTGACAGTAAGTAGTCGAATACACTTTCCTTCTTCCCCTCGAACTTGTTCTCTGCGAATCAACCTCTCTGCGAAATTCATCTTCCTCTCTGCAAATCAACCTCCACAGAACCGTTTCGTTCATTCACTATTGCCTTCCCAAACTTTAATTTCTTCAATTAATTGCGAAATCACACATCCCTTTCTTCAGATTTGCGAATTCAAAAACCCTAAACCCCCAAATTTCCTTCACTTTCCCAACTCAGTTTCGAATCCCGAACTCTAAAACCCCAACAACCATGTCAAACATCTCCAACACTGTTGAAAACGCACGCAAACGTGGTCCTCGCACCAAGCTTGCAAGCGTGGGTCCTTCCAAGCGATGCACAAAGAGCACCAGCGTCACGGATTTATCTCGTCTTCTGCACTCTCCCGAAGAAATTACTCAGTTTCGCACACTTTACTCCGACAAAAGGCTCATCGTTCCCAAATTCGGTACTTTAGATTCATTCTCTGCTTTTCAATTTCTTGCTTTACTTAGGGCTCAACATGTTGAGGACTTTATTGCTTACAAAGGTCCAATATATCCTGATTTGGTTCGAGTCTTTTATTGTAATCTTCGTCGGAATGGCAAAATGTTGATTTCTCGTGTCAAAGGAAAAACCATTGAACTTGATTCTCATATTATTGGTGACATTTTGAAAATACCTGATTTCGGCCAGAAAACCAGTCCGACAAATTTATGCAAATGGTATAGTGTCTCGAAACATGATGCTTATGCGGCTCTGTGTCGCTTTGACAAACAAACCATAGAACGCAAGCAACTTCAGGCTAGCTCCACCTTTGCAAGGCAACGATTTAGTGTTGGAAATTTAACTGTCGACTATCGTCTGCTTCATTACTTCTTAAGCTACATTTTGGTTCCTAAGGCCGGTAACTATTCTCAAATTTCTGAATTCGAACTTCAGATTCTATACTACATGTATGAAGGTCTTCCTCTTAACTGGGCATATTTTGTTAAGTCAGTCATGTTTGTATCCCGTGAAGCTGTTGGATTGCCCTATGCTAAGGAAGTTTCTCGCATTCTTGAACATTTTGGGGTGGATTTTTCTGAGGAAGTTGTGTATACGGTTACTAAGGATAACCTGCTAGATTTAGGTGTTCTTCCCAGCATGAAAATTGTTTGGCATGAACCGCTGCAAAAATACATCCATCAGAGTGATATCGGTCAGACATCTGCTGGTGCTCCTACCGACCCCTCTGCACCTGATACTGCTCCTACAGATGATGCTGTTGACGATCCTGCATCTGATGATGATCAGGTTTCTAACCGAATGATTATGGCTAAACTTGACTCTCTTCAGACCTGCTTCTCAGGATTTACCACTTCGGTCGATGCTCGCTTTCAAGCTCTCGAATCCACCATCGCTATCACGAGATGTGTATCATCGCCGATAAAATTGATCACCTCCATCTACCTCCGGATCGTCGCTGATTTGTACTTCGTTTCCTATGACTAGTTCGTTTTTTGTGTTACTAGGATTGACTTTCCTACTATTTTGCTTAAATGTAATCGTTGCTACTTTCCGATTAACTTTGTTGTTATTGTCTGACTTTTATGACTTCATCTGATTAATTATCTCAATGTGATCTTTCTTGGTTTATGTTATATTTCTTGTGTTAAATCCCTTACTTTCCTATTGCTGGTATTCTTCTTTTTGATCATGTCAAAAAGGGGAGAAAAACTGTGTATTTTGTTGTATTTTGTTGCTTGTTGTTGTCTATTAAAATTTAAATGTAGGTACACAAAACACATATTCCCTTCCTCCTCCAACACAGACGTTTGCATACATTACGGGGAGTACACTACGCCTACATTACGGGGGAGTCGTCAAAAACAACAGCAATGGTTTTGTCATAATCAAAAAGGGGGAGAATGTAAAAATACATGTTTTTGATTATACACAAAGACCAATGGTGACACGGCAACAAAAAGAAGAATTCCTCCAATTCATTTTCAAACATCCTTTGATGAATTACAAATCAATTATATAAAGGTAAAATAATTCAAGCCATAATTCAACTACAAGAGAACCTTAAATACTTTGCATATGCATAAACAATATTTTCAAAAGTCCAAAATAATATTTTCAAAATGTTAGAATCTTTATTTTTGACTAAAAATAATATTGTAATCGAATACAACCCAGGTGTATTCGAATACATATGCAATTTGCTAAGTCAGAAGCAAAAACGTATCATCTGTATTCGACTACAACCAAGGTGTATTCGAATACAGATGAAACATGGCTAAGTCAGAGACTTGACTATCTCATCTGTATTCGACTACAGATGAAAAATTGATAAGTCAGAGGCTAGGCCATCTCATCTGTATTCGACTACACAGTGAAAAATTTGAATAATTTTTTAACGTTGCAACAAGTTGTATTCGAATACAGATATCTTGTAGTCGAATACAACTGGAAGCAATGCAATTTTTCAGCTTTGAATTCAATTTAAAACATTGCAATTCTCCCTCAAACCTCTTGGATCAAAGGCCACGAATCTAAAGAGATGTTTGAGGACTATAAATAGGTCATAACTTCATATTCAAATTACGAATTCGAATTACACAATTTCAAAGACTTTGAACTAAATTTTCTAAATTTTTCTAAGTCATTTTCAGAAATTCAAGTACTTGCATATCATTTTCATATCCTTAAGGTTCTCAAAGTACTTGAATAAATCTTGAATTATTCTATCTCCATTCTATTCCTATATCCTTATCAAAACAACAAGTGTTTGTAAAAGAAAGTTGTACTTTCTTTAAGTGCTATATCTAAGATAGTAGTGTTCTATCATTGAAAGTTTGTTAGAAGATTGTAGCCAAGGTCCCAGGGTGAGGACTTGTACATATTCTGACAGATAGTGAAGAAAATCTCTTGTGGTGAGCAAGAGGACTGGACGTACCCTTGGTTATTAGGGGAACCAGGATAAATTTGCAGTGTTCATTTACTTACTCTTATTTATTTCTTCATCTATCAACATTGAACGCAAAAATCAATCACTATAATTCTAAAAACTGTCAAAATAACCAAACACCTAATTCACCCCCCCTCTTAGGTGCACATCTGATCTTACAAATTGCATTTATGCTGCCAGTTTTTCTGCACTATGAAAAACTGCAGCTTGCATTCTAATTTTTTGATCTGTTAGTTTTCCAGCCTTGTTTTGCCTTATATACAGTTTGGTTACAATTTAGAGTAACAGACTAACTAACTTTAGTTAGTTACAACTAACTAACTAACTGTCCAAAACTAATTGACTTCTTAATTGAATACCACTTTTAACAACTTGATTTATGTTTAAAGTTAAAAAAATATTTTGTATCAAGATATATATAATGGTTAATTTTGAGGAAAAAAAACCACATATAATTCATTTAAATTTAAAATAAAAAAAAATTATATCAAAATATATATAAAAAAATTATGGAATCTTAACTTGTTTGTTTTTAAGGTTTGTAAAAAAAATTATAGTTGAATAATAGAGTATAGATCTTGACTAAGTTTAATCATTTTGTCTTCTTAGCTTTGCAATGATGCTTGTTTTATTGTTTAATAAAATAATATGTTTCCGTGTAAAAAAATATAGCCTTTATCCCAAGCATCAATAATTATAGATAATTCTAACTTTAATTGATCTTTCACATCTTCCCATCAAAAACAAAATGTATCACAATTCAAGCAATTCAAATATGGTTGCTTTTCAAAAATCCAGAAGATACTTGTAAAATTTCATACTTGTAAAATTTCTATGATCTTGCATAAGCTGTACCCCTCATGTGATTTTATGGTGGGGACAAAAAAATTTGTCATGGAAGAATCTTGAAAGATTGTCTCAATTTTTCTCTGATTAATGAGCTACTCTTTTTCAGTTTACACTCTTTACTTCTATTATATGACTTTTCTTTTCTGCCACTCCTTGCTACTTATTCTCTTATAAATTTCTTGCTTTATTTGATAGTTGATACAAAGGAAATGTAAAACAAGCAACATTGCCACTTTTTTTTTACAAACAATTCCACTTCTATTAACAATAATAATAATAATAATAATAATAATAATAATAATAATAATAATAATAATAATAATAATAATAATAATAATAATAATAATAATAATAATAATAATAATAATAATAAAAGAAGAAAAATAGACGGAGTGGTTA
>JBBPBP010009779.1:71246965-71258266 GCA_037974735.1 Cicer chorassanicum
CCCCCCCCCCCCCTTCTTTTTGCACCCTCTAATGTCCTCCAAAACCCTCAAATACACATTCAGATTAGATGTTTATTTTATACTCTTTCGATTGACTAGTCCTGATACATATTAGAGACTTTCAAGAACATTAGAGGTGAAAGAAGAAATTACTTTTTTTTTTTGTCAATTTTACTATTGATCTTAACACTTAATTTGACCCGTTATAGTAATAGTATGGTGAATACTCATCTAACTATCTAATTTTTCGAATTTTTATCAGATTCTAATTTTCGGTAGTGTATGTGAAGTGAGGAGGCAAAATTCAGGAAACATATGAGAATTCACCTACTAATATTTTATAATGGAAATTGTTAAATTCACCTCTATACTAATTTGTATTTTACCCAATATTATTTTTGTTTGGACAAAAATACTTAGAAATGTAATCATTATGATACAAAGCAAAAATGTAATATTTTTTGGATTTTTCAATCGAGTGGTAAGGAATGAATCTTATCATTGATGCCACTCAAAATAATTCCTTTTCCCTTTTTAATGTTTTTAGTTGCATAAAGACTTGTTCTAAGAAATTTTACATTTGTTATTATGTTGGAAATGATGAATAATTATTGATGAAATTGTTGGTATTAATGGTGACATTAATGAACTAGTGTGGTTGTGAATTGAAAAAAATGAGAAGTCCCACATAGGAGGGATACCACACTTTGGAAGGGTATATAAGGTGGAGGTATGTACCTTGGGGTGTGCCCCAAGGGGTACCCCAATTTTGTGAAGGAGGGAGAACGCAAGCAAAGTTGACCACCACACACGCGCGCGCGCGCCGCCGCCGTCCGTCCGGCTCGGCTCGGCCCGGCCCGGCCCGGCCTTGGCCTTTGCGCAAGTTCAGGAAGTCAAAGGCGCACGTTTTGGGTGGGCAGCGGTTTTCCTGAAGTTCAGGTTTGGATCGGTCAACAGGAGCGCTCTGATGGATCCACCAATTTCTCTGATCCAGTTACGAAGTTCCTCTATAAATAGAGGACTCTCCTCACTTGAAAACTCGCACCAAAAGCACTCCAATTCTGAGGCTTTTCTCTCTTCTTCCCCCCGTTCTTACTTCTACTTCTTCTCTTTTCTTGAGTGGCCTTCGTGCCATATTACGAGTGGTAGTCGTCAGACTGCCATATTGAGGGTGTAATTCGAACGGTTTTCTGCAGTGCAGTAGAACTCCGTACAGTGATCTGGGCTGTTTTATCCTGGGGACTTCGTGGTTGATAGTCTGCCTTGCACCTTTGGGCAGTGCCTCGAAACGTCTTAAAGAGAGCGACCTAGTCCGCGACTCATCCCAGTAATCTTATCGGTGGCATAAATTGTTTTTTCAAATTTTTTCGAAATCCAAAACAACACATTAATATGTGTGAAAAAAAAAATTCAATCTCTCATAGTTAATAACTTGTGAAAAGACCTAGGTCCAATGAAACTTTATGTACTTCTAAAATTTGAGGGGTTTGCTTTTTTAGAAAGAAAATTTTTTTAAAGAGAATCTTTGCGGCGAACTTCAACTTTTAAGACATCGAGATGAATGCTATTCATTATTATAGTATATTATAGGAGCAATGATTAAAGTTGTCTTTAAATATCTCTCCAAGAGCTTTCAATATTTTATTCTACCATACTCCTATCACCAAACAATTTTAAATTACAGTCGCAGATACATAGACCTCAAAATTGTTATATTGTGGCTACAATTGCCAACCAAAATTTAGAATTATTTACAAGTTTGTAATTTTAAGCGCTACTTTTCTATGTCACGAGAAATGCAAATTCTTCTAGTGGTGTCTTTTATTCCCTCTCACATTTTCATTGAAGAACAAGCATATGGCTGTACAATCATCAATATGGTAACGAGGAAACTTTTGTTTCCAAACTTGAATAGCACGTTTTACTAACAATTTGGCTGCTAAGGACCTCTTTGGTGCTGAAGCAACTATGGTTATTACTTCCATGTTTGTTAGCACATTCCATATCTATAAAAATAAAAGAACCTTAATTAGACTTTTAGCTGAATGCATATAAAAGGTAATTCAAGTTAGAAATTGAAATCACTAAATTGTTGAAACATTCAATCAATTATTTGCACATGTTATTTATGTATGTGTGCATGCTTTATTATAGTTGGTGATGTTATATAAAAGTAAGAAAAGTAAATCTTGACCATATATTTTTTAAATTTGGACTGGATTTAATATAGTTTTATAAAATCGACTAGTAAGGTAAAAATCTCTCTACTTATAAACACATATTCAGATAAACTCTGATACTATTTTAAAAATTGGTCGACAACCTAACATAACCTAATAGAATCAGCTTATAAAGACAAACTGTATACATTATTGAGACTCTTAACATAAATTAACAAAAATTATTTTGCAAATGAAATACTTACCCCATCACTGGCCAAAACAACAAATTCATCTTGTTTGGTAAGTTTTCTGTAAGATACATCAGGAATTGAGGAGAGGCCATAGTCTTTTAGGCAAAAATCTCCAAAAGCTCTTGTCATAGCTAATCCAGGGCAATCACCTTCAGGCATCCAAATTCTATTTACACTAGGATCTTGCTTTGCAGCAAAAACTCTACCTCCACACTTAATCACTCTCTTAGCTTCACCTAAGGGACAATAAAGAGAGAAAATTAGTTGGTCATTACCTCGGTAAGAATTTAAAAGTTATACTTTGGAGTTTCAACAAAATCATAGTTTAACTATGATTTTGTTAAATTCACTGTGATTTCAAATATGTACGAAATATTAATATTTAATTCTAAGACTTACTTGGATCATCTGGAGTCAAGTCAACAGAAAGTTGAATAGGAATAAGATGATTGTCATCTGGTTTTGTGCATAGAACTGCACGAGAATCCCCCAAGTTACCAATTATCAATTGGTCGCCCTGAAATATTTATTGAGAGTAAAATGTTTTGGTTAGAATTTTATCTTACAAAACTATACGACACTGGAAAGGACTTCACATAATGTAGGCGATTAGGCCACAGTTTTGGTCGCATTGCGATCATAAAAACATTAAAGCTTTAATGTTGTAATCACATTTACGGTCACAAATTTCTTATTAAAAACAACGGTAAAAGTCTTGTTATACCTTTTTAATTAAAGTCACGGCAACGCTACCGCCACAAAAGCCATCGGTGTCAACATTCTTAGCAAGATATTTATCCATCTCATTGAAGGATCTTAGAAAATTTCCTTCCCATGAAGCAATGGACAATTGTTGGTTAATCTCATCATCATTACTATACAAATCACCATCACTACTTTTTTCTTTAGCATTAAGGCCATTTTGTTTGGAGATTTTTTGTTGTGATAGTTTGATTGTTGTAGAGAGCTTGGAGGGTAAATTGTCACGTATGGAATATGAAAATTTGTGTCCTAAAGGACCATGACCATCGAACACACCACAAAAGATTGTGTCTTTTTCTCCAGCAAAGTCCTAATTATAAAAATGTATCCATATATAGATCATTAATTTTGACCATTCATTTCATGAAATAAGAGGCATCATAATAAATAAATAAATAAAAATAGTATAGTGTCCCTTATTAAAAAAAATTTGATCATACATTTAAGATGGTAGTAACATTAAGCTTTGAACATTTAAGTATTTAAAGAGTTAAATATGATTGGAAAAAAAATCATGGTTTTGAAAAAATTAACTATCTTTACTATTTAACAATGTCAATTAGTGGATGAAAACTAACATAACTTACTAATTTTTAACATTTGCTTATAAAAAATAAAATTAGTTGAAGAATACAAAATGGTGAGAGATTTAAATCAAATCCACTTGAAATATTCTGCACTTACTATAGTTAGCACTTCTTGACTATTCTATCAAGATCTAACAATTTATATGTTTTGTTTATACTTTGAAATTTAATTGGTAAACTTAAAATATAAATCATTCGATTTTGATCTAATGACTGGAATCTCGACCTAAAAAAGTAATCGCAAGAAAAACAAACATCAATCGAAAACTCAACTCCTAATAAAATCATCAATTCTATGCAAAAACAAGTTGATGAAAATAGAAAACAATAAATTCTGCAAATATATAGATATACCGAAAAACAAAAAATCTTACCTTCCAAACTGTCATTGCATCTTGATTATAAAGTCCTTTTGTACCCTTTTGGCAATACATTGATACAAAGTTAGAGGAACCTTTCAACATAATTTGGTCCCCACCATGTTCACATTTAATAATATCATTATTTTTGTTACATTCATCAAATCCAACCTCAAGCACCTTGTCTACAATTGAAGCATCATAGCTAATACAACTTCCCATTTCTTGAGAAACAAGCGAGAAAGTGAAGAAAAATTGATTGTGATATTTTTTGTAAAGAAATGTTGATGAAATTGAAATATTGGATAAAACATATTTTGTTTGTGTTTTGTTGTTAATTTATATATTTGTTGGTTTGTTTAGCGAGGCTGTAATAATGAGCCTAATTTGGATTAAGATAGTTGGCTTAATTGTAATATGGATTAAGATTTTTCATATGATCTATTTTTGTTGGAAAAATAGGATTAAAAACTCACTTTTACAATTTGTACATTTGTTTGCTTTATGTATATATATCCTAATTAAAGTTGGTTTGGATAAGAACAGAAAGTGAAAAAAATTTATAAGAAAGGAGGGAAAAGGAGAAGATCAGATAAGAAAATAAATTGTTAAATTTAACTTCCTTATATTTTTCTTACATAAAGAATTGAAAAAAAAACAAAATGTTCGGTTTTTTAAATAAATAAACAAATGCTTGATATAGCTTAATTTTATGAGACATGCTTATTTTTTTCATCTAAATTTCCATATTTTTTATTGATAAAAAATTGAGATTTTATAGTCTTCCTTGATGATTGAGATATCTCATAATTTTACTATGTTTTATGTCGAATATATTAACAATTTTATTGATATAGCTCTTTGTGATAGTTTAAGTGTACTTTGAGAATAATCTTTAAGTATCATAATTCCTAAAACAAAAAAAGCAGTCTACAAGATATTTACTTACTAAACTTTCGTTAGAGATTTATGAGTTTCGCGAACCAACATATATCAATTGTCATTAAATAAAATCAACACATTAAATTAGTATTATAAACAGTTATCCACCTTGTAATACCCGCAGTTCTCTACAATAATAATATCAAAATCAAATAAGATAATTTTCTTATGAGTAATGGGACTTACTTATTAACTCGTAGATCAAATCAATTTGCAAATCATTTGCTTTGTGTTTATTGACATAAAGTTTTATTTGATTGCACCATTTTGTTTCATAAATATTGTCATTTAAAAACATTGTATTTACATTCATCTAATGTAGCTCCAAAAAATCGTAATGAGCTACGGGTGTCATAACTATTCAATTAAATTCTTTCAAGAATATCAAATAGAATTTCGCTTTACAGTCAATCATTTTTAACACATGGTGTTGGAGTTTTTGAAGGTGTTGAGTTTGATTTTTATAAACAATTTTCTTATCTTAATTGGAAGGAAGAACAATAATATCCTCATGAGGATCTAATTATACTAAATTTATAGCAACTATATGAATTGGTTTAGAATTGATTCTTCCGCACTCACTCAATATTCTCAAAGAACTTTGCATTTATTGTCTTCAAAAATTCTTTAACTTGGGGCCGAAATTTATGTTTCTCAAATATTAGAGCAATTATAAATTGTCACAAGTCATAACTGAATTGATTCTAATAATATTTGAATTTAAAAGATAAAATGAATCTATTGTTTCAAATAAAACTCAAATTAATTTGATTTGTTCGAAGAGAAACTAAAATAAAATTTTATCAAAATAATGATTCAATCAAAAGTCTTTTAAATATAAATATAAGCAAATAATGACTATGTAAACTACTCAAACTCTCAATCTTTTTTTGACTTTGCCCTCTCTAGATTGGTATATCTTTCAACGTCATTTGACATTTTTCTATTATACTTAATTTTCTATATTTTTCCTTATCTTTTCGAGTTATTTTTCAAATTAACATTGTTTTATTTTCTCTTGCTTCACAATTTTCTTTCTTGCACGCTTTATGAAATGATCTTTTTAAAGAGTCATCTCTAACTTTAACAATTATAAACTTAACTGTGCAATAAGAATATAAAATGCTAAAAAATTCAAGCAAGTTACCTAATAATCGAAATTTTAACATATCTACAAGATTAATTATTTATGTGCTCTTTATATTTTCTTTGTCCAATAAACTTAATGAAACACTAGCTCTTCGACGAATGTTTAATTTCACTTTAGTGTTTTAAAAGCACTTTTATTTAAGTAAAGAAAAAATGACAAAAAAATATCATCTTAACTACCACCTCTAATATCTTTGGAATATCATATTTTATGATCAAAAGACCTATATATTTTGAAGAAAAATTACTTTTCATACTTAACTTTCATTTTAGAAATACTAAATTATGGGAGAACAAGAATTTTTCTATCCTTATACGAGGTCTAGAACTAAGAACATTATTAATGTTCTTTCAATTCTAAAAGTAATAACTTTTTAGAAATAAAAAATTAATTCAATTTAGCAAATATTATATTAGCTTGAAAAGAAAAAAAGAAGATAAATGTACTCAATAAAATACAAAGTGTACCATTAATATCAAGTCTTTAGACAATAATAACCTTAATCGCTAGTGGTATTTTGTTGTAATGATCAAATACTAACAATTAGTATTATTAAATCATAAGTTCTTATAATTGTCACATATTTAATTATACTCAGTCAAATAATTGCAACGATTTAATTATACACTCAACATTCGTGTATGCACATCAAAAGCTAATTACAAAGACGTGCACAAATTATGAATATTTATAAATGATAGGACCACAAGTGCATAGTATCGCGTAGTAAATTTTATTGTTTTCACAAAGACTTTGTTATGAGTATGAATCATTTCTTATTATGATGATTAACTAAAACAATGACGGTCGATAGTGATTTTTGATTAAAATTTGCAATAAAAATAAAACATTGGGATTGTAGTTTTTTACAATGATTGATACAATAAATTAATCTTCTCTAAGTTATGGTTGTTAAAATCTTAAAATCATATAAACAATAATAACTAATGCCTTCTTTCAAAGAGCAAAAATACATTTTAAACTAATAACCAACCTATTTAAAAAGAACCTAAATCTATTTTTCTAATTTGATTATCGTCTCCAATCTTGTGGGTCAGATATCAAATTCACTTCTCAGTGTATTATTTGATATCCAAGTACAAACATGATTCTTACTAAAATTGGATTAATAGATCAATACTCATGACAGAAAAAAATAGAAGTTGTTAGAGATCCATCATTGGAAATCCTACAATCCCAAGATAAGGAAGATCTACTCACATATGATCATAGTAGAATCAAAGCTTAAATATAAAAACATTGGAAATATAAATTAACAAAATAAAAATAGAAAATTAAATATTATTAAAACTAGAAATTTGCTAACAAAATTACAAGAACAAAAGCAAAAGTAACAAGAGATTGTGAGTAGGAATATGTGTCAAAATGAGTATTTTTGTCCCTTTTTATAGCCCTAGGAGCCTTCATGGGATTTCATTACAAGAAATCAACATAATTTCATAGAAAAAAAACCATTCAGGAGCATAAGTTAAGTAGATTACAACAGTAATCATTGCTGCCTTGGTGTTGCAAATTCTCACTTTTTCCTCGTCCAACCGTTACGGACAGGCCGTAATTCTTGTTAGAAATTGTTTTTCTTTCATTTTCTTGATCACGATGGACCATGATTGAACCACTTGACTTCAGGGCTTTTTGCATCAAGAATCTTTACTTAATCCTTGCAACCAAAACAAAACAAAAAAAGTTGTGAAATAGAACTAAAACCGCATTAAAAACATCATATTAACCAATCAAACAAAGCTATAAAAATAGATAAAATCTATCTTAATAATAAATTAAAAGACTCAAACAAAATACCAAACTCATCATTAATTTGTAATATTTTTACAACATGAATTAACTACAAACGATACTTTCAACGCGATAATCAAATATTGGTGATAAGTCATGTCAAATAAAATGAGTATTGTTTGACATCCTCATTATCCACATGGAAAAATTTAATGATTACCACAATTTATCATCACAAGTATGAAATTATTCTGTCAAACTGTGTCTGCCTTTTAGCTAACCATAACAGCCCGCATGAATAATTTCATATTACATCTTTTGTAATTTGCATTGAATCAAATTTATGTAGTGGAGATTGTTTTGTGCAACTTGTTGTTTCAACCGATTCAACAAAAATTACTAGATAGTTTAACAAATTATAGCTTTGTAACTATCTGACCAAGTTGTGTCTTCCTTTAGGCCGACGAAAACTCGCATGAATAATTTCATACTGCATCTTTTGTAATATTGATTGAATCAAATCTATGCAACGGGTATTCCTTTGTGCAACTTGTTGCTTCAACTAATTCAACCAAAATTGCTAGACAATTTAATAAATTAAATGAAAAATGTTTTAAATTTACAAGGCACTACCCACAAACGCATGCCAAATTCACTTACTTTGTCGCTTAATGCTCAAAAGCAAATAAAAACAATAGCATTAAATTGTTTACAGATGAAAGTTGTTGACAAGCATTCCAAATACATTAGCCTTACCACTGACATAGGAAGATCAAAGAAGAAAATCTTCAATTTCATCATAGATAGAATATGGAAGAAACTAAAAGGTTGGAAAGAGATGAGTAGTTCTTTTGTGGGAAGGAGCACTCTAATTAAAGCAGTGGGTCAATCTATTCCCACGTATAATGTGAGTTGTTTCCTTCTTCCAAAAGGAATATGTGACAAACATGAGAGCATTATTGGTAACTTTTGGCGGGGTAGTAAGGATGGCGAACAGATAATCCATTGGAGCCAGTGGAGATTGCTGTGTATGAATAAATCTTATGGTGGCTTAGGTTTAGAACTTTAAGGGCTTTAAATGAAATATTGTTGGCAAAGCAAGTTTGGACCATTATAAACAACCCAGATTCCCTTACTCCCCAATGTATTAAAGCCCAATACTTTTCCTTTAGTCATATGTCCAGTGCTCAAATTGGATACAATTCAAGTTATATATGGCGTACCAATCTTCATGGACTCTTAAGCAATGGTGTTATTGGGAATCGGTGTAATACCAAAATTTGGGAGGACAATTGGCTTTACCAGCATGGGTTCAAGGTTTAAGTTCTAAAAGGAATAAAGACAATAACATATATGTGAGAGACTTAATAGCAACAAACCGTTTTAGTCGGAATAAAGTTAAAGTTTAAGACATTTTTCTACTCTTTGAAGCTACTCAAAATTTTCAGATTCCCATTATCTCTCTTACTAATGTTTGTTGAGGCAAAATCTTAAATTAGTGTTTTGAGGATAATCAAACAGTAAATTAAATCACTTATTATTATTCTAATCATATTGCCATTTAACTTGTGTTGTTGAGTGATTTATTCAAAAATAGGTAATAAAACATATTCATGTAAAACTAGTGTGGCTCTCCTTAAAAGAAATCAAGAACATTATTGTCATTACTTGTGATCTCATATCATGTTCTATATAGACAAAAATCTACTTTACAAGCCTAAGAGTTTTCTTGAAGAAACTATAAAATCAATAACAAAATGACTAGAGAATGATCAAAAGGACATTATGGATGTTCCCTATTGAAGACAAAGGAAGAAAACAACCTCCAAATTGATGTCCAGATTGATCTTCAAATTGATGAGTTGTGAGCAAGGACAACAAGGACTCAAGTATACTATGCTTACACTATTCTGCATAAAGCTTTGCATGCTTCTGATTTAGAACAGTACCAGCTGACATGTGACAGCTCATTCTCACACTCAATCACGTTTTCAGCCGGACTTCAAAGCAAGAACGTTCTGGATTTATCAAAGAAAATTCTGGACAAAAATAAGAACACGTGCTTAATATACTTTAAACAGAACTGACAGCCAACTAAGGTGTCTAATGGCATATTTGATCTGATCTAAGTTTCTCAAACCTCTCTTCATCTATAAAAGGAAGTTCAATGAGAAGACAAATGCAAGAGTCTCAAAAGCAATCAATCTACACTTGATAATTCAAGTTCAAGTTCAAAAGCTCTTCTTTTATGCAAAACTCCATATAATTACTCTCAATATATTTGTGGATCACCTTGCTAAGTTCTTGGTTTAAATTAGTCTCAAACAAGAGCTGAGAAGATTTCAGATCCCAAAGACTTTCATCATACACACTATTTTGTAACTCAAGTCTATCTTTTAACTTAAGATTGAGTGTATTGTAAAATCATTTTCTAGATTGAAAGGTACATGTAAAAAAACTCATTTCTAAATTAGAAAGTGAATGTAGGAATTCCTTCCAAGTTTGAAAGATGAAATATTGTAATTAATCAAGGTGTGTTCAAAAAGATAGTGCAAGGCAGAACGTTGTAGTGCTAACACATTAGTGGAAAATCTCACACTAGTACACTTTAGGTGAACCAGATATTTGCGTGATCTTCTTATCCCTATCTATATTTATTTTGGATTACATTTCACTTAGAATTAACCTATCTTTTTTACTTCTAATATAGCTAGAACGTTCTAGATATTTTGTTTTAACTAAGGTTATTCTTGAGTTAATTTAAAAAAAAAAATCACAATTAAAACTCTATTTCTTGTAATTGATAATGCTACTCCAATGTTGACAGTCTTGTTTGCCAGGTTGATAATGCTACTCCAACGTTGACAGTCTTGTTTGCATTATGAGTATACATTCAAATACAAATATCACGGAAAAAATGTTTAAATATCTGCTAAGGTTAGATAATGGGTTTGCTACAGCATCGCATATTACAAGTAATAATGTAATAATATTGAGCATGATGTAAGTTATAGCTATTAATAAGCCCAATGAATATCAGACTAATTATCATATGTATATTATTAGGACCATGGTAACTAATTAAAGTTTTCAAATGAGACATCAATGAAATTCATATTAAAACTGATATCTATTAATTAATTATCTTATTAAAAATTTAATTAGTCTTATTACTTAATTTAATCAATAATCAATTAAAATTTTAATTGATAAATAGTTAATATAATTAATTTAAAGATATTTATCCACATAAATATTATTATGGTATAATTAAATAATAAAATATTTCAACGTACTAATCCCATAATTTTATTATATGAGAAAATATGTGTATAC
>JBBPBP010009779.1:71283769-71326412 GCA_037974735.1 Cicer chorassanicum
AAACTTCAAAAATAAAAATTATTCAAAAGTTTAAAAAATATTTTGAAAATTTGGTTGAATACGAAATTTTTGAAATGTAATTTTTCAAGAATTTTGAAAAAATATTTAAAATTATGTTGAATGGGAAACTTTCATAATGCAATTTTTCTAGAAATTTAAAATAATTTAAAAAAATTGGTGGAATACTAAAGTTCTGAAATGAATTTTTTTTCAAGAATTTTAAAAACAAAAGTCACAAATTAGGTTGAATGCGAAACTTCTGAAATGTAATTTTTTTGAAATTTTAAAATAATTTCGAAAATTTGGTTGAATATGAAACTTTTGAGACATAAATTTTTAAAAGTTTATAATTTTCAAATATTTGATTAACATGAAACTTCCAAAATGCACTTTAAAAAAAATTAAAAATTTGATTGAATGTGTACCTTTCGATACACAATTTTTCATAGTTTTAAAAAGTCTCGAAAATTTTTGTTGATTGTGAAACATCATAAATGCAACTTTTCTTATTAAAAATTCATAAATTTGGTCTAATATGAAACTTTCAAAACACAATTGTTTTTTTTTTTGAATTTTTTAAATAATTTTGAAAATTTTGACTTTACAAAGTTGTAGGGAATAAAAAGGGTAAACTGGTATTTTTATATATTTTGGAGTGAGAAATAAAGGTGGTTGGTAGATTTCTCCAAATTTTATCTCATATCATTTATTAAAATGATACCTAAAAAATTGCACAAAAAAAATGATACATAAAGTAATCCAAATTTGATGGTAGAAAAACATCGTTAAACTTGTTAAATTAGAGCACTAAGATCTCGAATTAAAAATGAGGGACTTGATCCGAACATGACACTTGGAGATGGTCGAAGATGATTTCTGATTGTGGGAGACAGTTGTTGACGGTGGTTCCACTTTCGATGGGGATATTTACAAACACTATAACATTCAAGTCAACAATAGTTGGTGGAAATGTCCGATAATAAATGAATACATATCTTTATATAGTAGTTTCACTAAAGAGCCGAGGTAACATAAATATTTAGGTAATTACAAATTGTTCAGCGAGAAACACAAAACATCATCTGATAGTTATCAGATGACTATGATCGAGTGAGAGGAGAACTCGACATCTATACGCTTGTGTTCGGAAAAATTAGTTTTCGTACCCCCCATTTTAAAAAATTGAGTGAAATTACCCTCAAAATTTAGTAAAATCCAACAACCTTCCTCATATCTCCTCATTCTGAAATTTCCGGAAAAAGTGAGTTCAGATTTTTTAAGTTTTTTCTCGGAAATTTCAAATTTATTGAAATTTCCGGTACACAAAATACGTACCGGAAATTTCGTTTTTGAAATTTTCGAGAATTGTTCCGGAAATTTGAAATATCCGGTAGTTTACTTTCAATACCGGAAGTTTTAAATTTTCGGGAACAACTCCCAGAAATTTCAAATTTCTGGTATGTATTTTGTGTACCGGAAATTTGAAATTTTCGGGTTTCTCACCGAAAATTTCAAATGTCACTGAAATTTCCGGTAGTTGTAATTTTTTGTTGTTGATATTTTGTTATTTTTTATTTGTTATTTGATACATGTTTTTTCATTCTATTGTTTACAGTGAGGACCAGTAGTGAAGATTCTAGAGTTCGACCTCCTACGCAGTCAAATAGGAGAGCGGCAGTTGAGAAACGTAGAAGGAGAAATGAAGAAATAGATGTTCACCAGCAGGATCATCATCAGCATGATTATATTGATGATCAGCATCAGGATGATTATATTGATGATCAACAGCAGGATCAGGAGCAGGAGCTACCTGATGCTCCATTATTTCCTAGTGGTCCGTACGATTTATCTGTACTGAAGATATATGAGGACCACATAGCTGTAAAAATCTGGAATGGGGAGCTTAGTTAATAATATTTATTATTTTAATGATATATTATTATAATTATTTATTATTTTATTTATTTATTTATTTTAATATATTTGTAGTATAACTTTTTATATTTAAATTTTATATTCATTATTTAAATTATAATTTATTGTGTGTTTGTTTTTTATTGTAATTAAACAGGATAGGCGTGCCCTTAAAGTAGTCTCAAATGGCAAGAAGCAGACCAAATTTATTGACATTAGAGCTGTATTACCTGCGGAGATTGATCATTGGATTACCGTATCTGGACTACGTCCTCTGCAGCGATGTAGTCTGAATATGATTGACGGTAATCTAATATCAGCTTTTGCTGAGAGATGGCACGCAGAGACGAGCTCATTTCACCTGCCATTTGGTGAGATGACTATTACTCTAGACGATGTCAAGGGTATTCTCAGCATCCCATGTTGTGGTGAGTTCTTCACTCCTCCAGTTAATGTCACTGAAGACCTGACGATTACTGCTACCGTTGAATTACTAGGAGTTACTGATGATGAAGCAGTGGCCGAGACTAGGACTAACAGAGGTGCATCGTATAGTTTCGAGTGGTTGAAATCAGTATTTTTTACACAGTTGCGTGATGGACGGTACGATTGTGCAGTCAGGGCATACCTACTACATTTAGTAGGGTGTACAATATTAGCAGATAAAAGTTTTACACTAGTATCTGCTAAATATTTGTTTCTGTTTCAAGATCTTGATACATGTGGCAGATGGGCTTGGGGACCAGCAGCACTTGTTGTATTATATGACTATCTTAGAGATAGTACTCTGCCGGCAACGAAGCAGATCGATGGATATTTATCTCTCTTTCAGGTACAATTATATTATTTTTCATACTTATTATATTGTTATTTGATAATATGGTTAATTAATTATTTGTATGTTTTTATTATTTACAGACCTGGATATATGAGCACTTCTCTGATATCTGTAAAAGGGATCTGAATGAGCCGATTTCTTTCATGCCACGGATGTATCGGTGGACTCCTAAACAAACATCCGGGAGCGTGGCGTACTACAGAGCTAAATTGGATGCTTTGAGGGGGTCTGAGGTTATATGGGCAGTAAATTACGACGAGGACTCTACCACACGGTTTTAGTCTGTATCGTTGTTTACTGGTCATATTCGTTGGTGTTCCACTATGGTACCTTATTTACCAGAGAGGTGCATCCGACAGTTTAGATATACTCAGCATATCCCTCCTACACCACTGATGCTTGTAGTACGTGATGTGGATGTTGAATGGAGTATGTACTGGAACTCTGCTCGAGCCCTTCGTGCAGTGTTGTATCGGGCTACATATCCACACGAGACTGTTGAGGGGTACATCCAGTGGTACTATAAGATATCTCATCCTAAGATGACCCCTCACGTTGCTGCAGATGCTGGTCCTAGTCATGCTGGAGGTCATACTGATGCTGCTGGTCATTCTGATGCTGCTGGTCCTAGTCATGCTGGAGGTCCTACTGATGTTGCTGGTCCTAGTGATAGTCATGGGGAGTGGTATACACAGTGTCAACATATCGGTGGTCTGATACAGGAGAGTTTAGATTTAGATAGACTATCGGGTGATGATGACATGCGTGTTTTATTGGAGAGGGCTTTATACATTTCTAGAGGAGGGAGTTATCAGTAGTATTTATGTTGTATTTTTAATATTTAGACTTACTTGTTTAGACTTATTTTTATTGACTTAGTATTCAGACTTATTTGTTTATACTTATTTTTATTGTGTTATTTTATTATTCAGACTTATTTATCTTGTTCAATGTGGTGAATGTAAACTAACTAATTGAAAACAACATATAATATGTATTGCATAAAACTTGTTACAAAAGTGTCAATCATCTGCTAAAGACATATAATCTGATGTACCCTCTAAATCTAATGAACTCCAATGTTGTAGACGTCATGCATACGCTATAGCCCATGATGTAGACTCATCACTACGGTGCTCCTTCCAATGCCATGCTAGTGGAGGTAATGGACATGTTGCTTTCAATTTAACTTGAACCCAATGACTTTCATTAACAAAACCAATGCTGATAATACGATCACGTGATAGGTCTCCACTGTGTGCACCCGTCAATGGGAAAAATTTCAAAAAAAAGTTTTTGCCAATGTAACAAGAACGAGATTATATTTTGTTGCTATCACGTAACCCATATCTGGAATGCTCAGCCACTTTTCCATGGGTTGGTTTCCCATTTCATATACAAGTAAAGAGTCAGTCACTTTTTGCAAACGTTCCTTGAATAACGCAAGATATAAATCAGGTTTGAACTTAATCTCTATATACAACTGTCGACGCACAATGCTCAAAGATTTTTCACTATGGCCAAGTAAAGCAGCAATAACACTATATCCACAATTTCCATCTGCTTTAACATTAACTACATCTACAATATATGGATGATATAGAGGAGGAAACTCGTCCAAATATTTTCTAACCAGACTCGTCATACATGCTTGCTGAGAGACTTGTTTGGATGCTTGCTGGGGGACTTGTTTGGATGCTTGCTGGGAGACTTGTTTGTATGCTTGTTGGGAGGCTTGTTTGGATACTTGTTGGGAGACTTGTTGGGATGCATCAACATGCTCAAAAAATGAAGGGTCGCGATATACGTCAAATCCATTCGGCTTATTGCCTTTTTTCTTCTTCACACCACCTTTTGTTTTGATCTTATCTGGTGGGGCACACATTGATGTTGTTTCTGGATATGCAATTTCACGTAACTTGCTCTTCAATGCCCTTCTTCCAACAACATTAAGTGTTTTCCATATTTTCTAAATAATATTCATCTCACATGTAATGTCCAACTCCGAATCCTTTTCCAACTGTTCTTCCTCTTGATCAGTATTCATCGTTAATTTCCTCCATTGTATATGAATAGACTCCAATGGAATTGGAACACCTTTCAACTTGTATCGTGCCAACTCACATGCACACGGTAATCCATGAGTGTTTCTAAATGTACAACCACATGCAGCTTTGTCGTTACCGACATAGCTGACTCTCTTGTACTCATGAACAATATCAGCTAAAGCTTTCTTGGATACAACCCAATTCAAATTCTCATAGAATGGATTGTTGTGTATATGCTCTTTGCGACCCTTACTTGTCTCAAATGAACCTTTTATCTTTATAATTTGGAACTTCAACATGTCATTCATACCATTTCATGCCTTACAGAAATCTCATTTACTGTGTTCCAAAAATTTCTTCAACGACCAATGAGCAGACTCAACCCTAATATTCAAACATAAACAAAATTTGATATTATTTAATCATATATAAGTGTAAAAATAAAACAATATTCTATCATACATGTTTAATCATATATAGACAAAATTAATCATATATAAGTATAAATATAAAATAAATAAATAAAGTTTTAATGACGTACCTATTAGTTGAAGTATTTCCTAGATGCAATACTCGATTGGTCCATGCTTGAACAAATCTTTCCTTGTGAGGATTCAACCATGTGTCTTTGACGTAGTCAGAGAAAATAATATTATCGAAACAAGCTTGCTCAAACATTTGCAAAAGTTCCTCATACTCCTTCTCTTTAGAACAATAAACCATTTTCTTCCACAACTCAATAATGGGTTCCTGCATATTTTTCTTTAATATATACTGTTTGCATTTGGCTCCAACATTTTTGTTAATATGAAGTTGACAAAGTAAATTTGTTGAGATGGAAATACAACTTCAATTGCATTCATTAAAGCAAGTTCTCTATCAGTCACGATCACCTGAGGAAATGGGGTGTTTGCAAGAAACAACTCTTTTAACTTCTCCAATGCCCAACAAAAGTTTTCTTGACGCTCACTATCCATATAAGCAATTGCAACATTGAATGTCAACCCAGTTGAAGTTACACCAACAATTTCAAACAACGGTAACCTATACTTGTTGGTTTTGTAGGTGTTATCCATAATCAATACAAAATGGAACATGTTCAACAAAGTTATAGAATCTAGGTGCGTCCAAAACATGTCCCTCACAACGTTGGAGTCTCCATGAGTCCTAGTCCAACATACATACTTCTCAGCTTCAAGTAACTTCAATAGATGTTGTATATCAGTTCTAGGTCCTTTCAAATTCTTCTTGTATGTGCTTCGTCGGTTATAAATTTGAGAGATATTAGTCACATTCTCCTTATCTCGATCTCTCAAAGATGACAAGATATGCCTCGGTGTAACGTGATAC
Organism: Cicer chorassanicum; assembly: GCA_037974735.1. Taxonomy (NCBI): domain Eukaryota; kingdom Viridiplantae; phylum Streptophyta; class Magnoliopsida; order Fabales; family Fabaceae; genus Cicer; species Cicer chorassanicum. Next base: position 71,289,920 of record JBBPBP010009779.1, read on the forward strand.
TTTGTCAGCCCCCTCAACATGATTCTTATCTTCAACGTTTAAGCGCCCCACAAATGCATTATTCTCAAAAGTAGCCACTAACTTATGGTTATGAAGTCCACACACTAAACTAATAATCCATCCCTCAGCATTTTTCAAGGGTCTCGATCGAATTTTAAACGGACAACCACATCTTTTGTTGAAGTACCTGAGTCACTTTTATTTGACTGATATTTTCCACCTCTATCACAACCAAGAATTAATTTAGATTTTCTTCCTCTCTTTCCAGTCTTTACGTCAGATCGAGTTATGATAACAGCTACTAGATTTTGACGACCAACCTCTCTTGCCCATGATATGACAACTTCCCGTGATTCAAAAATTTGATCGGTTGTGAATGCTCCAGCCAAATCTATACACACTGGTTGTTTTTTTTTCATACCTATATCAACAAAAATCAAAAATTAACAAACAAAAAAAAATCAAGTACCGGATTTTTGAAATTTCCGGTATATATAACTACCGGAAATTTCACAGCTCGCAAATTTCCAGTAGTACAAATACGTACCGAAAATTTGCTGGCGAAATTTTCGATAAAGGAAATGAACTACCGGAAATTTCACAGTTTTGAAATTTCCGGTAGTTACATTTTAACTATCGGATTTTATGGGGAAAAAAATACGTACTGAAAATTTTGGGTGTGGGTGAGATTTTGAGAGTAATTTTATTTTTATTTTTTACTGAGTGGTGAATTGTGTGGACAATTGATTTTTTAACTATTTGGGGGGGGGGGTGTACAACAATATATAAAGGGTACAAAAACTAATTCTCTGTATTCGGCTATGTGCAAGGGCGAGTACTTCGGTCTCATGATGGATTGGGCTAAGGCCCATAAAAGGGATGCTTATTGGGTTGGAGTACAGCCCAAAATAAGACTAAAATAATGCGTTAAAATAGAAGACCAAAAATATATTTTAAAAAAATAAAAAATAGTAAACAAAACAAACTAAATTTTTTTAATGATTAGTAAAATATATAAAAATGAGAAAGTTCTGGAACATGAAAAAAAATAAACATTACTTAAAAATTGATGTTAAAAGTAATTTATATATAATACATAGATTCAATAAATTACGTAATTTTTTAAGAATAAATAAACGGTTAAACTTTATACACAAAAGTTGAGGCGGACAATATATATCCAAAATGTAAGTTGTAGTTGGAACAAAAAATTAAACTATAATCGCTTCTAATTATTTTTCATCCATCAAACTATTCATGTTAAGCTTATGACAAATAAAATATCATATCTGAGTCTTGAAATTTTAGAGCAAATTGACTAATATAGAATAAACTTAGATGATCTCTACGGTGTAATAAAAATTCATAATAATTGAGTAATGTTAATTATATAGTTGATTATTAAAATAAATAATTAAATAATTTGAAATCATCTCATTGGGAGATCAAGTCAATTTTTACAATCAAAATTTTCGAAAAAAAATTATACGATAAGAAGCTTCTAAGTTAAGAGCAGGAATGTAGCCAACCATCAAATTTAAAAGTATAATTTAATAAAAAAAAATAAATTTTAAATGAATAACGTATACAAAAAATTTAAGAAATTATAAAATATTTCTGAAGTTAATATTGTCAAACAAATAAAAAAAATCTAATCTTTACTTATTTTTGTAATTTTTATTGCTAAAAAAGCACGTTATACAGTTGTTGTTAACACCGGAAGAGTCAAACAAAGTCTTAGTACTCTATCAATCAATAGATAAAATTTGATTTAGATCCGATTTTGTCCAACTTTTTCCGGTTGACCTCAACATTCCCTACTTGTACGATTGTTGCTCAGCAATTTTTGGATATAAAATGGACTTCTTCAAAAGGTAATTTTAATGTTGCCGATTTTCCTTCTTGTGCAATCAATTTCGCTATAGCACACACTCCTCTAGCTAATTGTCCACCCTTTTCTCAAGTAACTTTTGACATAACCATTCAATAGTAGACATCATCTAAAAATTAATATTTTTAAGCACATCAAACTCATAATTCAATTGAGTTTTTTTCTTTAATAGTAAAATCTGAAGAGTAAATTTCTAAAAAATCGTGTTTAAGACCTATTATGTTGAGTAAAAAAATTCACTATAAAATGTCATATAAAGCTAACAAACAGAGAACTATAGAGGCCAAAAATATTAATAAGACTATGGCCTCCTGTCGTTCCCCATCTAACTCTGTTCCTAGTTAAGAGAATTATGTAACCCAAAAAATGAAGAAGTTTCACGTAAGAGTAATATCACATACTAGTAATATTTATAAATAGGAGGTATGACTATTGGGGTGTGCTCCAAAAAATTCATAATCTCTAACTGTTGGAAATCATATTGGAACTTAAACACTAAGATTTGAAATTAAAGTTAGTGTTTTGTAGATTGAAGAAATGAAGAAGTCTCACATAAGAGTAATATCACATACTAGTAATGTTTATAAATAGGAGGTATGACTATTGGGGTGTGCTCCAATGAATACCTAATTTTGTGAAGGAGATATAACGCACTCAAACCAACCATCACACGCATTGTCATTTTCCGACTTGGCTGGGCCAGATTTGGACTGTGTTGTGTATTATTTTTTTAGAACTAAAAAAATTTAATATTAATTTTTTAATGTGTGCAATTTTCTCTTAGCAAAAAAAAATTCACACGTTTTTATCTTAATGAGATCTATACTCTATGTGGACTGAAGTACTTAGCTACATAAGTACTTTTGATAGACTCGCCTATGTGAATCTGGAAGTGTGACCACTTCCTATGAAATTTTAAGGCATAATTCACAGAGCGTTCACTATACTGGGATAGACGTGTAGGGCCATTAATGCAAGGGTTGTTGAGAATACACCCTATGAAAAGGTTGTGTATGAGTTTGATGTCAGAGATACATATCAAGACTATGAGTTACTCTTGTTGAATCTAAATCTAGTTTACTATGCAAAGGTTCAAGTCAGAAGATTGAAGGTATAAAAACATGAGAAATGGGTTGAATTGTGTTTTCCCCTTGTGATGATAAAACAGACAAGTAAACAGAGCTGGGGGGACAAAGAGAATCACACTAGAATTTATATTGGTTTACTACCAATGTGGTAGCTACATTTAATCCCTTCACCCAAAAGGATTTCTCCACTAATTCAAACCTAGATTACAACACCTGACCATACAAGTTAGTCTTCTCAACTTCCAACTTGAACCTATAAGCCGTTGAGGAAATTACCAACACATTGACCCTATAAGTCAAGTCTTTTCAACTGTCAGCTTGAACCTACAAGCTGTTGAGGAATTAGCCACTATCGGGTTGGGTTACAATGAGGTGAATATTCTACTTAACTCTTCTTAAAGATAATGTTTACAATTTTCTCACAAACTTAATAGACAACACTAAATAATACAAAGAGAATAAGTGCCTTTGCTGAAACCTTGAATTTGAATACTTTATAATTTCTGAGTTTTCTATGCGTAAGGTTTTCTGAGTTGTTGATCGTTCTTGTTCTTGTATTCCTTCTTCGAACCCTTTAATTAACATGAATTAGGGTTTCAATGTTCCCAAACAAATCTGAATTGTATATTCTTGCTGCTTGGTCAACAAAGATCTTCACCATGAATGAAATTTGATTAATATGGTTTGAGAATATGGCCATTGAGACTTGATTACTTCCAAATCAGGTCTTTGGCCAAATCTTCTAGAATGATTATGTGTGAGATTGTCTAGATAGTGTTTCAATGTAATTCTTCTTGAATCTTCTTTCAAACGCTTGATAAAAGCAAAGGGAACAAATCAGAATATATTTTTGGACCTTCAGAATCTTGATATAGCTCACTCTTCATCAGAGTGTTGAATTTCAATTAGAGTCGTTGACTTCCCATCATCAGAGTATGTAACAGAACATGACTTGATCATCAGAGTCAGATGAAGTGTTGCTTGGTTTGGTACGTCAGAGGCAGAGGAATAACTGCTTGACTTTGAATTAGTGGTATGGGCAACGTCACCTTGTTGCAACACTAGAGTGAATGCAACTTTAGAGGCTGGCACAAATCAGAGGCAGCGTCTTAGAGCAATTGTTGTATTCTTTTAAGCGAGCATGGTTAGAAACTTCAGAGGTAGCTTGAACAAAAGCTTTAGAGGAAACTTCAACTAGGCACTTCAGAGGCATGCTTAACAGAGGCACGCTTCAGTCTTTAGAGGTCGGCGCGTAGAAGCTTCAGAGGCAAACTAGGCAGAAGCTTCAGAGGCATAGTAGGCAGATGCTCGCACACAGAAGGGTGTACATTAACACTGAGTGTGATCATTGCGTTGACTTACTTTGACTTTGCTTGACTTTGTCTGGATTTGCTTCCTTTGGTTTATTCATTTCCTCTAATATCTTCATTTCCTCTGATATTGTTTTATGTATGACCCTTAGTTTTAAATTCTAATTTATGCAATTTTAGTATATTTTTGGTGTTGAATTCTGAGGCTTTTAGCCAATTTTAATGGTATTTTGTGTGTTAAATGCCAATGATATTTTTATGAGACCCGTTTAAAATTATTTAGCGAGAGATAATTTAATTATGTTGCGCAAAATTTATTATCGGACTATTTTGTTAAAAATATCTATAGTTGCTAAAAAATTTACCTGTCAATTGAGTTGCAATGAGAATAGATATTTTTATCAAAATAGTTTGAGATGTGAGTGAAGTGATATGTGTAAGAATATTTAGATATTTATTAATTTGGTTTAATTATAATATATATATATATATATATATATATATATTATTAAATTAGTAGTATATATATAGTAACACGTGAGGTCAGGGGAGGAAAAAGGGAAACAGAGAGGAAGCAAACCAGCCTCGCGAGTTATCTTTCTTTCTCCAGTTTTAAAAAAAAAATCCAAAACCCATAAATACAAAACCTCCATTTTCTTCTAGATCTAAGCTTCCATTCGAGAAGTGACAGAAGGGATAGTTGCTCAGCTCCACGCTGCGGTGCTAGTGAGCTAGTTTTTGAAGTGACGTGTGAATAAAATATTTCACCGGGATTAATCGCAGTGCCGTAATCGGTTATTTAAGCTATCGTTAAGGTAAGGGCTCCTTCCAAATTTTTAGCTTGCATATAAAATTTTATATGTATATTTATGGAGTTGGAATTTGGTGAAATTGATGTGTGATTTTGTAGAAATTGAATTTAATTGATTTATGTGTGTTTTGAGGAAATTAAATTTAAGGTGTTTATGGTTAAAAATTTAGAGATTTAAATTTGTGATTTATGGTTAAAAATTTAGAGATTTAAATTGGTGAATTATGGTTAAAAATTTAGAGATTTAAATTGGTGATTTATGGTTGATAATTTTGGAGATTAAATTTAGTGGTTTATGTTTGGAAATGTGGAGGTTTGAATTAATGTTGAATATTTGGTTGTAAATGTTTGGTGTGTGAAAAAGATATAATTTTGGGAATTATGTTGTGGTTGGATAAATTTTAGTTGTGAACAAATTGTTACAAATATTTATGTTTATGTAGTTAGCTCCTTGAGTCTCGAAAAGGAATCGAGGCTGCTGGCACCGAGTTAGCGGTGGGGAGAACTCTGAGATATTAATGTTGTTGTGGTGATCCAGGTTTGGTGTCATTGATGAGTTCATAATTAATATTATGAATTTTTGAGATGTGATTTATGTGTGGATTATGGTTGAAAATTTTGGAGATTAAATTTGGTGATTTATGATTGAAAATTTTGGAGATTAAATTTGGTGATTTATGGTTGAAAATTTTGGAGATTAAATTTGGTGGTTTATGTTTGAAAATGTGGAGTTGTGAATACGGGTGATTCATGATTAAATTTGGTGTGAAATTTTGGAATTCGAATTGATTGAATTTGTTGTGTTTGAAATGGGGATGCGTGGTGAATGTGCGATTGATGTATCCATAATTGATGGTGTATGCGTTATGAATTTTATAGATGAATATATGTTTGAGTATGCTCTGTGAAAAGAAAAAAAAAATCATTAGTGTTAAATGAGTATTAAAAAAGATGAATCTTTTAATAGCTGCATTTACTTAATGGTTGTGGTGAAAAGAGTTAGCTCATGCATTTCATAGTACATGGTGACCGCGATAAGCCATAGTGATAGTGGTAACCGTTATGGGCCACGAGATTATGCCATGTGAATAGTTGGTTCATCTTATCCTTGCGGGGATTTTTGCGTCGTGCTGATATGTGAGAGATTGCATTCTTGTAAGTCGTGTTGATCTGTGAGCGATTGCACGCATAGAAAATTAGTACTGGTCTGTGAGAGGTTGTACGATAGTAAATTGTGCTGATCCATGAGAGATTGCACCTTGAAAATTAGTACTGGTCTATGAGAGGCTGTACGATAGTAAATTGTGTTGATCTGTGAGAGATTGCACCTTGATAATTAGTACTGGTCTGTGAGAGGTTGTACAATTATGATGTACGCCTTCAATGAGGGTTTTGGTTTGGAATTCCGGAATCATGTGCATTGGCATATACGCATTGCATTAGGGTGTTTGGCACGCGAGTCATGTTTGATATATTGTGATGGTTGTATATACATACTCGGTTGTTGTTTGTAATTGTGCCGTAATTGATGAGTGTGATTGATTGATTTTGTGTGGTAAGTGTTGAATGATTGTGAAACGTTTTCGAAATTGAAATCTGCAAATTTTAGCAGTTGTATTCGGCTACAAGCAATGTGTAGTCGAATACAGATATTCAATTTTGCTACTGACTTGTGAAATAGCACTGTATTCGAATACAAGGATGCTGTATTTGAATACGACAGTGCAGTTGGTTAAAAACTTCATTTTTCAACTTTGATCATGCATGTGTGGCATATGAAAACCCTTTCTAGATGTATGCTAAGTTGAAAGGTCATTTTGTGCATTTAAAATTTAAATGCTATGTGATGTTTGTTAATTTTGGTTGGTGACCTTTACAATTATTGTGGAAATATGGGTTTTGCCCTCAGATGAGAATCAGGATCGTCCTATCAGTTAGTACTCTGGAGATGGGAACGGAGTTAGACTTACCTGACCACTGTTGTGTCAGAAGGATTTCTGCGGGGCGCGTGGAGATCACTTGGGTTATAGTTTTTTTGTTGTAGCATGATCAAATTAGATGGCTGTATAGGGGCTAGATGTCTATCTGTTGTGGTTGTATTTATTTCCTTCTAGAAGACTGTACCTATATCATATATTGTCAGCCTGACTTTTATTTTGATGGGTCCTTGTACCACTTTTTGATGTGACGTGGGGAAGTTAAAATTCTTGGGGCAGTGCTTTTGTACAGGTGTCTGCCGAGAATACCCCAGGGTTATGAGCTATATTGGATAGGTCTCATAGCCCCGGTGTATTTTTTTTGTTTTAAATATTTTGGATTTTCATTTCAAAACCTTTTCCGCTGTTTGTAATTATTGTTGACTTTTGTCGTTGTGATACGACTTAAATATTTTATCCAAAGGTATCTATCTCTTTATTATGAATTTGAATTTGTTTTAAAAAAAAATCGGGCTGTTACATTTTATTTTGTGCATACTTAATTAAAACATTAGTGCATTAAATTGTTCCTACAAAATACTTTTGTTATCATCAAAACAAGATAAAGAATTGTTCTTCAAACCATCTCAGTTCTAACAAAGACACCTATATTTATGCACGATCTTATAGAAACGTTTTACGCTATTTCAGAAATACATTTTTAAATTCAAGTGGGGGATTGTTGGAAATGATGTTAGAACTTAAACATTAAGTGTTGAAATTTAGAGCTAGTATTGTGTGAATTGAAAAAATGAAGAAGTCCCACATATGAGAGATATCACACACTAGTAGTCTTTATAAGGAGGAGGTATGATCTTTGGGGTGTGCCCCATAGGTATCCAATTTTGTGAAGAGGAGAGAATGCACTGAAACCGACCACCTCATGTGCGCGCGCTTCGCCTTTGCCTATCTGCTCGGGCTTGGGTTGTGTCGTGTATTATTTTTTTAGAACTCGAAAAATTTAATATTTATTTTTGTGTGTGTGTTGACTAAGTCCTCCATTCGGTTCCACTTCTCATCGTCAATTTTCATGTGACTGAGTTTTTTGTGGACTTATTCGTCTTCAGAAAACTAGTCAAAAACCACTCTCGCAGAATTTGGTCGGATCAAATGTCGAACTCCTCTATAAATAGAGGATTCCACTAAGTTCACACATTACACCAAAACTCCAAAATAAATTTGAGTTTTCTCTCTTCATCATTTTCTACATCGTCCCAAATTTTCTTTATGTCCTTTTACCTGAATAAATTTGTCCCTTCAGATTTTCGAGTGATCATAGTACCATATTATAATTGGCCTTAATCGCCATATTTAGATGGTGTATTTCTAGAACAGTTTTCTATGGTGCAGTAGATTACCAATATAGTGTAACCGGATTGTTTTATCTTGGTGACATCGTTGTTGATAGTCTGTCTTGCACAATTTTAGACAGTGCTGCAAAACGTCTTAAAGAGAATGACCTAGTAGTGAACTCAACTCAGTAATATCTTTGATGGCTGAAAATTATTTTTCAAAATAATTTTTTTAAACTCAAAAACAACACTAACAATAGTCTAACCAATGAATTTTATGAATAGTTTGTAGAAAAAAAAAGTGTTTTATCACTTTTATGAATAGTATATATCCATACTTTTTTTTTTACACAATCTACCTACTTTTATCTTACTCCACCTTGTATCCATGCTCACGTAATCAATGAAATGCATTGGGTTATTGGTCTAAAAAACAAAATAGTCGAAACATATAAACCGCAGTAAGAGATTCTTTAACATTGATTTTAGTTTTGGGAGGAATCTATCATAAACATCAATAAATAAATATTTAATGTGAGATTTTGACAAATTAAAAAAAAAACTTCAATACATATATAAATATTTTGAGGATGAAACAAGTTTGACGTTCAAGTTTCATATCAATTTTATGAAAAACTATTCTATCAAAACATTTGCAATTTTAGATAAATAATGAACAAAACTATTACTAAGTAACATGAAGAATTGAATGCACTGAACTAAACTTTAAATGAATGTAAAATACAAGTTAATGAATTAAAATTGAAGAAATTGAAATTTAAACAGAAAACTTTGATTGAAAACTTAAACATAACCGTAAATTTACAAGTTCATAAAGGTGTAAAGATTAAAGGATAAAAGTTGAAATGTAAACTTGAAACAATGTAGGAAATCTAAGACATACAAAATGTAGAAAATAAAATGTAGAAAATACAAAGAACTTGATGAATGAATAAAACAAATAATAGAATGAAAGTAAGAATAGCTTAGAAAGTGAAAGCAATAAAAACGGAAATGACATAAATGAATTCGACAAAGAAAGTAAATGACAATTTAAACTTTAGAGAATTGACAATTGTTATAGTATATGTGATTTCTAAAAAAGATTAAGCAACCACTATTGCAAAGTCTTCGACGACTATTTATAGACAAACAAACAACGTCTAGTGGTAAGCATGCTTACCACATAATGTAAGCCTAAAAAGATGAGACTCTACATTTGATTTATGATACTGGTCAATTGTTTTCCTTCGACGCGTGTTTCTGACTGAATATCTCTTTGTCGAGTATTTGGCTTTCATTAAAAATATTATTCTCTTTTATTTTTCTAAGTCTCAAAACTCCAATTTTGTGCTATCTTGCATGTTGACCAATTGTTATTTAGCCTTCTTCGATAGATAAAAATTTGTCACTTAACAAATGTCCTCTAAGATGGATTTCAAGGTATTACTTGTGATCCAGAGCGGACCTTGACCTTTTGGCGGGAGTGATGGAAGTGCAGCAGTAGACGACGGTGGACGGCGGCTGTTCCTAGACGAAATGGTGTACTTGTACACACTTCAACTATTGAGTAAGTTTGTGTTTGAAGTGAGATGTTTAGGGTTATAATAATGAGTGCGTTTGGTTCAGATTTTTTTTATGAAATATATGAAAAAATCTACTTTTTTTAAGCCAAAAATTCTTTTTTATTGTTTGAATGGTGTTTGTTTCAGATTTTTGAAAAATCATTATTTTTGGCTAAAAATGAAAAATGTATCATCTCACATTCGCTACTTGCATATCAGAGAGAAAATGCCACAAATTTTAAAAACACTGAACTTAACTCGTTAAAAAAAGAAAATGATATAATTACCCTTACCTTTTTGGAAAATTCAAAATTGTCCTCCATCAATTTTTATTAGGTTTTCTCCCTATTCATCACGCACTCAATTGTGACCGTTTTTCTCATTCCATGAGATTTGATATAGGTTTTCATCAAGGATGCTTTTTTGTTGCTTTTGTATGTTTATTTATTGCTTTTTGATAAGTACTTAAGGTACATTAATCAATTTTAAAATGTGTCTAAGAAATGATAGTTAGAAAAAGTCATATCTTTTATGGTAATTTTGTAGTTTAAAAAACTACTTTTATAAAATTGTATACAAACAGATTAAAAATCATTTAAAAAAATCATTTTTATGATAGTAAGCAAACAAAAATAAAAAAAATTATTTTTAAATAAATCTCTACAAAATAATCTCTAAATTTTTTTAACTAAAAATCATTTTTATTTAAGCTCAAACAAACACACCCAATGTGTACCTTCAACCTGTGTCAAGTGCCCCTTTATAGGACACACTCTAGGGTTTGGAGAAGGAACCTATTAGGGTTATGAGCTACATAATTTGCGACATGCAGATAAGAATTTTATCTCGTACACGTGTCTCCGATGATTATCTAATAACTGTTACCATTGCGTTGTTTAGATTAAGATATCAGGATCATGAATTTCATCATGAGGTGCATAAAAAGAGGTCCACTCTAGTTCTAAAGTTCCTTCACCTCAAATTCATTTAAATGTTCGACAATGCCATGCGAACTGCTTACTTTTGGTCCAAATTGAAGCAAACTAGGCCTAAGTCTAGTCTGAAATAATTGTCCCCCAAATCGTCAGTTGTATAATTAATTGATGATTTGAGTTCAGATTTGTTTTGACTTTGACTTCAATTTCTTGTGTGCATTTTTGGATTGACCTTGTATTTTCAACTCACGTGTAAGGTGTCGAAGACATTTTTTGAATTCTACCACTTGAAGAGTTGCTTTGGGAAATGGTAAAATGAGTCATCATGACTATACCTAAGGTGACGTTTGAGTTTTCCAATTAATGACTCATGGTTCCATTATGATAACGTTTGAGTACCCTATGGTAGTTTGGGTTCATAGGGCACGTTGGTTAATTCTACGAAATTAACACCCACACTATGAAACTTCTTAATTTCCTGAGTTGTCTAAATTATCGAACAACGACTAGTGTAGTCACACTGCAAAATTATTTTAACATTGAAATTTTGTTGACTTTCACTTCCACTGCGATATGGCACGTTTTGTCATGCGAAAATGTGAAATTCATTAATTCCTCCATACCAACTTCTTGATTTAAAAGAATTTAAGTTTAAATCGCCAACTGATTACTCTTCTAGAATCCTAAAAAAAATTAACACTCAATAACATATGCGGCCACATCCTCATAGACCCACTCGACTCATGTTGAGACTCTTATAAGTGATCATCAAGATTAAACTAGGGTTGTATGGTAGCTCTTAGTCATAAAGTGCTACCTTTACACTACTTAAGAATTATCCCTAAAATACCCTTAAAGCTTGATCTCCACCGCAAACTTGATAGTTACTTATACTATCAAACTTATTCAATTGTACTTCTCCAACACATTGGGTACAAGATCCTCAAAGATAATCCCATCGCTAAATCATATATGCAACATTGGGTACAAAATCCTCACATATACCTTCTTCCCCTCGTCATCCTAAGTCACTCCTTATACAAAGGGAACCATCATCAACATGGGTGAGATATAACACACTTTCACAATTCATGTAATGTATCAAATTTAAGGAAATCTATCATATCACATCACATTATCATATCACATCACATTTCATTTTGCATTTACATAACAATAACTATCACATCAACAAGAGCATATTCACAATAATCTACATAGTCATCACAACAGCTTATAATAGGAAGTCAATTTGACAGATATCACACATGTTTCTAAGCTCATTTTTATAATAACGACTCAAGTGAAGTATTTAGTTCATTCATTAATCTTAATAGGGAATTAGCCTTGGGCATCCCCAAACGGTGGAGAAATGAGACATTCTCCTTCATCGTATCTCATCACATTATACCCACCCTTACCTGAATAGTTCAAAATACGCAATGAAGATAGGCACAGTTACACTTCTAACTTGATGCAATTCAACAGTTCAAATTGATAGAATATTAAAATAAAATTAGGTTGGCGGAAACAATTTCAACGCTACCGATGGCAAAATGATGTATTTTTATCGACACAAGCACAAAAACATGTGTAGACAGGAAATGACACAAAAATCATAATTGATCCCTATTTACATAGTCCAATAACATGTTTTCGCATTGCAAAAGGGTCCCTTCGCACTACGATATCAGTCTTAAACGTGTCATTTAGGAGTTGTTTTGCATTGTGAATGTGTTCTTTCGCACTACGAACATTAACTGGTAGATATTGCGTAGTCCAACAGTTTTGCACTACAGGCTCAAGTTTGACTATATGACGTGAACATTTAGGCAATTGTGGCTGCACATTCGATCTACTTTGCACGGAGACATCAAGTTGCATTGCGAAGACATGCAAAATTTGATTTCTAAGGATGGTTGACACGGTACACTCTAAGTAACCACTTGATGAAATCCTTATTTTGTTCGATCATTAAGATGTGATTAGTTCTACGAAAATAGGAGAGTTACATCACCAAGTTACATCACCACCACACTGATCAGGTGGACGTGTGTTTTTAGTTTGCACACCCTCAATTCTGAAAAGTTATACATATTAATTATATCCTAATTTTGTTCATTTTGACCACTCTCATTTTATAATTTTGCACTTAAAACTCTCACGATCTTATTAAGTTTGCACCAGACGTTTTTACCGTCTTAGTTTTTGGTGTCATCGTGATATTTAATTAGAATATTTGTCATTAAAAATTACAAATTAAAACTGCAATATAAAGATAAGGATCGAACACATATGCTAGACATGAAATTGGTTTACACTAATAAACATATCCATCAAACTTGCGCATCATATGTCTATCTCATGATAAATAATTTATGATACAATATTGCTATCAACACCCCCTTTTTACTACCCACACCCCTCAATTTTTTTATAAAAACAAAATACATAAAATGTCCTTACTTATTTATATCATTATTAACCCTTACGTGAATTGAATTCACGAACGCCTAAGTGAACTCAATTCACGTACATGTAAACTCAATTTTTGTGTACTTACGTGAACTCAATTTACGTACGCCTCATTTACGTAACTGAAATGACGTATACGTGAACTAAATTCACGTACATTTACGTTAACTAAGTTCACGTAGGTGTACGTGAATTGAGTTCACGTATTGCGTGTGAATTCTTAAACTGCATTGAATATTAGAGCCAACCCAAGGGTAAAGCCACTAAAGCAAGTGTCTTGAAGATTTATCTTTAAGAAAATCTATAGTAAGTTTCACAAACACCTTTTTCTACCAATAAATCTCTCAAAATCATATCAACTAGCAATCATCAAGAGAAATTATTAGTTGTTTTGATAAATTTATCTATATCCCTTTTGCGATTCAATAAAAATTTCAATTTTTTTTTATTTTTGTAAATTTGAATAGTCTAATTCATATTTTCGAGTTGACATTTATATATTATATTATTTATTAAATTAATATAATTAATATTATATAATATTTCTTTTACAATTGATAATAATGTCCATTGATTTTAATCTTGTTTTAGATAATGGTAAATTTATATAAGATTTTATCGGTTTTAGTTTTAAGAATATTAGAATGTGAGACCATTTTATTAAGTAAAAAATTTTGTTTTGTAGAAAGATCTAAATCGCTTGGTTTAGTGGCCTTACCCTTGAGCCCGACTCTGGTATTCAATGGAGTTTAAGAATTCACATACAATACGTGAATACAGTTCACGTACACCTACGTGAACTGAATTTACAAACGCTTACGTGAACTCAATTCACGTAAATGTACGTGAATTGAGTTCACGTAGGCGTCCGTGAATTCAATTCACGTAAGAGTTAAGAATGTTATAAATAGGAAATGACTTTTTAGGTATTTTGTTTCTAAAAAAAATTAAGGGGTGTGTGTAGCAAAAATGGGGGTGTTGGTAGCAAAATCTTTTATTATATATAACTAATTTACTTTAAGATTTGCGACACATAGTTTGTGACGGTTGCAATAAAACCATTCTCGTCTTCAATTTACGACATTCTTGCGACGGGTAATTTCAACCACCGCAGTGTTTTCGGTGAAAATATGTTCGCCCATTTGCCTCCCTCCCAAATCCCAAACCTTTTCTCTCAATTTGAAATCCACTACCCAATTTGATGAATAAAAAACCACAACCCCTTTTCCAATTCAAAGTTGTGCAACTTCTTATGTTTTCTCTCCGCCGCAACTCCTTCTTTGTTTTTCATGCCATGTAAGCTCTTTCTCTCTTCTCTCTTCTACTCGTCTTCCAAATTCTCATGTCCTCTCTGTGCGTGTTCTTCTTTTTGATGTTGCTCCATTTTTGTTAGTTGCTCAATCAATTTCAAATTTGAAACCCTATCTACTTCGACAATCTATCAAGATGCAAAACCCTTTCTTTCAAAACACTCTCGCTGAATCGCTTTTTCTTTGAAAATCTTGAATCGGAGGATTTTCATTTCTTTCTATATTTAAGGATCCACACATTCTCGATGACAATGACGACATTATTGAATGGCTTTTTCGCTAAATTAACTACCATTGAATCATAAGTCTCTATCTCTAAGTATGTCTTTATATCCTCTGTGTTTTGATTTTGCGTCTCTCTACATGTGTCTAAGATTCGGTCTGGTTAAAATTTATATTTATTTGTAAAATAGAAACTATTGAGAAGTTTCTACAGTTCTCTGATTGTGTTTATAATTTCAAGTGTTTGATAAATTATCTGTAAACTAATTTTTCACTATTAGCTGCAAATTATCTGCAAATTATATTCTAGAAAAACTATCTGCAAATTATCTGTAAATTATCTGCAAATTATATTCTAGAAAGAAAGAAGAAAAACTTGTTTTGAGTAAGTAACTTATGTTATGTTTTCTCTATTAAAAATTACTTTTAATCAAAAGGACTTGTATACTTTCTCTTTTTCTGCACACAAAATTTAAAGTAGAACACAAAATGTAGGTTCTTTAACACAATATTAGTCTACCACATAGAACCTTATATATCAGAATCATGAAGACAAGACAATTAAAACCCAACCATAAATTCATTATGGTTCAAGATAATCTGGATCAGAAATTACAAATCTAAGAGGTCATTTCAATTTTATGATGTTAGTATGGTCCTTAACAATAGTTTTAGTCTAGTTTAAACTTTTTTCTATTGATTACAAGTTTAGTGGAAAAATGGATTATAATCTTATTTTTTATTTAGCTAAATAGTATTAATTTGTCAAATCTATATCAATGAAGTTGACAGTTAGAGATTATTACATAACAAGGACTTTTCTTTTTTAGCTATGTTGAGTATTAATTATGGTTGTATGGCACAATTGATCTTTAATTTGATATAAGAGTAGTAGTGCTTAATTGTTCTGGTTAAATAATGCTTAAGAAAGTGCAATTTGCTTTCTCATTGCTAGAAGATAACTAGGTAGGTAAAGAAAGTCATTGTAAACTTGGTTATTAATATCTTTCAATACACATTACCATGAATGAAAAAGAAACAAAAGAGAAGTAATAAAAAAGGACCTAACTCACCAGCTTTGTCTGGAACTTCCCTCCAATAACTATAGCCATGATACATGCAATAACTATAGGCTTTGGATTTGCATTTTTTTGGTCTGGTTTGGTTGGAACTCATATATAGAGCATTCTCTTTACGTACTCATGACTTTTGAATTCATATGCCTATTAGTTTCCTTCTATACATATTTAAAAAGTTCCAGTTCGAAGTTCACATTCTTTATGCTTGTTTTTATAATTTGTATTCCCTTAAATTATTATTGTTTAATACTATCCACTTGTCCTTATTTTGATTTTAGATTAAACCATATATGTGTTTACTTGTAGGAACTGAGAGATGGTCGAAAATAAAGTAGGGGTGAAATGTATTCAATTTGTCATAAAAAGTCTGATGGATCCTTTGTCAATGAAGAGGGCAAGGAAAAATATGTAAGTGCAAAGAATAGAAGTCTTATGTGATTATAATTATTTCTTGTTGACCACTTTAAAAATCAAAGATACAACTGTTAGCTTTGGTAATAGTGAGTTGCAAAGCTATAAAATTACTTATTTGGTTAGTAATAGTGTGTTGCAAAGCTATGAAACTATAACTTTACTTATATGGGAATAGTTGTAGTTAGTTTAGTTCCAATTTTGTCATTGAATTCACTGGTTGTATTGGTGTGCTTGCTCCAATGTTACAAAGGCTTGGTTTGGTGCATTATGGTTGAATGTAGTTAGTTTGGGGTTGTATCAATATAGTTCATCTATTATAAGCTATGTGGATTATGGCTTTTCTCTTGATGATATAAAATAGATTATTCTTTTGCAACACATACTTGAATGTACTACATGGTGTTTTTCTGTTGAAATGGTTGGAGTATTTCAGACTCTTCTATTACAAACAGGAATTTAGTTTGCTTCATTTACCTGTGCAAGAACAATTGCAAGCTAAAATTGGGAAGACTCCTTCTCCAAATGAAGCATTTGTGAATGTGTTTGGAAAAGAACATCATGGATATGTTCGTTGTATAGGACTTGGAATAACATTGTCTCAAATCACTAAATCTACTTCTTATTATGCAAGATCAATGTCTTCCTCCGAAGCTAATCAAAAGATGGAGAAAATGCAAGTTGAAATCGATAGGCTTAAGAAAAGGGATTCATAATTTGATATGTTGAAGGAGCAAATTGCTTTCTTATTGCAAATGCAAAATTTCAAAGATAAACGGGTAAAATTGTGTTCTTATTGAACCTGTTTAAAAAATACCTTGGTTAATTGGTATTTGGAAATATTTATCAAGATTAATTGAGGTTAATACATACTTTTTTTTCCAAGCAACAGACCTAAAATCGCCAATAGATGGTAGACATTCCTCTGAGTCTAGCTACCAACCTGATGATCACGGAGCAACATCATTAGGGACTAATTAGATATTTTGATAGATAGAGTTGTTTTGTATGTTTAACCACTCCACTAATGTTTTGAATTTTGAATATTTAAACTACTTTATTTATTGTTTTAGTTAAGTTAAATGTATGAATTGGTGTTATTACTTTTGAAAAGATTATATAAATTGGATTTAGTCACAATAGTTATATGTTTGTGTATTTTAATTATGTGGATGATACTTATGAATATTTTTTATTTTAATTAATAAAAAATAGAGAAAAATTTAGATCATAATTGTTTATTGAAATTATTAAGCTTGCGATGGTTCAAACCGTCTCAAAATGCATATAGCAACGGTTGATAATTGTCACAATTCTACAGAAACAAATAAAATTGAGTGTGTTTAACAACGGTTCTAACTGTCGCAAAACGTATATCGAAGCGGTTAGAAACTGTCACAAATGTTGCCGACAGTTGGAACAACAGTTTTCTGAACCGTCACAACCTAGCCTTGCGACGCACGAGTCTACGAAAGTTGGAGAACCGTCGCAAGTGTCCATTTACGGCAGTTATAACCGTCGCATGTTTCCTTTATAACCGCCGCAAACCAGTTTTTTTCTTGTAGTTTTTTTATCTAACAATAATGAGTTCTTATACTAAAATTATACTCTCTTCGTTTCACAATGAATAACCAATTTATTTGAGAATTTTACACATATTAAGAAAATTAACAAAAATTAAAAAATAATAGAAAGAAAATAGTATTTTGACTAAATGACTGTAATTAAGTATTTATGTATTCAACATTAATGAGAAAGATATTGAGACATATCTGTAAATCTAGTAACCGCCACTATTTCTCGACCTTTTGATCTATTTCCTTTTTTTTTAGTTAAGAGGATGCGATTTAGGGCCAATTTTTTGTTTTAAGTCACTCATTTAAATTATTTTTTTCACTCTCTTTTATTTAAATAAATAGTTTCACTCACATTTTGTTTTCTTTTTCATGATTTCATCGTCTTAATGCAATATTGTTGGGGTTTTCCGCCTTATTGCAGTGGTTTTTTGATTTTCTACCATGTACGAATACTATTTTTTAGTCAAAAAAATTAATGTGAAAGATATTGACTTGAGATTGGTATAAGTAATATAAATTAGAGGGTGCAATTAAAAATAATAATTAATATTACATTAAAAATTAATTAATATTTTATTTTAAATATAATATTTTAGTTCCCTATTTTACAAGGTTCGAGATGGTTTTCTTTCAAGATTTTATTTGAGACTTTTTGAGCACTCCCTTACCTAAGGTCTTGGATTCGCCACTCACGTCCACCGCATGCGACCGCTGTCCAATAATGCATCGGCCACCACCGTGACCTTGCCGGTGGGTCGCGATGAAGGAGCATATGGTTGGTTGCTCCAATGCCCACGTGAATGTCCTTGGTGAATTAGGTGCACTATAGGTTTTTTGTTCCTTTTTTAAAAAGGTTATTTGTTCAATATGGATTTGTCCTAAGATGGTTTATGAAAAAAAGAGTTCTTTGTTCAATTTTGAACAACAACAACAACAAATAAAGTCGATGTCTAGGAGTTAGTTGAGTTCAATATCAAAGAAATTTAATTATCCAATCTCACAATGGATTTCAAATCATTTAAGTTGTTTGGGGTTTAAAGTGTAATTCTTTTGCATGTGATGGTGAAAGAGCTTATTGAGTTGTGGTACAAGTTGAGAGAGCTTCTGATTGGTTGATAATATTTTGCTTTGGTGGTTTCATATGTTCATGCTCTTCATAGCTTGTTATTATACTATTTCATTTTAGTATATCTTGTGCTTGGATGTGGTTTTTACTAATTCCTTTTGTCTTTGAAAAATATATATAAATGTTTAGAGTAATTACTTCGAATCAAAACAACACATATGCAAATGCATTTAATAAATAAAAACATTATTTATAATCAATAAATTTTACTAACACATTAAATTTGGACCCTAACTATCATCCAATTGCACTTGAACATCCCCTTTTCGCCTATGCATACACACACACACAAAAACAATTCGAAAGAGTTATTATAACCCTTTGATATAAGAAAGTAATAGATCAATTCATAATATAATTAAAGAGTCACAATAAATTTATATAATTTTTTTACAACCCCTTAAATAGTAGAAAAGGGTAAAATATAAAGAAAAAAATAATTACTATAATTAATTTATATTATAATTAGAGTCGATCCGACACATTTGGAGGGTTAAAGCAAATTTTAATATGAGATCATAAGTGAATTTTTTAAATTTTGGCAAGACATCACTAAATTAATATAATTGATATCATGTAATATTTCTTTTTCAATTGATTCAATATTTTTGAGACAATATTAAATTTAGAAAAAATTTATATGTTTTAATTTTAAAAATATTCAAATATGAAATTTTTTATTAAAAAAAATATTTTTAAAATATTTTTATAAAATAAAATTTTTATTTTTTATAGATATTTAAACTTTAGTGATCTTACCTCAACACGGCCTTGATTATAACCGTGTGAATTTTTTAAAAGTGAATGTGTTCTTATGAGTATACTAAATATGTATTTTGTTATTTTATTATTACTAGTCTTTATCTCTTTAACGTAATTTTTCTTCCAACCTTCACGTGTATTTCACACGCTGTATGATTGGCTCATAATTTTAAACTTCAATAACTTCCATAACCAATCACTAGCACAACACAACAACCTTAAAATTCATTTCAAAATAAAAACAAACAAAACACCACTACACAAATATTGTGCATATCTTTGTCTTTGAGCCTCCTTATTACTTTCTAATTTTCTAGTTCATTGTACTTTGAATTTCAAACTCGTGAATCCGAAATTGTGTCATAAATTTTGAAATGGAGATGTCGGCGTCTATTGATTCAGAAGTAAAGAAAGACACAAAATCAGAATCATCGATGGGTGGCAACACCCTCAACGGGATCTTACAGCGGTGGAAGGTGGAGGATTCACTCAAGAGATACACTTTAGGATTTAGAGGAGTTACTCTAATGTTCTCTTTAGTTTCCTTTCTTGCCATGGCAAGTAACAATCATGGTGGTGTCAGAAACTTTTACAACTACGAAGAGTATAGGTGAAAAACATTATCTTGAGCACAATTTTAAAAAGTTGTGACTGTAATTATGGCTATAATATTAAAAAAAAAAATTAATGTGATTGCAATTGATTGCGTATATCATTTAAGGTTAAATATATTTTTAATATTTATAAAATTTTAATAATTTAATTTTAATCATTGTAAATATAAAAATATAATTTTTAGTTCCTACCAAAATATTCAGCAAACAGTTTTAGTTCCTGCTGAAATGAAACATGTTTAATTGTCCTTCAATTTTAAAATTTTGAATAATTTTTTGCAAGCATGTTTAAAATACTATATAATATTTCTCTATAAAAATTTAGAATTTTTTCACTTTTATGAATTAAATATAATTTTTTTAATGTAAAAAAATCAAGATAAAAGTAACACAAATATAGACAATGAATCGAATATTGAGCTCATTTTGTGTGGAAATTTTTTTATATTGTTGTAAAAATGCTTACAAAAATTCATTTAAAAAGATATATTGACTCATAATAAAAACTAAATCTGCATGCATGATAATTTTGTAGGAATTAAAAATTAAATTTTTATTTTACAGAAACTAAAATTGAAAAGTTGAAATTTTATAACATCTGTCATTTATGATCATATTTTTTTTAGAATTTGTTGAAATATTAAGAATTACAATACAACTGCACTTTAAAACTTTCATTGAAAATGTATTGTAGGTTTGTGTGGAGGTTTAATGGATTTTTGTCAAAATTTGATTTTATTGTTTGGATATTGAACTTGAATTTGGAATTTTTTATCATAGGTATTTGCTGGCAGGGGGAATAATTTCTAGTTTATACACTGGAGGCCAAGTGTTTCGTCAAATTTATGAACTTTCCACTGGGAATCACTTACTTCGAGCTACAACTACAACTGTGATTGATTTTGTTGGAGATCAGGTATGACTTTTTTTTTTATCATACTAGTGCTATGTTCTTTTAACCAAGTTAATTTGAAACTGAATAAAACAAGATTTTCTTAATATGGTAATATCTACCTTAATATGAGCTTAATTGTAAAAAGTATGTTTTGTTTCAGCTAATATCATATCTGTTGATATCATCAGCATCCACACCAATTACCATAACAAATAGAATGAGGGAATTTGGAGATGATATATTTACAGATTCTTCAACTGCATCCATTACAATGTTATTTTTTGCCTTTTTATGTCTTGCAATATCAGCCATCATATCGGGATACAGATTATCAGCCCAAAATTATATATGATGTTGCACAAAATTTTATCCTATATCAACTTTCATCCTTTTATAATTTATTTCTAAATAAAATACATTTATCTATAAATTTGTGTAAGGAAGACATTTAAATATTTGTGTAATGCTACAATGAGATTGTACTTGTTTTATGCAATAGTATTTTTTTTTTTCATATTTGAAAATTTGTTGATATTTTATCTTTAATAAAGAATTTGGAAAAGAATAATACACTTCTTGACTAAAACAGACAAACAAACGTTAGAATTGTATTCTTTTGTTCCTATGACACTAATCTTATATCTTTTAAAGCATTTTATTTTTCTCTTAAAATTTTGGTTGTTCTAAATAAGATACTCCTTTAGTTCCTTTATAAGTGTCTTCAATAAGAAGGTTTTTTTTTCCTTTTTTATTTTTCATTTTCAAAATAATACTAACTATTATTTTGTCAAAAATATCCTTCAATATTTTTTTCAGTGAGAAAAATATATGAAATGAAATAATAAATAGCTATGAGTATTATTGAAAAAAACAACTAATTCTATTCACAAGAAATAAAATTTATTGATTTTTTTAGTATGAATAAATAATTTTTAAATGATAATTAAGATGGCACATAGGTAGTATAAGTAAGTACTTTTTTTTTTCATGTTTAGCCTTGCAAAAATCAAAAGTATACGTTAATAAAAATTATGTTTACTAGGTGTCTTTGGTAAATTTTACATAAAAAGTAGATACTCTGTTTGAATCTTTGAACCGAACAGAGGTAGTGTCCAGCAAAGGATAGTTGAAATTGCAAAATTGCAAGACAAATAATGCATATTATTGGATCTGTTTAGGGTGGTAGTAAGTTTTTCATTGGTTCTGTAAATCAATTTCAAAACTAAAATTTTAATTGGATAAAATGAAATTGAATTGATTTTTTATTTAATTTTAAAAAAAAAAATTGGTGAAACTCAAAAACAAAAAATTGTTTTATAATTTTTGTTTTTGTTTTAAAATTTCCATGTAACCAATTAATGGACATTAGCACCACTCCACCAACCACCTACTTTCAACAATCTTCTAACACTAGTATTGTGCACCACTTCAACTATTGTTGATCACAATCCAACCACCAACTTTCACTACCTACCACATATTTCGACTGTTGGAGTCACCTTTAATAATTTATCACCACTATGATAGTCACATTTGACAACTATTACTTTCAACTACTATTATTAAAATTATTATAAATTAAATAATTAAATTTTAATATAATTTTTTTATTTTTAATTATTTTTATGTAATAATATTTTTATATTTTATGAATTTATAATAAAATAAAATAAAAAAAATGATTTAATTCAAAAAAAACAACTTAGTGAAACTCAACTCAAAACTTAAATTGCTTTTAGTTTCTGAAAATTTCAAAATATAAAACCATAAATTTCTCCGAACAGAGTCTAGATAGTAATTGATAGTAAAGTAAGACTAATCAAAAGAAATATTTTATTTCGTGCTAAATATATACAACAAAGTAATTATAGAATTAATCAGCCAACATGTTTTCTGCATCTGTTATTCCCAAAGTGAAACTTGAAGTTGGTCCCAACTCTTGTCAAGCTTTAAGTTGATGTAGTTCTATTTCTAGTCTCTAATTTTAGTGTGCTAATCTATGTAGCCGCAAACACTTCACATTCAAAGTGTGTCTGAAGTCAAATAGGTGTAGTGTCTAACACTGTCAGTGTCTAACATATGTGGTTACAATTAATCACTTTTATTTTTTCGAATTATTACTGATGTCAACGTATTAATGTCAGTGTGGTGTGTTGTATCTATGTCTTTGTCAGTACTTAATAAGAGCTAAATTCACATCTTATTCTATTTTGATATTATAACTAGACTACAATTCCTATAATGTGTACAAAAACATATCAATGATAATCAGAAAATAGATCCCTTACAGTCATATCTAGTCAGTGTAGCAAAATCTCGACCGTCGGATTAAGTTTCATTTCAAATCCAATAACTGAGTATTGTCTGCACCGATTATTCAAGTTGATATGTAACATTATAATTCCAAATTAGAAGTTCGTCGACAGAAAAGACTGAACGAGCGAGTCATCCTTAAATGAGTATGCATCATCTGAGTACCTTTCAGAATTGGCATTTGAATCAATTGACCAATCCAAAAAGCTTCTAGAACTCCGTGCCATGTCTAGTTGAAAATGTTGTTGAGTTCCAGAAGTTGGTAGTATCTTTGAATCATGAAGTAAATTTGGTGAGTTAGAATAATTAGTCATTGGTGAGGGCCTTATAGGAGTTACATTACATGTGTTGTAGTTAAGAGAAGCTTTGTTAATGGTACAACTTGCACTTCCTCTTCCTATAGGTACATCATGGTTATGTTTCCCTTCATAAGTTGTGATTACTGCTTTCATATCATGTGCAGCTCTCTCAACATGTTTTCTAACAGGACAACCTTGAATTACACATTTGTAGTAACTCCTGCAGAAACAATATTTAGAACATGTTATGGTTATATCATAAGATGTATATAAATTTTAACATTAAGAACCATTTAACTATCAAAAATGTTATTTAGTACGAAAGCTATCTCGCACGGATTGCACAAAGTAATTCGTGTTTGTTTTTAAAATATCAACGAATGGTCATATTTCTCTTTAAAGTAAAACACAAAAATGAAAGAAAAAAATAGTAATCCAAAATATTTGTTTCTTTTTTGTAATTTATGAAAGTTGAATTATTCAAATACCTTGGATTTGGATTTCCTTTAACTACTTTTTGTCCATATTTCCTCCATCTATATCCATCATCAAGTATATCAATTTCACTTGTAGTTTGAACAACAACTCTTGGTTCCTTAACAGTTCTAGTCCCAGCTGTGGAATATGAATTGCTATCATTTTCAGTCTCTCCTTTCCTGCAATAATGAGAATCATAATTAGCAATACTAAAATCAAGCTCACTATTATTGGTGCTTCATGCAAATCAACATGCTTACCAATTTAGTCCATGATGATTTCAATTTGATTCTTGAAATTAACAAAATTTTAAAATTATTTGAATATTTGAAAAATTCTCAATTGTATTAGTTTCTATCAGATAATTTAAGAGACTAAATTGATTGAAAAAAAGTGGCTAATATACTTAAATATTTTCAATATAACGAAATACTCTAAAACAAAAAAAAATGTTTGTTTAAATTCTGCTACTAAACAGTACTATAACACTACTGTAGCAATTATTTGACAATATTTTGTACTAAATAGCATATCACAAAACAATAGCGGTTAATTCAAATTATGTTACGCTATAGTTCAACTATAATCACTATTTAACAACACTCTGAAATATTAATAATTTCAAAGACTTACTTGACAACGACCCTACAATTTTTCAAGAACTGAATTGGTGATTCACTCGTTAACTGTATAGCATCGATACTTCAAATTGAAGACGTATTTAGTGTCCGACATGTGTTAGTGTCTGTCACGACACAATACCAACACATACAGTTACATTCAATTTCCTCCATATTTCAAATTGTTATTGATGTCAACGAGTAAGTATTAGTGTCACGTCTGTGTTAGTGTTTCATAGCTCGTTAATAAATAAACAAAAAAAAAAAACATGAGCTTACCATCTTTTGGCCTCTAGTCCCAAATCATCATAATCTCCACCAGAAAAACTAGTTTGTGATGTTTGCTCAAACTCATTATCCTCTCCCAAAGAAAGATCAGAAATCATTGAATTGGTGCATGAACTTGTTTTTCTTTTGTTTAATTGAGGCTTATGATGGTTATGACTTCCTTTATATACTATTTCAGTAACATGTCCTTCCAAAGACCTTTCAACTTTCTTCTTCATCAAGCAACTAAAATGAGTGCACTTGTAATAACTTCTTGGATTTTCACTCCCTTTCACTTGTTTTTCTCCATACTTTCTCCACTTGTATCCATCTTCTTCTGATCTTCTTTGTTCTTTAATAGACATAGAAGCATTAGGAGCTGAAGAATTAGTTTTTGTTTCATGTTTTGTTGTCCTTTCAAGAGGAAAATTGGTTTGGTTTGTAGTTTCATTGAATATCAATGTGTCTTGTTTCTTTAGTGGCTCCTGTTGTTCAAGTTGAACCAAGTATTAGTCAATGACAAGATTCAAAATTCAAAGCATTAATAAATCACATATTGTTTGTTCTTATTGCGTAAATTTTTCGGATAGAATTCACTAACATAGGAATAGATAGTTCACCTGATTTGAACTGAGAATTTAAACAGATTTATAAATATAAAAGATCAAAGTTTGAAACTTGATGACAATACACGCCACTAACATAGACTCCTACTATAAACAATTTTATTGAGACTGATAGAGAAACAAAAGTATGACATTTTTCACAATGAATCACACATTCATACTAAGAATATTCAAGTATTTTGTACACATTTTCATCGCTTACTAACCTAGCATACTTCTAATTAAATTATGTTCAATTCTAATATTTGTTCCTTTTTAACTGTCAGTTTCTTAAAAGAATTTTTATTTATATTAATTTTTGTTTTTCAAATTTTATTCGATATTAACGATTGTTTTGTCAATAATACTCTTAATTATAATTGTAAAGAGAAAATATATCTGTATTAATTAAGATAATAAATGGTCAAGAATATTATTAAAAAAAATATTTTAATTCATAAATAATAATAATAATAATAATAATAATAATAATAATAATAATAATAATAAAAATGTATTGATTTCTTTATTTTGTGTAAAGCTCACTTGAAGAAAAAAAATGCATTAGTTTATTGTAGAGACTCAAGACTGAAAACATAGAAACAAATAGAAAATTTTGGGTGCTAAGTTCAGAGCCGTTTAATCCACATCAACTTAAAAAATGTTTTTTAAGCCAATAATTTTGACAAGAACACAAATGTTTGACTCTGCAACTGAGGATATTCTAGTCAAATTATTGATTGTCAAAAGTATTCAAATTAGCCTGGACACTACAGACGAAATTATAAAAAAAATATTAACTAATAATTAAAAAGTAAGAAAAAACCAGAAGAAGAGTACAATAAACAAAGTCATTAAATGCAAGTGTGGCATAGTAAACTGTCCAACTAATTAATTAATCAAATTTCTTAAAACAAAACTAATTAATCAAATTTTGTCCAAAAAAATAAGATCAGCCGTATAAAATTTATGTAGCACCAATACTTCGTATTGACGAAGTATTTGGTGTGCAACACAAACATATGATTTTATACAATTATTATCATTTTTTCAAATTATTAATGATATTTATATTTTAGTGTTAGTGTTGTATGCGGTGGTATCTACGTCTGTGTCAGTGTTTTTTATTGGATAAAACATAAAAATGACACATTTAAAAATCATGTTTTGTTTAAGTAAAATTTTTTATCAAAAGAAAATACAGCTTACCACTTGAAACATGGTTGTGGAAGATTGGAAGAGATCATGCACGTTCTGTTTTTGGTTTTGGAAAAAGAGGTCAGAGAAATTTGTCTCTTCTAATTTCTTACTATGTTGTTGGTCCTCAGTTCCAATGTTTCTCTTGTTGTTGATGCTATGGCCAGAAGAAGGTTCAGTTGTATAAGATGAAGGAATCTATAAAGCCATCATATATAACAAACACTATTAGTTATGATCCAAAATCAACACTATAGTTCCAAAAGACAAAAACATAAAATATAAAAATATAAAAAATAAAAAATTGAATTTTATAAAAAAAGCCTGCCGCTCCGAGCTTTTGAAGTCGCTGTAACTACAATATGTCTATAGTGTGACCGCAATTTAGTTCATATTTGCATCAGTCGTATTCGACTGTAATTTTTTATAGTATGAAAGATTAGGACTACAATGCGATTGCAAAAATCAAGTAAACTATTATTACTAAAAACCAACACTAGAGTCGGAAATGACCAAAATCAAGATTTGTTATGTCTCTGCAACTACAATGATCGAAATTTTGTCCATATGCATCAGTTGCATTTCCGTTATTTTTTATAGAATAAAATATTAGGACCCACAAATTAAAAATAAGAATAATAATAATTATAATACAAAAAGTAAGAGTGTAACATACGTTAGAATTAGGAGAAGAAAGAAAGAAAGGTGAATTGAGTGACTCTGGTGGGCTGAAACCAGGTGGAAAATCAGAATAAGAAGGGTAAATTACTTCATCAAATCCAAAATGATCATCATCATAATCATTTTTGAATTGACCAGAAGAGGTTTCAAGTTTAGCAATATCTAAGGTGGTAATATTATTGTTATTGTTGGAAAAGTGGTTGTTGAAACTGAAAGACATAGTACTAGAGAATTGAGGTGGTTAAGTTAATTGTGTATGAAAAACTTTGGAGTATAATAATGCATCTTATAAGAAGATATATATACACATGTTGTGCATACAAAAAATACCAAAGTCTTTGGAAGCTACTTCTAAGAGCAGAAAGATTGACCGTTGAAAAGGCAAAAACAAAATGGGTCAAGGGTTGTGGGTTGGACTTGACTATCATTACATGGCGTTCTCTACTTTGCCATCTGTCACATGTGCTGGCACTATTCTAGGACTAATAATTTCTTTTTGTTTGTAACCAGAAACTCACACATGAATATAATATAGTGTTATTTCTAAATTTGATAAATTGCACATAAAATAATAGCAAGACTTTGATAAATTTATAAAATATATTATTTTATATATAGAATAGATTAATGGTTAAACACTGACAATTATAAGATGCTGATACTTACTTTTAGACTAATACGTACAATCATTTTATTAGTTCATTTCAGAATCAAATTCTTGGAAAAATAGAGAAAGTTTTGAAAGTATGTAACTGAACTTGAGCATCAAAATTGTTAATAAGCTTTCTGCACAATAACTTGAGAGTGTTGTTATTTTTAAAGTGAAGAACTTTTTAACACAAACAATTTTTTATTAAAACAAGATGTCAATCCATGGATATATCAAGTGTGAATAAAAGTCTTACACCAGATTAAAATATGGATGTTGACCACTATATAACTGAGATGATTCATATACTCAATCTCTATATTTTGAGAGAAGATATAGAATTTAACTCATTTGTGTAATTGCTCTTATAAGCTCAACGTAATGATTCCTTAAACCTCTGATGACCAAACACAATTGCCTTCTGAGTGCGTATCTAAACTTTTGTGAACCTTAGAGTATGTGATGAGAAGGCTAAATATAAATATTCATGATTTCAAGATGAAAAATATATTAGAATAAATCTCTCTGATTGATAAGTTGACTAATAAAAAGCCATATAAGCAGTTCATGTGTTAAACATATGCATGTGACTTCCCAGCCACCAATTCTTTCTTGGTGGCATTGGCACTTCCTCCCTTATCATCTTTTTCCTCTCTTTGTCCATATCCCTGACCTCAACCATCTTCTAATTCTATCCAACTACAAGCAATTACCTGATTGTACCATGAAAAGTTGCTTGCAAATTAGTCAAAAGTGATTTCACAAGCTAACTTGATATAGTATCTGTAGAATTTGGGGGAATGCTTAAGGAGCCCACTAGAATCCAGGAAGTGTAAAGTGGAGTGTTTTACACTACCGAAGCATGACTTCGATAGTGTTTTTTACGTGTGTTTTTTACGTTTGCGACCTTATGCATATGCCTCTCCTAACGATTACTCTTTCTTTTATATTTGAGAACCAATTTGAATCCCCTACAGCAGTTGTCCAGTACTGTCCACCACAAAGCTGTTTAATTAAGAGTGATAAAATAACTTAAATTTTCTCTTAATTTAATGGCTTTACAACTGCTGCAGAAGATCCAGACACAAAAATGATAGGTTTAAATATAGGAGATAGAAAGTGTGAGAGAGAGAGAGAGAGAGAGAGAGAGAGGGGGAGAGAGGGAGAGAGAGAGAGAGAGACACTAAGAGAGAGAGAGAGAGTAGATAGTGCAGAGAAAAATAGAATGCAAATTATCCAAGCCACACAAAAGGTCAATCTCGTTATTAAGTAAGAAAATATTGTCCAAAAAAAGATGTCAATGATAATTGCAACAATATTTGAAAAATCTTCCATTCTTATTAAGAAAATATTGTCCAAAAAAGGAAGTCAATGACTCAGAAGAGTCTTAGAGTACCAATCTGGGATAAAAGAAAATAGGAAATTACAAATTTTATAGACTTGAATACTCTAACTTTTGGTAGGACCCAAAAAAATTGATGAAGCTTGATCAAATGGGTTACAAAGTTTTTATACACTTGATTGACCCAGCTTCTTACACACAAAAAGGGATTCAACATTCTACCAAGGACAACAATTACTTGTGAATTTTAATGTGACAATCCGAAACACAAGTTCCTGGTTGATGTGGGACTAACAGAAGGCACTCGGTTTCCTCTGTTGCAAGGGCTTTGTAGCCTGCAATGGACTAAACAAAATACTTCTACGATCTTTCATGCTCCTTTCTTTTATTGTTTTACTTTCCTCTTGTAACGAGAAGTGAATGGATCATGGATACTTCTTACATCTGAGAGATGTGAGATTCTTCAATAACTTGGATATCTTATGCAATGTGCAAATCATCTTTATCAACTTCAGACAGCCTAAGAAAATCCTATTGCATCAGATCTTCTAGCTGTAATTTCCAACACTTCGGGTCCAATTCAGCCTGTCCATGGGACAACAAGAACCTCAGTGACCAAATGAAATACAATAAACTACTATATACAGCATTACTTAACCCTTAATTAATGGTCCGTCAAGTTTTGCTAGGTATTATTATGACCATCATACTATCATAGTTTAGAAATAATTGGCTGACTTTAAGTCAACATGGCTAATATAAATTGTTAAAATACCAATTAATGGATATACTTAAAATTCCACATCTAGTTGTTCCTGTATGTTTGGGAGTTAGATTTTGGGCGGAAAGGTTTAAGGCTAAGTCTATATGTTGACATATATTTGAGATTTCAAAGAATTGAAGGAATGACATGATAGATTATCAAATAATATTTCACTCACCCTTTAATTCAATTAAGAAACTGATCCGGTTACACCAAAAAAGTCTCGCATTGTGTGATAATCGAGGCTAAGAATAGTTTATAAATTACTCTCACACACCTCAAACCACCACTCCTCAAACCACCGAGGCACCTTTTCACAAAAGGACAAAAACATGAAGGTTCACAGCAGACCCAAATCAGACAATACATTGGAGACGTGGTGTTGCGGACTTGAGGTCGGAACATTGGCGCCATATGTGGGGACAAACCCACGTGGGTCTCTACCACACAGCTGACAGTCCCTTTAACCCCTTATAGCCTCGACTGGGGGGCTACTTTTCCAATTACACCAAAAAGTCCCACATCGTTCGGTAATCGAAGCTAAGGATAGTTTATAAACTACTCCTACACTCCTCACTGAGGTGCCTTTTCACAAAAGGACAAAACCATGAGGGCTCACGGAAGACCCAAATCGGACAATACCTCAGTAACGTAATGCTATGGACTTGAGGTCGGAACAATCGGAACAGAAACCTTTTATAATTTCTTCAATTTTTCACATAAAAAGGAGGAAGTATACTAGCTATTTCATAAAATATGTCAGGGATTTGCTTTTGCTAAATCATAAGATAGGAACGAGAGATGAATGAACATACCTGAAACACTTTATCCCTCCATTCAAACACGCATCCACGTGCTTCTACATGTCTGATGAGCAGCTCAGGCAACAGAGATCTTAGTGAAACATGAAGCTTCACTTTTGTTAGCCCTCCACATGCCAATAAGGCCGCGGCCAGTCCTACTGGACTCAAGCCCTGCAGGTGAAGCAGTGTAAAGTTTTGAAGGCATCGGATACCAGCAAGTGACAGAAGCCCCACATCCGTAACAGAGCTATACGACAAGTTTATCTGCAAACCAGAAAAAGACATCACACCGTCAGAATCTCTAGCAAAGCTTTCTTGCATCTTTGATGTTTTGCAGAAAATGGATAAACGAACAAAATACCTGTCTTAGATTTTGGGAGAAATGAGCTAGTGGAATCATACCACTATCATCAATGTTGTAACACTTTTTTATGTCTAGGCGGCTTAGTTGTCTGCAATTCATTGCAATAGATGCCAAACCTATAGATGTAACAAGAAGACATCCGCGGATTTCAAGTGTCTCCAAATTTGTACATTTTGACAAGCAGAATAATGCTCTATCGGTAATGCTAGTGCAATAAGCGGCATTTATCATCTCAAGCTCAGGGCAACCAGAAGCAATTGCTGAAATTCCTAAATCTGTTACTCCTGTTGATCTAAAATAAAAGAAAATAATCTCAGGTGACATTGGATGATGAAATTTATGTTAACAGCATAAATTATAGGACCTTTATGACGTGCCAGCATTTTCCATAAGGGATAAGGAAAAAAGGAAAGTTAAAATCATTTTAATCAAAGTCAAATTTTATCAAAGCTACTTTAGAAGCGGTCCAACCAATTTTTATCAGAGGCAGTTTGGTAGGCTGTTTCCAAATGTATGCAAAAATTTCAAATTTTTATACATCAAAACTAATGACTGTGGAAAACTATCCCAATTTTTTTTTAAACTTAAAAACTCAACCCTACTCAATACTACTACATGCCAAAAAGGATATTAGAAAAATACACAGGATATTTATCTATGACAAGAAAAGCAAAGGACCATATTTAAATCACAAACCTGTATAGATCCAATTCCTTTAACTTTGAGCAACACATGGCAACATTGGCAATTCCTCTATCAGTTATGTTCAAGCAAATTCCTAGTTTCAGGCTGGTGAGCCTGGAACAACGAGCTATGGACTCAAGACCTGCAGATAGAGATATAAGATGATTATAGCATCTGATGAGATGGTTAATATGACTCCATAGAAATAAGGACAGCGACAAACCTTCATCATCAATTTCATTATCTGTGAGGTCAAGCTCCTCAAGATAATGGCATTTCTGTCCGATCAATATATACGCTTCTGATGGAACTAGAGTACATGACTCCATTTTTAGAGAAGTGAGACTTCTGCATGAATTTGCAATGCTAGCAATTGAAACATCAGTTATTTTGCGGCAGCATGTGATGTCGAGCTTCCTTAAATCCCTGTGTTTTGACACAAGGAAAGAGAGAGCTTTATCGGTCACTCCCAAACATTTGCTTAAACTCAGTTCCTTGAGTGAAATGCACAAATTTCCAATCGCCTTTAATCCGTCGGAGGTAATAATGCAGCCATCTAATATGATGGATTGCAACATGGAAAGTTTATTCAAACTATTTGCAAGAGCTAGAATCACCTGGATAATCAAAATACCAATAATTAGTTATAATTAATTGAATTCTTCATCCTCAAGTTCAAAAATTAATAAATAATTATAAAGATGGAAGAATTACAGGAGAACCATCTGCTAAAACAAGTCGTTCTACACATCCAGAAATCCTTGTTAGCTTTGACAGACCAATATGACTTATATTTTGACAACCTGAGATATCAAGTTTCTGCAAAAGGAAGTGAATTTGTCAAATATTAAGTTAGGTAAAGAAAAATTCAGTGCAAATCTAAAGGCAAGAAAAATGAAAATTATATCAATTGATGCAATCAAAGGTTGCGAAGAAATGCATAAACATGCATTGAATTCAAAAGCACAACAAATTTACTTCTTTCATCAGCCAGAAAAACAAAATACTAAAATTTCTACGCATGCTCACACTCAACATAACAATTAAAAGAAAATACTAATATGTCATTCATATAAGTTAATGTGAAGTAGTCCGGTACTTCAGTTAATATCCGAATTTTAAATTGAATGTCAGGCTATCCTTATCCTTATCAACAACAAAGCGACAACAACAAAAACTTTTTTCACAATGTAGGGTTTGAAGGCTGCACTAGTCATTAATAGTTAATCTCCTCATTTTATACCTTTAATGTCTTGCCCCCTTCATTGAAGACTAAGTTATTGAGGCTGTCATCACCAATGCCAAAGCATCCTTCAAGCACCAAATCTTCAAGATGTTGCAATTTGAAGATTGAGGAGAGACATTTCTCTGTGATCTGCACATCACAAGAAACCAATAACACTAGTTATATCAACCATATCATTTATTTCAAAACAACACTTCAAGAACAAAGAGCATAATCAAACACTAAATCTACTCAACTTTAAAACAACAGTTGAATTTTTCTAACTATTCATGATGGTACCAAACAACTGTTATTCAATAAATAAACCAACTATCCCAACACACACCACTTGAATAGGGGAATTGCTAATTAAGTTCCTAGAATTGTAGGGGTTCGGAAAATGTAGTGTCTGATATTAATGAAATTCCAAAAAAATCCATAAATTATTCATTTTGTGTCGATCAATTTAGCCCATGAAATTATAACTAATTGGAACAAAAAATTTCAATTTTAGGAATCATTTTAGAATTTCACTAATTTTCGTGACCAAATTAACTGACCCA
Source organism: Cicer chorassanicum (assembly GCA_037974735.1). NCBI lineage: Eukaryota > Viridiplantae > Streptophyta > Magnoliopsida > Fabales > Fabaceae > Cicer > Cicer chorassanicum. Next base: position 71,324,111 of record JBBPBP010009779.1, read on the forward strand.
ATCGGTGCTTCACTCAAAAGTCAAAACACATCATGTGAACTATCGCCACATTCATAAATAACCGACTAATTTGAACAAGAACTTTGATTTCAGATATCATTTTACATTTTCACTAATTTTTGCTACCAAATTAACCGACCCCTACAACTTCAGGGTCTAAATTGGTGATTCACTCAAAACAAATTAACCAAACCACCACTTCATAATATTCCATTTTACTAATTTTTCCCCTTTCTGATTATTCCTCACCTCAGCTGCTTCAAAACTTGTCACAACTACGACCACCAATTATTATCACCACCCCCACCAAAAAATGAATCCAATTTCTTAAATTGGAAATAAAATATACAAAAACATGGCTTAATGGGAAATAATTTCTTAATTTGGAAATAAAACCTACAAAACATGGCTTAATAGGAAACAAATTTCTTAATTTGGAAATAAAACCTACAAAAACATAGCTTAATAGGAAACCAATTTCTTAATTTGGAAATAAAACCTACAAAAACATAGCTTAATAGGAAACAAATTTCTTAATATGGAAATAAAACCTAAAAAACCATAGCTTAATAGGAAACAAATTTCTTAATTTGGAAATAAAACCTACAAAAACATAGCTTAATATCACACCCCACATAAACCTCCAAATTTAGAAACTTAAAACAACAAAGACTTATAGCATAACATCAATAACTAAAAACCAAAACAAAGATTAAAAAGTAACTCAATCCCCAAATTATCAATGACCAATAAAAATAGTAATAATAATCATCATAATCATAATGATGAGATTATAGCTGGCTGAATTGACCTATTTGAGTATATCTACTAACATAAACACTTTATGTACACAACTCATGACATGTCAAAAAGTTGTTTTATCTAAGATAATTTATGAAAACATCTTATAACAAATATAAAAACAGTTAAGACTTAATTTCATTATACAGAATAGTTTATGAAAACCACTTATAATTGATATGACAATATTTTAACTTTATTTTACCTTTTATTATAAAAATAACTTATACATAAGCACTTATCAAATAAGTTATTAATCCAAAAAGTGCTTAAGACAAAAGAAAAGGAGAAAACTCACAGGCAAATAAGAGAGATCCATAGAACGAAGCTCTTTACACTTAATAGCAATCAAATCAACACCTAAATCAGCAACACCAACACACCATTTCAAACTAATCAATTTCAATTTCCTACAACCAACAGCAACACACCCAATCCCCATATCAGTAACCATCTTACACCTATTCAACCAAAGTTTTTCCAAATTCCCGGCGCGTGCAACGCCGACCATCGCCGCGTCTCTCAACTCCGTCGCGTTCGACAAATCGAGCTCCACCAAATTCAAACAATTAACGGCGAGGTTTAAAACACCGGTTCCGGTGAAAAAACTCGACCGCGATAAATCGACTCGGCGGAGCGTTTCTCTGTATGCTCCGGCGATTAGAGAGAGTGTGGTGTCGTTCACGCGCGGACATAGTGTGAGATCGAGATTTTCGACGGAAGAGTAACGCGCGAGGATTGATGGTATGTGTTCGGCGCGTAAGGGACGGATAGCGCGTCGGTGTTTTGATTCGAGCGCGTAGAACCACTTGCAACAACAAGAGAAGGATTTTTTGGATTGTGAATTTTCGAGAAGGTCGAGGATTGTGAAGACGAGTTCCTCTGAGAGTGATTCGAATGGGTTTGGGTTTTTCTGTTTCTTCATAGTTGTTGAGATTTTTTTTTTTTTTTGTGTTTGTGGTGGTTGAGGTTTTTTTGTTGTATGGGTATGGTGGTTAACGTGAGGGAAGCTCTGGGTTTTGTTTAAGAAGAATTGAGAGAGAGAGAGAGTGTGTGTGGTCCTTGTGGACCAAAATGCCATTTCCTTGTCGTTATCTTTTATAGGCTATATGTGTTGAGCTATAAGTTGTGTCCATCTTTCAAAAGACCTTACTATCCCTCCTTATCTTTGGTAATTACATAAGTTAGGTACCAAACTGTTGTAGTTATACCTGTATTTATAATTCATTTGATAATTTCATCTATATGAAAAAACTATATATAGATGAAAGAAAAAAAATTTATTTTTATTAAATTATATTTGTTAGGTATTTATGTATTAAATAAATTTATAATGGAAATATTATATTAAAAGTTATGTAAGTAATTTTAAATAAAAGATACAATTAAAAAAAGTGGATTGAAAATCAGTCATTTATTTCAGAAATAAATATTTTTATAAATTAATTATTTATTGTAGAACTAAATAAGTATTAAACTCATACTAACTAGTGTTTTAATG
>JBBPBP010009779.1:71331061-71342697 GCA_037974735.1 Cicer chorassanicum
AATAATAATAATAATAATAATAATAATAAATATTTATAAAATAGAACCTCCAAATTGATTATGTCATCACTCATATGTTAGAGTTTCGTGCTGATAACGAGTTATAAAATTAACCAAAACAAAACCTTGATAAGATATAGAAAACTCAAATTTACAAAAGTTGAGAAATGAAGAAGAAATCTAGAGATAAAAAAAATATATAAATTCTATTATTGTGTGTATAACTTACGTCTCTATTTATATGTTCCAAATTACATAGAGTTACAAGAAAATCAAGAGTAACAATAATATACATTATCATCTTCATTAATGGTTGTCTTCCACTATTCTTGTTCAATACAACTTATAGACCTTCCCTAAAAATAATATTCATGATATATATATAAACTACACATTAGTTTGGAACATTAGAAAAGTGTAACGAGGGAAAAGAAGAAAAATAATGAAAGGCATTTTGAAAGTTGTGCTTCCATGGTTTGGATGAAGGGAAAGGAAGAGAATGTGTGGGACACATCCAAAAATTGTTTTTCACAAATTAGGAAGGAAACTCATGGGAGAGAGTAAACAAGTGGTCTAACACTTAAAATGAAAGAAATACTATTATTTTTTATTATAATTTTTTGCATGACAATGTTTTTATCATTTTTCAAATAAACAATTATCTTGTCTTTCATTTTATATTCAATCAAACAAATAAAAATAAAAGTTTTATCTCTTAATCCTTCCACTTTCTTTAATGTCAAACAACTAAAAAGTTTCTCATCTTCTATATTTTTCTTTATATATTTTTTACTTTATCTTTTTTTCACTTTCTTCTTGCTAAACAAAGTATAAAAATATATTTAAATTATAATTTTGTTTTTGTCGAAAATAAGAGGAAGTAACTAGAGAGACAATACCTTTGTCATGCCTAATCATAACCTTGTCATTTTTTTGGACATAGTCATATCCTTGTCATACACCCATGCCTAGTTAAAACTCTATCATATGAAATAATATTACAAGTAAGCACAAAAGAATATTACTTCTTTTTTTACACAATCATTATTTTATATTTACGATTACAACAAATCATTAGTATTTCTTTTAAGAAGATTACAACAAATTATTGAATTGAATAGTAGACAAAATTTTGCAATAAAAAAGGTGGCGCTAGCTAAAAAAATAGTACAATATTTACATCAATCAACATCTTATAAAATTCGATATGAAGTCATTGAAATTATTTCTTTTAAACATGATTAATATTTTAGTTTTTACACATTCATATTTTTACAAAAAAAAAATTATTCGTATGCATTTCCACAGCTTAATGTAATATTTTGAGTTTCAATAGCAAAAATTTAGTGTAAATGAACAATAAAGCATGATGAGAATTTTTCTAATAGTAGTATAATAGTTCTATTTATGTGTTCTCTAAATAAGCCCTTCTATAGCCCATTTTGGTTGGTTAGTGCGGATTTGGGCTTATAGATTAAAGCCCTATTCCCCAATATCAGTCTTGGATGGACTCATACAGTTGGAGTTTTTTAAAATCATTTCCAACTTTTAGAATATGGCCCCTTAGTTTTAAATTTTAAAAAAAGTGATTGTTACATTTTATTTTTAAAAATGATTTTTATGAAAATTTATTTAAAAATAAGATAAAAATAAATTTTTAATTCACTTAAAGTTTACTTGATTTTTGCTTAGTTCATTTAAGTTTTTTTTTTTGATTTAGTCCTTTAAATTACTTTCGTTTGCACAACTTTTAAGATATATTAAACTATGCATGAGTTCTTTTAAGTTCAAATTTTTTCTCGAATTAATGTCATAAAATTTTAAGATATAATTTCGCAACAAGTTGACTGTTCAAGCTACTTTGCATTTGAAAAAAGTTAAAGACATTGAATATGTGGATAAACATTTATTACCTTGTTTTAAAGACTATATGTGCGTAGAGAAAATCAAGAAATATATATCATTTATAAAATTTGATGAAGGTTTTCTAAATAATTGATATGAGGGACATATTGTTGCAGCATTTGATGGAGTTTCAAGTAATCATAAATTTTTAATTCAACTAATTGTTGTCAAAATTGAGATAAATGACTAACCCTGCAAACATAATGTAACTTAAAGGACCATATCGTGATAAAATAAACTTAAATAACCTAAGCGAAAATTGAGTTAAACTTAAAAGACTATAAGCGTAATTTTGCCTAAAAATAATATAAGTTATTTCTGTTTCATTTGTTGCAGATTAAAAAAAGAAATTTTAACATTCAATAATTTAGATGTTCATTATTAGAGATTCTTACAAGATAAAAATTATATTTTTTTTTAAAAGCACGTATCTCTCAAAAAAAAAATTTATAAAGAACTTTTCAAAATAGCTTTTTATTTTAATCATTTTTAAAATTTTATTATTTAAAAATAATTGTAATAAATAGATAAACTATTTAAAATGATATTTTAAAATAAATTATTTAAATCAATTTTTCATTTGAAATTTTCTTTTTAATTTTTTTTTAAAAAAAAGTTATAACAAAAAGAAATAATACTATAAAATAAATTTTAAAAAAGGTGTAACAAATGAGCCCTATATCTCTTGCTGGGATAGATATGTTCTTGGCTTATTGGTTATAGCTAATGGCTTCTTTAATTAGTTTAATGTTTCATGTTTGGGGGATACATTGTTTCTAGTTGTTTAATGTAGCAGTTGCTTAGGTTCTTGTAGCTTAGGTTCTTGTAGCAAACAAGGGGCGACCCTAGATATATAAATAAATGTTATAGTGAGATTTTCATGCATTTTCTGGATAAAAAAAATTATACTGTCAAGAAATTATAATTCTTGTATATAAGATTTTAAAAGTAGTTATAATAAAAATCAAATATTTATCAGGATGTTTATTATTGATTAGTGCAATTTTTTTTTATATAAATAATGTATATAAATGAGTTAAAATTGCTTATGTAGACGTTAAAATATAATAGTGACTTTCTCTTCCACCCCTCAAAAGTTCTCAAAAGTCTCTTATATGCTGTCGAATTAGTCAATTCAAAAGTATAAATACTCGTTTTGATTGAACCATTCCAAATATATATTCAAAAGCTTTTAAAAACATTAAAGGGTAGCAGAAGAAGTTACTAAATACAATAGTTAAATTCTTATTATAAAATATACGATAAAATTGAATGAACTTTTGAGGAACCCATTTGAAGATCTGTAATTTGTGGAAGCTATAACAGAATATTTTTGGGTAATCATGTTATAGATATAATTCTTTTATTCTTATCTTGTTGGGATTATTCTCTTGGAGAACCTTTAAGATACACAAGAAAAAAAAAACCTTCTCCATCAAGTTTTCTCCATATATAAGAATAACATTCAAACTCTTAAAAACATAACGTGCGAAAGTTTCTTGTCACTCGAATATATATATAAAAATCAATATACTAATTTTATCGTACTATCTAAATTTTATAGGTAAACACTAGGGTAGGGTACCCACGTAGAAAAAATAATTTAAAATTAAACATATTTAAAAATTAATCATAATTATTCAAATGCTTTGTCTCTCGATAGAAAAAAAATCTCTAGAAACAAAAATTGACAAACCACCCTAGATTTTAAAACTTATATTATATATAATGTATGATCCTGATCGAGAGATAAGAGAAAATCATAACTAGAGAAGGATATAACTAGAGAAGCATGTAAGGTAGTGTTTAGATTTATTCTAAAAATTTGTTTTTTATCCACATGAGATTAAAAAAAAATGGAATTCTCGCACCTTACGACCCTGTCGTAAAAGAATTACACCGCAATAGTTTGTCGAAATGAAAGATATGCTTCCGCACACGGTACACGTGGATGCAGTAGAGGAATGCAGCTAATGTGACTGCCAGAAATGATAATAAACTCAACTTCCAGAACTCCTGACCAAACATATTTTAGCAATACTAATTATTAACATTCTAATTATTAACATTGATCATTGTAAAAAAAAACATAAATATCAGGCGTAGAGTAATAATATAAAATTATAGGTCAAAGTCAATAATGAAGCCTTATCACTAGTGAATCTTAGTTCGTAAGAAAAAGGAAATTATGAAATATAGTAAGTGATCAACCCCTAATTATAACTCATTTTTATCGGGTATAATCATAATTATTGATAAGAGATATTGATGTAATCAGGACCCTAGTACTTAAATTACAATTTGTAAACTCGAAACTTGAATTATAATAGAATGCAGCTAGTCTGTAGTCAGAGATGTATGCACAATTGGTCGAATTTTATGATCAAATCTTGTGTGTTCTTTGTTTGCGTTTTTTGTATCTATTTTCTTTTGAACTTGAGTTGTTCTAATACATTTACTGAGAAAAGGAGAGACTGAATTCTAAAGTGTCTTACCCTCCCCATTTGTATTCATGTAATATAAGCACAGAGTAAAGAAAAATATACATACACATTTGGATTGGACAAGAATAGTTTTAGATTTTAAACTCACCTTTGGATCAGATATTATGATTCCCATAACATAGGCCAATAAATCCATAAAGGACTGAAGTGAATTCTGAACACCTCCAACGATCATACGATCGGTTTCAGGAACAAGGTTCTATTCAAGAAAATTGAAATAAAATTAATCAGGACAAGATGATTATGAAAAAAAATGAACTTTGATTCATCACAAACATTTAAACCTAGATTTCACATTTGAAACAGTATGAGCCATTATTTTCTTGCCTGCATTTGTTGAAGTACAGATAAGTCAAACATCCATAGTCCAAGCCGAGATATCGCGACGCTTCCCATCAAAACATATGAGGATAGAATTCCATTTTGAATCCATATTGCAGCTAGACAAGGGAGGAGGCAAGTCCACTGCATCCGAATCATACACAAGACATGAATTTACTTTGCATAATTGTCCACAAAGAAAAGATATTGGATATTTCACGGACCGAGATTGGCTGCAATCAGCAACCTCTGACTGCAGATTAGTTAGGCACATCTAGAACGTCTTAGAAAAACAGTCCAAATTTTAAGGTTGGATTTTGGATTTAAAGATAATTAAAATCTAAACTTGAAATCCGAACTTTTCAATCTTGATCAAACGGTCAAGATGTGCTGACTGCAGTGCAGTCAACAAGACTAAATCCAAATTCATATTTCACTGGAACTCATAAGCTAGGTTTTAAACTTTGGTAGTATTATAGTCGTAGAGACATAAAAAACTTTAATGTTGCGGCCAAGATTGTTATCGCAGACCATTTTTTAAAATCCTTCGTAACATGTCACTTTTCCGAAGCACTTTAAAGTGATTATGAGTTTCTACCTGAGACCAGATAGACCAAAGTCCAGTTCTGATAGCTGATATATGAAACTGTAGCACAGGATATAAAACTGTTGCAGCTATTCCAATTACAGCACTTATTCCTCGCGCTATTCCGATAATGTATGCAGGTATACCCTCCCATTCTAAGGCGGCTGTCATCAAAGTTCCAAAGCTGAAACAAGTCATTGGAATATCAACAGTGATTAGAATCAAAGAAATGTAAGACATGTTTCTAAAGTTCTGTTTGGAACCAGGTTTAATGAATGACTATAGTATAATCCACAGAGATTGCTAACTCAAACTCTTATACATAAATCAGTATTTTCACGAACTTGAATGCACAACTACAACAAATGCAAAAGTAACTAACACAACCGTGTTATATCACATAGAGTAATATACTGAACAACTTCTAAAGAGGTAAAAATGAAAATTATGGAATCACTATTACTAAGAAATAGTCTCTAAAATATATCATGTCGAGTGTGATTTTTTGGAGTAAATAGTCATTTGTGTCCGTAAATATTTAAAATGGTGTCGTTATAATCCCTGAGTATATCAAAACTACATAAATATCCCCAAACATGTCATTTGCTAATTAGTTTGGTCTTCAAATGTGTCTACTTATAGCTAGTTCGGTTCGCAAATGTGTCTTTTGTTAGTCAATCAGGTCCACAAATGTGTGTTCAGTTTGTCAATTTGGACCACTAAATTACAAATAGAAGACACACTCAGGAGTGGTTTTGAAATTTCAATACATTAAAGGACTATAATGGCACTATCTCTGACATTTAGGGACCAAAATGACTGTTTACTCGATACTTTGCCTATTTTGCTCATAAATAGAGTGGACATTTTAAGCATGGTTGAAAAAGGGCTAATTTCAAACTAGATTTTTTTTGTTTATGTAAAATTTACTTGCTATAGTTGTTTAAAAGTTTTCACCTTAGTACAGTGAAAAATAGCAAAGCCAAAGCTAATCCAGGAAGAACAACTTCTTGCTGTAAATAAACTCTCCAAGCATCAACATAAGAGATTTTTGAAATCCACTCAAAAAAAGTTTTCCTGCTTTTTCCATCTACCATTTCTGAGCTATCATCAGTAACAACATGAAGCAAACTATCTCCCTCAGAAGTTGAATTGTTTCTTTCTAGATCAGTTTTTTGTGAAAGCTTTTCCACTCTCCTTTGGCTACTTTGACACAAAGCTGGAATACCATTATACACAGATGTGAAAAGCCAATACTCCACCCAAACAGAAACACTATTCCAAAGTGCTAGTGTTATAGCAGATGCTTTAAGGGATACAAAGCTTATTATGAAACCAGTTATAACAGGTGCAAGAAGCTTGCAGCTTAGATCGATGCGCCGCGTAACTGAATTCATCTTTGTCAGCAGTTCTGGCGGTTGACCTTCGGATATAACTAACAACCTGCACAATAAAAGCATACTTTTCATATTATATGTATTCTATAATCTTAACTAGACATTTCACATGCATGTGTAAAAAAAGTAACTTAACTGCATGTATGTGTGAAAAAGTATTATACTATCATTGCATAGAAATTAATCTCTTTCACTTAATATAGCTTCATTTAAGTTATACTATGAAACATTGGTGAGATTTAGAGTCTAAAGTGTGAGTTTGTGAACTATAGACAAATCAGCCAGAAATGGAGCTAGGGTGGTGTGGCAGAAGAGTCTAGGCGGTCGGCCACACTGTGAGGCAGTTGAGAGGTTCCGTCCTATTGGCCTGGGTGTGAACTGGACGGACGAGATGGTTGGGGTGAATTTAGGTGTGGGTGGAGATCCTGTTGTCAACCACGGATCACAAAAAATAACAATTTGTTCAATTTCTTTTATGCTACAGTGCTATAGCCGCTATTTAACAATACTTTGTACTAAATTTCTTATTGCAGAACAATAATGGTTTGTTAAAATCCTGCTAGACTATAGCGCCACTATTTGACAGCACTGAGAGGAGAGGGTTTAAGGGAGAGGGGTTGGAGTGGTTGTCTACAGGTTCACCATTTTTGTGTTGTGTATATTAACCGACTGCATGAAACATTAGCAAAGTCATTATACTATCAAGAGAGAAAAGAAATATTAACTACCACTATCAAGCTTTCTGTAGAATGCCACTTTTCCTTCATTGTCTCAATGTTATGCCAGTTTGTTCAAATTCCGCTACACTACAGTATTATAGCACTGTTATAGCCGCTATTTGGTAACACTTTGTACTAAATAGTGTGTTGCAGAACAATAGTGATTTATTCAAATATAGCTATGCTATAGCGCCGCTATTTGACAACATTGTATTGTACACTATTAAATTTATACAGAAACAAGCAAAACTGATAGATAGAAAGAAAGAAACAGATAATGTCTATCTGACTTGTAAATGTTGAGAGATTGTAAATCCAATTATGATGGTGAAAAATAAAGACTAAATCTTTAGCATTCAACATCTGATTATTCACTATAGTTGCTTAATCAATTTTAATGACATTAATCACTTTCCATTAAAGCCTAAAAAATGTTACCATTCTCTTTCTATGAGGATGGTACCAGCAAGAGTTGAAAGTACTCCAATGCCACCACAGATATTGATTATCACCACCAGTAGTAAAAAAACTGGGAAATTTGTAAACTTCAAAGATGAGTTCACAAGTAAGGCAACTACAGTGGCACCAGCAACAATAAAAGAGAGATTTTGTGTCACCAACCACAATTGCAAAACCTGCCAATAAAAAAATGAAGATAAGGGTTGCTTCAACAAAATCCACCTTCATAACAAGGAATTATTAACCAATTTGAAACAATTAAAGGCACATATATAACTACGTTTTTTTATCTTAATTTTTTTCATATCTCTTAGTTTAGATAGTAAATGAAAAGAATCTTAAGCATAAAGTATGTGCTGATAGAGTCTAGGCATGTAAATTCATAGCATATATGATGATTAAAATACAGTTTATCTAATTGAGAAACTTTCTACTCCTTTACACACAGTTGAAAGTTAATTAATCTTGGGTTTTAAAAAGAGTTCTATGACTGCGATTTGGGTTGCAACATCAAGATTTTGGGTGTCTCTACAAGTACAACCACAACACGACTGCGGGTCACATCTAACTATGATTCTCTACAATATCAAGGATCAAGACGCAAACGCAACCGCAATTTTAAACCTCGATTAGTTAAAAGATATTTGTGTATTCTCCTATAATAATTTCTTTTTGGTTTCCCACACGTTGCCTCTATGGCAGGTTATCTTGTTCGACGTACTACTGGGCCTTAAACGTGAGTACCTCTCCAGCTAGAATTCGAATTGTGATTTTTCACATTGTGGGAAGTTAATCTCTTCTACTGGACTCAACCCCGGTGGTGTTCCCAATTAATAATGATAACTAGTATTTGCAATAAATTAAATTATTAAACTATAGATAGTACTAGTATTTGCATAGAAAGAAGAGATAATAACAATATTTGGGGTCAAACCTTCACATAAGTCAATTTATCAACCCAAGTTCCAATTAATGGACCAAACAATGCAATGGAAGCAGATTCAACAGCACCATATATTGCTGCATAGAGAAGTGAATCTGGCCAAATACTGATCATATATAAACCAACAGAGAATTCCCACATTCTGCAAAAAAAACAAACAAACATCCTAAGTTGTTTTAACTAGGAAAAACCAACATCAAACCTAAACATAGTTCTAAATTGTGGTCCGTAACCGCAATAATATGGATTTTGAAGTCTCTGCAACAGAATTACAACCGCAATTTAAAACGATAATCCTAATCAATTTATGTGAAAGTAACATGCATGTCTAATCTGCTCTATGTTTAAACTTCGTAAAATATAGCACCAACACTTTTGATTAAAACGTGCCCTGACATCCGATACATTAATTACAGTTAATTAATTCATTTTATCAAATTATTACCGGTGTCGATGAGTCATAATAGTCTCTGTAACATATAAATCATACTAACAACAAATAAATGAGATTTTTTTTTCATTTCATAGGAAAAAATTAATCACTTCATGAAATTAAACTAGAGAGAGAGATTTTAATAACAGAAAAAAGGGAAAAAAGTTGAAATTTTGTGGCAATGAATTTCAATAGTGGTATATATGAATAAATAAAGGAATGATTCTGAATGAAAGAAGAACATACCTTGAACCCCATCTAGCTAAAAAATGGCCAATGTATAAATGAAGGATTCTTCGAGAAGAAGAAAATTGATCTGGTTCTTCAGTTAGCATACTCTCCCTCGAAACTTCTCTTTCATCCATATCATATAAATTCAAGAATCTTCCCCTAACTGATTTTGAATATTTAGTATCACACAATACTAGTTCTTTATCATACATAACTAAGTTACGTGCAATTTATGTCACTCATTTCTCGATATATAATGATGACTTCAATAATGTTACTAATAATTATCACATGCAGAAATAATTAATTTTTTTTTAAATCACGGTATTTAAGTATTAATGTTATTTTTATTGAATTATTTAATTAATAATATTTGTATTAATTTTAAATTATTATTTTTTACTTTAATTTTTTTTATGTTACTTTACATTTATAATAAATAGAAAATATTAATTGTTAAAAATGTAATTTAAAAAATCATAATTTTCTTTTTCTTAATACATGTGAAATAGTATAGAGATAAAAATAATGGCCGATTGAAAGTAATAGTTTACTTAAAGCTACCATTTCTGTTTTTATATTTTTTAAACTTTTTCAAGAAAATAATTCTATGTTTATTCTTTAGTGAAATCTTATATTGAGTGACGAAGCAAGTATTAAACAAAAGTTTCGGTGACTAATTTGTGGAATCTTAGATGTGTGAGTGTGACTGTGAGATAGAAAATGAAACAAAGACCAATTCTATGTGTTGTGCATTTGTAGCCAGCCACGTCAGCCAAACGTAGAGGGACAAAGTTAACAATTGAATAATGAATAATGCCAGTTTCACAAATTTGACTTTGTTTATCTCACAATATTTTATTTTTTTTTTTGGATATTTCTTTTTTATATTCTCTTTTCGATCTAAACTCACTTTTATATATTTGACACTTAGGAGGTCGCAAGGCATATATATACACGACAATTATTTTTTTTCTAGGATGTCCCTTGTCATTTATTTTTTTAACAAATAATTAATTATTAATTTAATAAATAAAAAATAATAAAATTAAAAATTAACTTATATTAATAAAATCAAATAAAATAGAAAAAAAATACATAAAAGTTAATACAATTGAGTAGATGTGTTCAAACAAAATACATTAAGGGTAAATTGCATCTGTGGTCCCTTAACTTAATTTCAGTTATCGTTTTAGTTCTTTATCTTTTTTTTTTTCTTCCAATTTGGTCCTTTATTTTAATTTTAAGTAAAGTTTTGATTTTTTATGTTTTAAAATGTCAACAATGTTATCTTTTTTTTTTTTGCAAAAATTCATCAAAAATTTCAAACAAAACCCATAAAATTAATTATCATCCTCAATATAATGCAAATTTCATCAAATTCATAACTTAAATATTTAAATAAACTCATATTTTCATCTCTAACAACATCAAATAAAGAATAAAAGACTAAAACGTTAACTGAAATTAAGTTAAGGGACCACGGATGTAATTTATCCTACATTAAATTGGAAAATTTGATGTATCTTTTTTATGTCGTGTATTTTTTTTTTCAATTTAATGTTTTTTGTTTAATTTTATTAATATAATTTGGTATTTTTTATGTATTAGGATGCAAAATAAGAGAAAAAATAGAAATGAGTTCTTAAGTAGAATGAAGTTGTTAATTTATTTGCAGCAAAATAGGAGTGAGTTCTTAAAATAATATAACACTTTATTTGTTTTGGCATATCTACTCAACGCATTAATTTGATGTATTTTTTTTTCCAATTTAATGTATTTTGTTTTGATGGATATAAAGGAAAAATATCAATTTTTGTGATGGTAGCTACTCCTTCTTTTGAGTTATTTGATTAAATGCATAGATAAAAGAGAAAACAATATTTTGAGAGTTTTTATGGTTTATTTATAAATTAAAAGGTTTGAGTATGTTATTTTTTAAATTAAGATATTTTTACGGATTAAAGAATTGTTTATTGATTTTTTTAATTTAAAAAATATCATTTCATAATATAAATATAGTTTTGTTGCTTATAAGTATTATATTAATTTTTATCCTAAAAGTTATTTAATATTCACTATTGTGAATTATAAAAATTCAGAAAAAATTAAAATTTACTTCACTGATACTTTTGGAA
>JBBPBP010009779.1:71342861-71357269 GCA_037974735.1 Cicer chorassanicum
ATATTTGATATTTTTAAAAAAAATTAAAAGAACAACACGATAAATAAGTATATAATATTTCCTCCAGTCCTATTTATAAGAGAATTTTTGAATTTCTTTTTTGATTGTATATATAAAAAAAGTTATGAATTTAAAATACATATATTATTTAAATTACTTTTATAATTTTATTTAAGATGTTTGTCTTTTTAATATTATTAATGAGTATTTAATGTTTCACAATTTTTAATAAGAATATATAGGTAAAATTAATAATAAAAAATAAACAATTAATCAGTACATTAATTTTAATATTTTTTCTATATTATTTCCTCTTATAAATAGAATCGGGGGTAGTATAATATTATTCTTTTATTTTTATAAAATATCAAAAAAAAAAAGTATATATATATAAATATAAATTTAGCCTTCTAAAATTTTTCTCATTAAAACACTTTAAAAACAAACTCGCAAATACAAAATAATTTTTTTTACAAATAAATGATTATAAAACTCGTTATAATTTTTTTACAATCATCATGAATTATGCAGTTTTCCACAAACACAAAGAGCTTACCATCAACATGGCGGCGAATTTTGCCAAATTTTATTTTTTCCTTTCATTTTCTCATTCCTTTTTATCAAACCTTCCTCTCCCCTCATCTCTTAATCTTTCCAACATAAGTCTTTTTATTTTATCAATTGATTAATGAACTAGTCGTGCCAACACTTTCATATTCAAATATTAATACATCAAAACAAAATTTGAATGTAATTTACTTAATGAACTAGTCTAGCCAACACTTGGCAATGATGTTGTCGTTAACCAAGTTTAAAAAGAAAAAACAAATTTTTAAATGTACAATATACACAAAATTTAAAAAATTATAAAATATAATTTAGGTGTTTCAAAAAAATTAAACAAATTAAGTTTTTAATAAATATTTATTTTATATTTTACTATATTAAAAGATGTTTATAGTCTAATATATTGAGTCAAAAAAGAACCATTATAAAAAATTGTATAAAGTTAACAAAAAAAAAAGAAAAAAAGAAATATAGATACTAAACATTATAATAACATCCTAGTATTAAAAAAATTATAAAAATTTGGGGAACCATAAACCATATCCACTATTGATCCCCTTCTGATTCCGACCAAGCATCTCTATTAAAAAAAATGTGTTTGGTGGAAGTTTTTTGACACCCTTCTTTGATTAAAGTTAGAAACCATATTCAAGAGAAAAAAGCATTTGTAATATTCCATTCGAAATCAAAAGTAAGCAAAAAAGATAATTGATATATATAATTATGAATTTAAAATAGTTTTTAAATAGTTTTTGTTTATATTTCATTTCTTGTTCCAGAGGGAGTAGGGAGAATTTCCTCTAATTATAAATATAATTTTAAATGTAAGAGAAATTTTAGTCAACAAATATATAAAATTTAGACTATATATATTAATTTTTGTCCATTCATTTTTTCTTATATTTAAGAGAGAAGGGAGGGAGTATATAATAAACTTGCAGCACTGAGATTGTGAACAGTCTCTCCAATCTGAGAAGAGGCACGGTAAACAAAGAGACTAAAGAAGAGGTTCAACTCTTATAATTTTGTTGTTTTACTGACCAGATTGAATATTTTAATTATGTATCAAATGTTGATTAAGTGCATGCAAGTATAGGCATCGGTTTGTGACCACCTGGACACCTATACTTACAAATGTAGATTAAGTGCAAGTTTAGGAATTTCTCTCCAAGTGGCAGTGTGAAAGTATATCAAGACATATTTTTTACGAGATGCTACTAAAAAACCCTCATGTTTCTATTTTTCTTTTTTAAAGAGTGCATCCAAATAGTACGAATTGTCCAGAAGCACACATGTAAAATTTGGTGATTATTCTAAATGCATAATTTTAAAGATAATTTGAAAGTGACTTTGAGGGTGGAAAAAGCAGTCTCCTTTTTGTAGAAGAGCATGGGGTGCTTAAAAGTGATCAATCATATACGCGGTTGTGGGGTTGTCACACAATAAAAATTATCTATAAACATCATGAATTAATCTCCCAAGTTGTGTATAAAAGAATGCGTGATGCTCCAAAAAATAGAGCATATAAGGGAATTTAAACTGTGTAATGTTGAAGTAAACCAGAATGTACCATACTAAATTATCAGCCAGGACTGATTATAAAAAAAAAAATCATTGGGATTAATGTAATAATATATGCGTATTTGATTCACTTATGCATGCACAACAGAAGTAGGCGTTTGTGATCTATATGACAACAGTCAGTACTCATAGAGAGTGTATAAATGAACTAAGGAGATGCTAGAAACTGTACATTATATAATGATTTAGCTACACTGGGCACAGATGAACTACAATAACTAGGGTAATTATCACGAAACACTAAATTACAGAATTTCAAAATTGGATATTCATGACAAATACAAATATACACTTGCTTATACGGTATGCATGGGGTATTTGTTGATGGATTGATCTGGATTGGTACAGTGCTTGTACGCTGAGCCTTATCTGTTTTAGTGAAGTGAATTCACCTCTGAAAACGGATCTGCATTGATTATAATTCGCATGCTAGGACCAATGTTCATGTATAAATACGTGGAGAAAGAGAACCAAGAGGAAGATCTATCCTAAGTTATAGAAGAACTAGAATGACTTCATGGAGATTTCCTATTCGTTACAGGTGAGACTGACTTTTTAGACATGGTTCAAAGACAGAACCAGAACATCAAAATATCTGCCAACTGAGAACACTTTCCAGAGTGAAATCAAGAATCACTCCAACTATCCTCATCATCTTCATCACTTCCAGCCAAAGCCTATTTCAATAATCAAGGTTAGTTTACCAGGGAAAAAAAGGATATGGCAATCAAAAGTGGTAATTAACAAGAAAATATACAGAGAAAGTGGGAGTGACCTGGCGAATTGAATTAGCTTTTTCCAAGATGGCGGCAAGCTTCAAATTTGTTTTTGGACCTTGAATGCTAGGTCGTGTAGCCACAGCAGGCTTCAAGCTGAATGACTGAGAGAGCCAAAAAGTAATTTTAAATATAAGAGTTCTTTGAAATTAAAATGGGCAAAATCAGTATAAAGAAACAAGTAGCAAGTTCGAACCTTTGTTCTTATCTGTTCTAACCATGAATCTCTTTCACCTAACTTTGGTGCTATTTGAGGCATAACCCGTTCAGTAACTCTCCTAAGCTGCAGTGGTTCAAAGGCAAAGTATTATACAAGAACTAAGACCTCAAAAAGTGATTCCGAGTCATATAAGAAGTAGAAACTGACTGACCTTGCTTTTGTCGTGAGCAGCAACAGCATCAATTAGAGGATTCCGAGGACGAGGAATCTTATGCTTTGGTTTTCCATTTGTCCTTTCACTCTCAAAATCTGATGTTTGAGCAGAAGGATCCAAGGATGACATTTCCCTCTCAAAGGGTAGGAAACTATGATTGCGATCCACACTTTCCATGTTTGGTGGCAACATGTGTGAAATAAACAATCGTCCTTGTTCCTCTTCTACATTACTTACACAATGATTAGTTGTTGCCGAACTAGTCTCTATCAATAATGGACTTGGAGGTTGAGTTGGTTTTTCTTCCGGAGAGATGAAATCATGTTCAGAAACAGCAGATTCAGCGAATGGTATAGGAGGGCATGGGTTATTATTTTGTACCATTTCTTCCTCAGAAGCTACAATGTGACTGTGTGAAGGCCTTTCCATAGATATAACATCATCCATATGCTGCGGAAGAATTGTATCATCTGAACTAGTTTCTGTCATTAATGGACTAGGAGATTGAGTCGCGTTTTCTGTAGGAGAGATGGAATCATATCCGGAACTATCAAATTCGGCAGGTTGTATTGGAAGGCATGGATTGGAATCATGTACCATTTCTCCCTCAGAAGTAATAATATGACTGTTAGGAGCCCCATCCCTAGACACTACATTATGTATAGGCTGCTCAATTGTTTTATAATCTGCACTAGTCTCTGTCATTAATTGACTTGGATGTTGAAATGGTTCAACTTGTGATGACGTGGAATCATGACCAGATACAGCATATGCAGCAGGTAGTATTGGTGTATAAGGGTTTGACGTCTCTACCATTTCTCCCTCAGAAGCAACAATGTAACCACGTGGTGGATGCATGCTTGTAGATGACACGGGTAGCGTTAAGAAGGGGTTCTGAATTTGGTTTTGGTCCAACACTAGGTAATTATACTGACCATTTGCTTCATTAACCATGATGGGAAACTGAAAAGGTAAGGCAACAGGATGCCCTGAAACACCCACAGAAAACCCAGGATGTTGGAGCTTATCACTTTCCAAAGCCATGACAGGTGAAAATGGATTCTGATAAAATAAGGTCTCTCCATCAGAAGCTGGCAAGCGAAATTGAGACTTCTTATCGGGCATAATTGGCAGCATTGGTTGGACTGAAGCCTGATGGACTTCTAACACCTCTCTATGTGAATCTAGGGAAGCATGTTGAACCTTGCCCATTCTCCATTGCATAGGAGGAAGAGGAGGCATAGGTGGCATCTCATCAAGTTTGTCTTCAGTTGTCTTGGGAAAGAGGTCAGGAAGAAGAGGCTTCGACGAATCCACAACATATTGTGTAGGGTTAATCCCCAGGCCAGATGACTGTGGAGAAGAATAAGATGACGATTCATCTTCAGCAATTTCAGAAACAGATTCAGAAGTAGAATGAGTGCCTTCTTGCTTCAATTGATATATCTGCGTCTGCTCAGATTGAGATTTCTCAGAGGTAAAGTTTTCCTTATATTTGAGGGGAAACTCTCCATCTTGTTCACCAACATCAGATTGTAAGTGTGGCTCTAAATAAGTTTCAGAGTCCAACTGGTTATAAGGTGGTGATGAAAAACTATATCTGTCATTCAGTAAAAGATCATTCTGGCCATATATTGTAGATTCTGACTGCCGGGAGTCGAACCCAGAAAACTCGGGAACCATTTTTGTATTATCCAAAAAAGCACTCTGTTGGATTTGCTCCCTAGGAGATGAATTTTCAATATTATTTTCCAAATCTGAAAGATCACAGGGCACCGATTTGTTTAGGCTCATTTGTACATCAGCAGAAACAATATCTTGATGACCCACAATCTTCTGTCCCTCTAGCTCTGTCAAAGGTTCTCTAGCAACTGCTTGATGGACTTCCAACTCTTTCTCATTTGGATTTGCTAAAGAAGAAAGAGATTCTTCAAATTCTGTAAGATTACTCGTTGGAGAATGTATATCAGATGATGTTTTATCTAACGATGGTGCCAATTGATTCTCAATTGTCTCTGTATTTGAGTCCATGGAAATTTGAGTCAATTCCACTTCATTGGATTCCATCTGATAAGAATCTGAAGAAGCAGGGACTAGTTCTTGCGGATTTGAAAGGCTCCTTGATGGAGAACAAACCAAACCTGAAGCTGGACAAGCAATGATACCCACATCATTTTCAGCACTATCAACAGAAGGAATGGAATATGCAGGTTGATCTTTTGACTCAACAATTTCAGTGATCACACCATTTACCATCCAATGGTCATAAGGAGAAGATGGATTTTTAAAATGACCATCACCTTCAACTGGATCAACACTGCTGCTGGATCCAGTTATTTCATCACCATGCACGATTTTTGGTTTATTTCCATAATTTGATTGAAGATCAGAAAACAAAACTTCAATTTCAGTTGAGCTTGGTTCACCCTGTGGATTATTGTGAGTTAAACCAGAAGATAGCTCATCAGTAAAGAAACTCACTGGAGAAACCTTCACAACAGCTGGATTAAGTTGGCGGGCAATATCACTACAATCCTCATCTTTTGAGCCTTGACAATCAAGCACCACATTAAGACCTGATTTCAAGTCTAATTCTTCGATGGACGAACAAAGGGAATCATCTTGTGAATCATTGGAAACTTGTAACAAATCATGAGAATGAATATGAGGATCATCATCAACCAAGTTGCGCAATGAAATTTTATCAGAAGAATCCACTGGGTAAGCATCATCTTCTATTAGGGAGGAAGAAGAAGGTTTCGAAGCAACAGATTCAAGAAGACCTGTGCCATCTGCATAATTGCCTGATCTTATATTAAGCTCAACATTGTCAGAAACGGTTTCATCTGACCGAGTCCTTGCAGGTAGGGTCACTGGTTTGGTAGATTCAAGATCAGAACATGACACCTGTCCTGAAGTCAACAGATCAGGCGAGGCTTGCCCAGGCTCTGAAATTTCTTCTTCGTGAACATGTGCATTAAACTTCCTACTATCTGTGTTTTGAAACTCAACAATTTTGGGAAGCTGGTTGGATGGTGTGCCTTCAATCTCTGGCTCACAATAGTTAGTAGTTGTGGATAAAATAGGTTCAGATTGTATATTTTCAACCACGGTGCTCAATGAATCAGAGAGAGGGAAATAAGATATATCTTTCTTGGAAGAACTAAATGTCGCAGACGAGTTTCCAGTAGATTGAGAATCTGAAAAGTGAGCTTGATGTTCTACATGCTCATCTTCATCTCCTCTGAATGAGCTATTATTATCTGAGGAGGAGGTTCCAGTTGAGTGAGAATCTGATAACCGAGCTTTCACTCCAATATGTTCCTCATTTCTCTCTTGTTTGAATGAGCTAATGTCATCAGATATTGAGGAGCCTCCAAATGATTGAGAATCTGAAAATCGAGCTTGTTTATTATTGGTATCCGTCACTTCTTGAATATTCGAGAAGTTTTTCTTAGGTTTATATTCATCATCTGTTTCCAATTCTGACTCCATGGTAGTTAAAGCATCCAAGTAGTTGTCAACCTCACTAGTCACATCATCAGAATGGTACCTAATTAAGCTGCTTTCAATTTTCCTTTGTTCATTGATTGCCAATTCTGTTTCATCACACACCTTGACATCATTAAAAGACATTTCATTTGTTACACCCACTGAAATTTGTTCTTTCACCATCACAAGATCTCCATTTGTCTCACCAACCTCTTCTGGAAATTGTTTTAGTTCTAATTCCAGCTCATTAGGGGATGAACAGGTGTTTTCATCTCCAATTGACTTTTTCACAGGACTGGTGCTACTGATTTCAAGAATTTTAATCCCTGCTTCGCTAGTATCATCTGCTGTTGATTTTACAGGCAGTGGAAAGATTGAAGTTTCGCAAATCATTTTATGATCAGGTGAGGGAGTATCTAGAAATTTCTCCATGTAACTTTTCCCTGACTTTGCTTCAACAGATGGTCCATTCAATTGTCTTTTCTTCAACTTCACTAGACGCGCAGGATTACTATAACCATTCTCAATACGTTCCTCAAGAAGCAGCTGATGTAATCTGCAATGGTGGAAATAAGGTTGAGCCACCGATAATTTGAAGACCTAAC
The DNA here is from genome assembly GCA_037974735.1 of Cicer chorassanicum. NCBI lineage: Eukaryota > Viridiplantae > Streptophyta > Magnoliopsida > Fabales > Fabaceae > Cicer > Cicer chorassanicum. The sequence goes on from JBBPBP010009779.1 coordinate 71,350,257, forward strand.
CAGGCGAATATATCAATGCACCACAACAAAATGGGAGCTTACTTTGCATTTTTTGGTACAGCATTAGGAGCTTCTCCATTCCTTAACCGTGCTCCTTTCTTCTGCTGAAAATGAACAACGTAGTTTTATAATCAAACATGCAAAAAAATATACAATATTCCATGGCATAGTTGTTTTCTAAAGAGATTAAAGGTGGTACAATTGCAACCCTAGAATGAACAAGAAAAAGCAGCATAAAACACTTTTTTGCTTGTACTGAATATGGTCATACATGTTTGTACTAAAAGCACTCTCGTGTGCATTGACCTCATGAATCACTTTGTTTCATTTCACTATAATTTACAAATTTTTAGCAAGATCCCAGTCAAATCACACAACATAAAGCTCATTAGGATCACACGTTTAAAACAGTTCTCCAACGTCAGTAAATGGTAGAATAAAAAATTGTGTACCTTGACTTTACGATTTCTCTTTTCCCTGAGGACTTGTACTGTGGCTGTTACGGATGAAGCTGACTCCATTTTAAAGAACGATGGATCAGTATAACGCTTCAGACATGCCCCAGCCCCAGCCACGTCAAACCTTTAAAAAAAGAAAAGGCCAAAATGGAAAATTTTCAGATATCTATCCCAGAATAATCATTTTCTATTTATGTTGATATCGTATATATATGATGAATCAGGCCAACATACTTATCAAGAAGGAACAGTCTTGGGGGACCTCGGCATTCTTCATATGAATCCATTATCAATCGAGGTAAGTTTCCACGAGTAACGTGATTTTGTTCAGACCGAAGATTGGGATGCCAATCAATCCCTGCATTGCAATTTGAAATAATGTTTAAACTCGAAAAGTCACCCTTACACCTAAAGGTTACAACTTAAGCCAAAATTTCATCATTTTACAAGATAAACAGTATTTAAATCATGATGGCAAACACCAATGACATACAGCATAACTCTGCATCAGTAATCTAACCTCCATTAGTAAAGAATGACGAATGATGAGTTTGAGAGAAAAAGGCCTTTTCAAGTGAAGGAACTTCAGCCTCAAGCTGTTTAACACGAGCCGTAAGACCATGGCCTCTTGCAGCGGTAGCCATTACTTCTTCATGTAAATCATGGAAGATCTCAGCAGCAAACCTAACCAAAATGAGAAGATAAATGCAGGGAACTTCATAGATCCTCTAGAATTAAGAAAAAGATTAAGAGAAAGAAAGGAAGGAAAGAAGAGAATAAGAGAAAAAACTGTTATTAGTCTCTGCCAAGGAAGAAGTGCTTTGTCAATCTATACAATCATATCTATACCTGCCCTCGTTTCTACTCTAACCATCCCCCTCACCAGAATACAAGTACCCAGTTACCATTCTACCTCCTCGTTGATCCCTAAGCCTCCTTGAGTAAACCTTCAAATACCAAAACTTCTTGGTACCAAACAGAACTTAACAGCACCCAGTTACTGTGAATTCAAATTTAAAAAAGACAAAACTCGACGCTAAGGTAAAAATTGTCGGCGCTAAAAATGGAAGTAAATAACTTCAGTGGAACTCTGCCAATTTGAATTAACTTCTTAGTAACAAAATAAACGATACAGAATGCCACACACAACTATTACTACTCTGGCAATATACATACATTTTCCACTTAGAATTACTTGAACTGAATTCACAAGATTAATACACAAAAGGTTAGCTCGGGTGATTGTTGAGAAGGTTGTGCATAGAAGATCCTATGATTAAGCCTTAATAGCCTCGATAGTCAATACACACTACAATAGAAAGTCACATTAACTATGCGATCTAATTACCCACTGAATTACATTTTCTCCTTATCTGATTCAGCAAATACTCAAAAACATTAAACAGTAAACACAGTTTTCCAACACTCAACTTTTCAAATTTAATACAAGTCTAGCCTAAACCTATCAGTAACTTTCTCATTTCAAAATTTTGAAGTCAATGATCGGTCAACCAAAATCCAAACCAATCCAATCTGTGCACTACAATCACTCATTTTCTTCATTTATTTTTTTGTCCCTTCAAAACTCTACACATACAATGTTCAAGACCTCAATAAAAATCACAAAATTAGAAACAAAAAACAATTAATTAAATCATAACAACAAATTAAGCACAAAATTAGAAACCAATAAACAATTAATGAAATCATAACAACAAATTAACAATCAACGACCTAATTAAGCATCAATATATTCCTCCAATTCCAAATTCAAACGAACTAGTTACTCAAATCGAACCAGCAACAGTACAAAACCTCACCGAATTAAACTCACTCCAGCAAAAACCTCAAACATTCTTCTAAACTAATCAATTTCCCAAACTCATCACTTGTTCAACTAAACGAAATCAAACTAAAAGTGAAATTGCTCAAAGATACTCCAAATCAGAATCAATAAATCAAAGAACTAGATAGAGAGAGGAAACTGACTCGGCAAGGTCACCGAGCTGGCGCAAGAGTCCAACGAGACCAGCCATGGCAACAGCTTCGAGAAGAGCTTCGGGATCATCTTTATCGGCGGCACGGTACAGTTCGGGATCCGATAAACCGTACTCGTTTCTTATAAGATACTTCGAGAGTGGCATTTTTCTTCTTCTTCTTGACCAAATTCAGAAATTCGTAAACCCTAGAATTCGAGATAGTGTTTCTAAATTCGGTCTTCGTACTTCGATTTTATGTCTTCTTCCGGCGACTCTGACTCCACCGCGTTCCACCATCGAAGAGAGAGAAAGAAAATGTATAAATGTTTACATAGAGAGAGAGAGAGAGTTATTATTATTTTATTATTTTTTAATTATTATTATTACTTAATTAGTAATAAATATACAAGTATTTATTATTTTTTTTAGAAATGAATATACGGTGGTCGGTGCGCGCGAGTCACATTCTGACAGACGTGAAGAGAGTGACGGATGCGGGACACGGATTGATATTAGGTTGACCGGTAATTATAGGTCGTTTGGGTTGCCTTTCATTTGGGTTAGTCATTAGTAGTAGGGTTGAATCGGTCGATACAGGTGAGTTCGCATATAATTTTGTCTAAATTATTTTAAATTGAGTTTGTAGTTTAAATACTTAATTTTGATTCATTTTTGTATCAGTTTATTCAGATTTTAGTTAGTGCGGGTTTGTGATCTATGCGGGTGGCTTGGATCTCGCTGATGAGTTTATTTTTTTTATTGAGATTATACTTAATTTTGATCGATTTTTGCGTCAATTTAGACGGATTTTAGTTAGTTCAGAGTTTGTGATTTATGCGAGTAGGTTGGATTGTGGTAATGAGGTTTTTTTTTTTTTTTTATTGTGATGTCTATTTTCTTTAAATTTTTGTTTATTTTATTGTCATTTAAAAAAAATATTAAATTTTCAATATTTTTGTCAATACTTGAATAAATTTTTATTAAACATCTCATTTGTTATAGTGGGAGTGTGATGATTAAATGAGGTTGAGAGAATCATAATAATAAATTTGAATTTTTATACCTAAAGTTTTAAGTGAAATGGTCGAGTTCGAGTAATTATAGTTATATTTTTTCTCACTTGTATTCGACCATTCAAATGAATATAAATCTACATTTGCGGGTTTGTGAGACCCACAACCTATTATAATCCACCCGTGTATCAAATTGACTCATTTGAGTAGCTCAACTTTAGTTAAGTCAATTAATTTTGCTCAACTCTAATTAGTAGCAATGATGATAGATGTGAATGAGTATCTATGCATCCAATATCTATCTTGTTGGAGAAACATAATATGTTATCTATATTTATATAAGTATCCTTTAAACCAATATTTAATGGGTTATTATGTATTACGGGTATTAACGAATATCTTCATATATTATCTTTCAAATAAAAAAATATTTGTACAAAATTTATTTACTGTGTAATTGTGTAAAAAAAATTCTCCTCTTTTATCACCACAAAATATAGTAATACATAAAAATATTAAAACATTAACACATAATAAAAATAAAAATGTATCATATAATTGTATTTTAAATAGTATTAATACATTAACAAATAAACATAATTTAGTAATTTTGTTAATTTATTAATGGTACGAATATCGTTACATCTGCCTCAGGATCCATTACTTATAACTGATAGGCTCTCTACGGAGTGATTTTTGGTTTTCTGTTCTGAAATTTTTTGATAAAACTAATTTCTGTTTTGAGTTTTCGAATTTCAGTTACGAATTTCAATTATTAGTTTAGTTTCAGTTTTTATTTTGTTAGAATTGGATCACTATTTTTATCCTGTGTCATTATGAATTCACCAAATATAAAACAATATTGACATGTCAATAATTAAAAATGAAAAAAATAAAAACAAGAACTGTAAAATCTTTTTTTTTTTAGTTTTGAGAATTGTAAAACTTATTTTTTTAGTTTTGAGTTTTAACGAAAAATTATTTTGAAATTAAGTAAAAAAAACCAACTCAACCTTATTTTACCTAAATAGGTTTTGGATTGACTCTCAAACAAAAAAATCAGAAACTCACAACCACCACGAACAGACCCTTAGCTATTCGTCTCGTACCAATTGCTGATTTTTTCCACAAATACATGCGAAGTATTGATTTTTTTTTGCCATCACTAGTCATTAGTGTATTTTATTTTTGAAAAATACTAATTTGTATGAGAAATGTTTGCAAGAGAGAGAATAATGATAAGTGACAAAATGTAGCACTTCCAAATCATAACCACTCATTCTCCATGTTTTCCCAATCCATTGCTAATTGGTCAGACTCCTTATTTTTTTTACATTTTTTTTCTCTTTATTTTTTGTGTAAATCTATCATATTAAATAACAATGTTTTTATTTTTATTTTATTTTTGGAGAACGTATGTTTGACTCAACGGAGGAGAGAGAGAGAGACGAGATAAGAGATTTTAAGGGAGGGAGGAGAAGAGGAGAAATTGAGATATGTTTAATTCAAAAGATGAGAGAGATCGAGAGAGATTTTAAATGATTTTTATTCTGTTTTGATTTCCCCTCCTCCCCTTCAAATCCCTGGAAAATAAACTATATAAGTGATTTTGACTTTCTCTCATCCTTCCCCTCTTAAAAAATGAATCAAAACACAAAAACTTAAAAATACTTATTTCCCTGCCCTCCTCTTCATCTACTTTCAACCAAATACACCATTATCTTTCATATAGTGCCTTACAAACTAAATTGATCATCACCTCAATAAATTAATTTTACTAATTAAAAAAACAGTTTATTTAAAAAAAACGCTGTGTTTTTTTTTTTATTTTAAAAAAACCAGTTTTTATATATAATTTAAAATAAACAGTTTTTTATAATTTAAAAATAAATAATATCTTAAAATACATTTATTTATTATTTTTAAAAACTGAAACTTTTTTTAAAAAGAGTGTAAATGCAGTGCAATGCAATCATAACCATTCAATATGACCTAGTGTATTGTATATCTTTTTAATTCAATGACATATATCTATTTATCTATCGTGATGAGATATGATTGAATGGCACTAAAAAGTCGTTTGACACTATTAGTATACTCTCTTTATTCCCTTTTAAAAATCAATCTTTTATTAGTTTAAAAATAAGTAATGTAATTGTAAAAAAATTAAATATTATAATTTTTTTTTCTTATTATTCGGTTAAATATTTAATTAATAATATTGGTGGTGAATGGAGGTGGCCGACCGTCGGAGATATGCGGTTGACCACCGTTGGAACTCCACTATAAACCATTGTGGGTTATAAGAAATTCACTAGAACTTCATCACCGACCATTGTGGGTCGTCGGAGCTCCGCTGTGGTAGTTGTTAGTAAAGCTTCGCCGCTGACCACCACCAAACATCCTCCTATTATTTAATTAATAATAAATGAACAATAATATTTATATTATTATACTTATTTTAAATATATATTAAAAAAATTAAATATGATTGAATACTGTTTTTTATTTTAAAAAACTGCTTTTTTCAAAATAATTAAAAAAACACATTTTTAAATTAATAAAAAATAGCAGTATTATTCCTTAAAAAACAGTTTTATAATATGATAAATAAGATTATTTTTAGAAATTAATAATTTAGTAATTTTTAAAAGGATAAAAAAATGCTTTTATGATAAAAAAAAATGATTTCAAAAAGGAAAAAACTGAATTTTTCCATAAAAAAATAGTTTTTCATAATCATAAAAATATTTTTTTAGAAATAATAACACATATTATAATTCCTTAAAAATAAATATTACAATTAGTTTATTAAAATACTAAGAAAACAGTAATTAGACTGATTGGACAGTTATCCATCCATTGTAAATATTATAATTAATAGATTAGATGGTTTTTAAATTGATGGATTGAATTGACTTTTTTTAAAACTTTTAGTAGATTGTTATTGGATTGTTTTGATCCATACATTAATATATTTGTTGTCACAGTAGACATTTGGCATAGAGCTCGGTCTCAAGAATTATTATGACTAATTCTTGTGATGAAGCTACATGTGGAAATGTTAACATGTCTCCCTTGTTTGATGGAGAAAGATTTGAATACTGAAAAGATCGGTTGAGAAGTTTATACGTCTCACATGATTCTAAACTTTGGGAAGACGGCTATAAAGCTCCTAAAGATGATTTATTGTGCTAATAAATTATTTAAGTGTGCAAATTCTTGTCATGAGAATTAAACATCTTTACGTTGCATCCTCTGATGAATAGACAAGCTAAACAAAGCAGTTACGACAGTACCTTGTTATATATGTTGAAGTGTAACTGATTCTGAAAAAAAAAAACCAAATCTATTAAATGGTTCATGAATTGAACCACATATTTAAAACAAATCAGTTAACCAAACTTAATTCAAAAATTTTTTAAACCTCAATTAAGATTTTTTCTCTTAGAAAATTTTTAAAATTTGTTTTTCTCGAAAAAAAATATAAAAAATATCGAAACTTTTTTTTCAAAAAATATTTTAAATCATTTTGTTCTTCAAAAAAAAAAACTTAAAAATAT
>JBBPBP010009779.1:71357769-71375961 GCA_037974735.1 Cicer chorassanicum
TAATTTTAAAAAACCAGTTTTTTAGAATTTAAAAATAAATAATATGTTAAAATAAATTTATTTATTATTTTTAAAAACGGAAACTTTTTTTTTTTTGTAATAAAATGAAATTTTTTAGCATTTTAAAAAGAGTGTAAATGTAGTTCACTCCAACACTGACCATTCAATATGACTAAGTGTATTGTATATTTTTTAAATCAATGACATTTATCTAATTATCAATCGTGATGAGATATGATTTAATGACACTATAAAGTCATTTGACACTGTAAGACCCTTAATTTTCAATTGTAAATTATGAATTTTATTGCATTTTTATGTGGAATTCTGAGGCTTTTTAGCCAATTTTAATGGTATTTTGTGTGTTAAATTCCAATGATATTTTTATGAGACCCGTTTAAAATTATTTGGCGAGAAATAATTTAATTACATCACGGAGAATTTATTACCGGACTGTTTTATTAAAAATATCTCTAATTGCAAAAAAAAATTACTTGTCAATTGAGTTGAAATGAGAATAAATATTTTTATCATAATAGTTGAGGTGTGTGTAAGAATATTTAGATATTTATTAATTTTGTTTAATTATAATAGATATATATATATATATAATATAATATTATAATATTATTATATATATATATATATATATATATATATAGTATAAGTTACATATAATTATATATTTATATAGTTATTATATAGATAGAAAGAGAAAGGAAATCAGAACCATGCCTTTCTCGCTCACGCTGCATTTCCTTTTCTTTCTCCAGTGTTTCCTTTTTCTTTTCTTCTTCTAACATTTAAAAAAATAAAATAAAATCAAAACCCATCAATTCAAAACTTCCATTTTCTTCTAGATCTAAGCTTCATCTCGCGAAGTAACAGAAGAGAAAGTTGTTCACCTCCACGCTGCGGTGCTAGTGATCTAGTTTTTGAAGTGACATGCGAACAAAATATTTTACCGGAATTTATCGCGGTACCGTAATCGGTTGTTTAAGCTACCGTTAAGGTAAGAGCTCCTTCCAAACTTTTAGTTTGCATTTAGGACATTATATGTGATTTTATGGAAAAGAAATTTGGTGTATTTGATGTGTAAAATGATGAAAATGAATTTAATTCGTTTATGCGTGAATTAGCGGAATTTAAAATTGACGCGGTTGAGATGTAGTTTGATGTGAATTGTGTGCGATTTGCTGAGATTAAATTAATGTAATTAATATGGTCGATTTTGTTAGTAATGGTTAATGAAAAAAAAATTGATTTTGACGTGTTTGAGTTACGAAATGAGTTATTTTCAAATAAATGAGTTTGAATTAAAGTTGAAATTTTAAAACGAAAAAGTTTAGAGCATTTTATTAACTCAAAATTTTGGTGCTTTAATATTCGAGTATGCGTACGTGTGATTTGGACAATATTTGTTTATTTAATTTTAACTAAATAATGGAGATTATTTGGTTGTAAAAGTTTGGTGTGTGAAAAAGATATAATTTTAGAATTTTGTTGTGGTTGGATAAATTTTAGTTGTGAACGAATTGTTATAAATATTTATGTTTATGTAGTTAGCTCCTTGAGTCTCGAAAATGAATCGAGACTGTTGGCACCGAGTTAGCGGTGGGGAGAACTCTGAGATATTAATGTTGTTTTGGAGATTAAATTTGGCGATTTATGGTTGACAATTTTAGAGATTGAATTTGGTGGTTTATGTTTGAAATTGTGGAGTTTTGAATTTGGTGATTTGTGGTTGAAAATTTTGGAGATTTAATATTTGGAGATTTAAAATAGGTGGTTTATGTTTGGAAATGGGGAATTTTGAATTAATGTGATTTATGTGTGGTTTTGGTGGAAAATGAATGGATGAAATTTGGTATGTATGGTGAATTAAATTTAATGTGGATTGTAGATTAAATTTGATGTGGGTTTGAGGAAAATCTGTTTTGAGTGTACTCTATGAAATGTTTGAAAAACCATGATTGTTAAATGAGTATTAAAAATGGAGAATCTTTTAATAGCTGCATTTACGTAATGGTTGTGGTGATTCATGTTTGGTGTGATTGATGTGTTCATAATTAATATTATGAATTTTTTATATGTGTTTTATGTGTGAATTTTGTGGAAAAATGAATAGATATAAATTGGTGTGAATTGTGAGATTATGAGTTATATATGTTTGAGATGCTCTGTGTGGAATTTGAAAAATCATTAATGTTAAATGAGCATTAAAAATGGGGAATCTTTTAATAGCTGCATTCACTTAATGGTTGTGTTGAAAAAAAAGTCAGAGTGTGCTCATGCATTCATAGTACATGGTGACCGCGATGGTGCCATGGTGATAGTGGTAACCGTGATGGCCACGAGATGATGACATGTGAATAGTTAGTTCATCTTATCCTTGCGGGGATTTTCGTGTCGTGCTGATCTGTGAGATATTGCACTCTTGTAAGTCGCGCTGGTCTGTGAGTGATTGCACGCATAGAAAATTGTACTGGTCTGTGAGAGGCTGTATGATAGTAAATTGTGTTGATCCGTGAGAGATTGCACCTTGATAATTAGTACTGGTCTGTGAGAGGCTGTACGATAGTAAATTGTGCTGATCCGTGAGAGATTGCACCTTGATAATTAGTACTGGTCTGTGAGAGGTTGTACGATAGTAAATTGTGCTGATCCGTGAGAGATTGCACCTTGATAATTAGTACTGGTCTGTGAGAGACTGTACGATAGTAAATTGTGTTGATCCGTGAGAGATTGCACCTTGATAGTTAGTACTGGTCTGTGAGATGCTGTACAATTATGATTTACGCCTTTCGAGGAGGGTTTTGGTTTGGAATTCCGGAATCATGTGTATTGGCATATACGCAGTACATTAGGGTGCTTGGCATGCGAGTCATGTTTGATATACTGTGATGGTTGTATATACATACTCGGTTGTTGTTCGTAATTGTGCTGTAATTGATGAGTGTGATTGATTGATTTTGTGTGGTAAGTGTTGAATGATTGCGAAATGTTTTCGAAACTGAAATCTGCAAATTTTAGCAGTGTGTAGTCGAATACAAATATTCAATTTTGCTACTGACTTGTGAAATAGTACTGTATTCGAATACAAGGATGCTGTATTCGAATACGACAGTGTAGTTTTGTCCAAAACTTCATTTTGCAACTTTGATTATGCATGTTGGCATATGAAAACCCTTTCTAGATGTATGCTAAGTTGAAAGGTTATTTTGTGCATTTAGAATTTAAATGCTATGTGATATTTGTTAATTTCGGTTGGTGACCTTTACAATTATTGTGGAAACCTGGGCTTTGCCCTCAGATGAGAATTAAGATCGTCCTACCAGTTAGTACTCTAGAGATGGGAACGAAGTTAGACTTACCTGACCACTGCTGTGTCAGAAGGATTTCTGCGGGGCGCGTGGAGATCACTTGGGTTATAGTTTTTTGTAGCATGATCAGATTAGATGGCTGTATAGGGGCTAGATGTCTATCTGTTGTGGTTGTATTTATTTCATTCTGGAAGACTGTACCTATACCATATATTGTCAGCTTGACTTTTATTTTGATGGGTCTTTGTACCACTTTTTGATGTGACGTGGGGAAGTTAAAATTCTTGGGGCAGTACTTTTGTACAGGTGTCTGCCGAGAATACCCCAGGGGTATGAGCTACATTGGATATGTCTCATAGCCCCGGTGTATTTTTCTGTTTTAAATATTTTGGATTTTCATTTCAAAACCGTTTCCGCTGTTTGTAATTATTGTTGACTTTTGTCGTTGTGATACGACTTAAATATTTTATCCAAAGGTATCTATCTCTTTATTATGAATTTGAATTTGTTTTAAAAAAAAAAAATCGGGCTGTTACAGACACTATCAGTACACTCTCTTTATTCCCTTAAAAGTCAACCTTTTATTAGTTTAAAAATAAGTAATCTAATAGTAAAAAAAAATTAAATATTATAATTTATTTACTTATTATTCACTTAAATATTTAATTAATAATATTGGTGGTGGATGGAGGTGGCTGACCGCCAAAGGTCTGCCGTTGACCACCGTCCAAACTCCACTATCAACCATTTGTGGGTTATCGAGAAAATCACTAGAACTTCGTCACCAACCATTGTGGATCGTCGAAGCTCTGCTGTGATAGTCGCTAGAGCTTCGCCGCTGATCACCATCAAACACCCTCCTATTATTTAATTAATAATAAATAAACAATAATATTTATATTATTATATTTATTATAAATATATATTAAAAAAATTAAATATGATTGAATACTGTTTTTTATTTTAAAAAGCTGCTTTTTTCAAAATAATTAAAAAAAACATATTTTTAAATTAATATAAAATAGCAGTATGATAAAAAAAATGATTTTAAAAAGAAAAAAACTGAATTTTTCCATAAAAAAAATATAGTTTTTCATAATCATAAAAATCTTTTTTTAGAAATAATAACACATTATAATTTCTTAAAAAATAAATATTATAATTAGTTTATTAAAATTCTAAGAAAAAAGTAATTAGATTGATTGGACGGATATCCATCAATTGTAAATATTATAATTAATAGATTAGATGGTTTTTAAATTGATGCATTGAATTGAATTTTTTAAAAACTTTTAGTAGACTTATATTGGATTGTTTTGATCCATACATCAATATATTTGTTGTCGGAGTAGATATTTGGTATAAGAGCTCGGTCTCTAGGTGAACACTTAACCGTGTTTGAGTAAATATCTTATTATGATGACTAACTCTTGTGATGAAGCTACATGTAAAAATGTTAACATGCCTCCTTTGTTTGACGGAGAAAGATTTGAACACTGGAAATATCAATTGAGAAGTTTATACGTCTCACATGATCCTGAACTTTGGGACATAGTTGAAGACGACTATGAAACTCCTAAAGATGATTTATTGTGCTAATAAATTATAGGCTTAATTGCAGTTTTGGTCCCTCTATTTTAGCTGAATCACGAAATAAGTCCTTCCATTTTATTTCACACCAGTTTTGGTCCCCCAAACAGAGTTTTGGTCCAAAACTTCATGAAATGTCATTTTTTTTCCACTTATTTAAGTCACACCATGCCTCAAGGTCTCGGTTGAAGTAGCTATGTCAAGTTACAAGGAAGGGGGTTTGAATTGTAATCTTGCCTATTTAAAATTTCCTGTTAAACACTTAAGAAAACAACTCAAGAATGATCTTGGTTATGAAAATATAAACGAAGAACGTTCTTGGTTTTGAAACAGAAAACGCAGAACGTTCTTGATTAGTTAAAATCACAGTTTTTAGTTTCTCTATTTAATTTCGACAATAACAATAACTGAATGTAAATAGAGATAAGGAAGAGATACCACACAAAGATATATCCTGGTTCACCCAAAGTGGGCTACGTCCAGTCCTCACAACTGTGAGATTTTCACTAAGTGTTCAACGAACGGAGAACAATCACAGTTAGAGATTAACCTTGATCTGTAACTACACTTCCTTTCCACCCAGAAAGGATTCAATCAAGTTACCTAACTAATCTGCTAGGATTTTACAGTTAACTCTTTTAATCAATCTCAAACTATAAACAATCCTTATAGTTATGAGTTTATACAATAATGATTTAAAGGTTTTGTTTGAATTTGATTATGTTCAACTCTTTTTTGAGAATAGATTCAGAACGTAAAGAACTCAGTAGAATAGACTAGAAGTATATAATGGTTTCAGCCTGATTTCTTTTGTGAATGAGATAGCTTCAAGAATGCAAGTGAATGTGATTTAATGAGAATACTTGGCACTTGAAGATCTGATTTATGCTTGCGAATTTGCCTTCCTTTTATAGACGTTTTGAGCAATTAATTCTGGTCAGAAAGAGCTGTTGGTAGTGCTCTGTTTTCCTCTGACACAAGCAACGAATCTGTTGACAAAAGGCACCATTCATGTGACAGTTTTGGGCTTTGCTGTTTGGACCGTTTTGCTCAATTTCACACAATCTTCCTGCGTGCTTACAAACCAATTAGGCTTCGAAAATATTTGATGATCATTGGGCTTTGATTTGGACACTTGATTCAACCAAAACTGTTTGGAAAGGAGTGAACAATTTTTGCAGAACTGAGAAGTCTTCTTCTGCAAAAACCGAGATTGTTCTTCTCAAAAACGGAGAACGTTGATTAAAAGTGGAGAAAGATAATCAATCTGGTCTGATAGTCTTCTGGACAATCTGAAGACTTATAATCAATCTTGAGTTTCATTTTTGTTCAACTTTCTTGACAGTTTCAGACTGGAGAAAGTTGCAATCCGTTTATTTGACATGCTAATTTATCTTGGTGATTCGAGAACCGTTTTAAGTACAAATGATTCCTATCTGTTCCTTGCCATGTGATGAAATTGGTATAAAGAATTGAGGCAGAATCTTTTTTAAAGTGTTGGAGAAAGATTGGTAAAGTGGTTGTGACAATCATTCTTGGTTCTGCTGAACTTTATATGTTTTGTACAGTTTATGACTATTTTGTTTATTTGATATGATTTCTTTGCTTTGCTTGGTTCCTATCTTTAATAAAAACACTCAAGAGCACATATTAAATTAACATAACATTTAGAATCATAATTAATATTCTTAATTAAAACTTGTTTATTTTCATCAAAACTTAATTTGAGAGTTTGTCTTAACAATCTCCCCCTTTTTGATGATGACAAACATGTTAATTTAGATTTTAATTTTGATTCTAATTTTCAAGAGCGTAAAAGCTCCCCCTCAATTGATGCAATAGATTTACAATAATATAACTAATGCAATTAGTTTATTTGCGAAGAAGGATATTTCATTAATAACGCAATCGCTAAATGACAAAAATTAAGATCCTGAATTACAAAAGATAATATTAAAATCAGAATAAAAACTAAACTTAATTCTCCCCCTTTGTCATACAAAAAGGAAGGAGAAAAAGATCCCTACTTTGCTAAAGAAGGAGAAGAGCCTTCTGATGATTGAGATTTGGACGGATCAGGAACAGGCTCTGGAGTAGGAGACGGAGCAGGTTGAAAAGGAGGAGGAGGAGGCACACCGAGCTTGGGTGCAAGTGTATCCGTGAGCCAAGACTGTAGATGAGTCTGTTGAGCCAGGAGAAGTTGCAGAGTTGTCATTATTTCGAAGTTGGTGGGTTCTTTTGGTGGAGTCATGATAGGTGGAGGAATGGAAGCAGTGCTGCTTGATGGAGCAGAGACAGCTGGGAGAGAGGCAAGTAGTGGCTGAGGATTCGATTGATTGGATGAAGTAGCGTTGTTGGAAGGTTCTGAAGAAGCCAAGAATTGATTAATTCCAAAAATAGATGAAGTGGTGGTTTGTGGAGAAATGTACACAGGTGACATGGCGGAGACATTTTGGTGAGGAAGTAGTGTTTTCATGGGGTCAAGGGTAGAACGAAGAAGTTGGGAGACAGATATGAAGTCTGTGGAGAAAATGGTGGTTTGTTGGGGAAAAACGGAGAAAGTAGGATTGGTAGGAACAGGGCTGAGAGAACGTTCTCTGTTTTGAGGGGAACGTTTTGGGGGATGTTCAGGAGAACGTTCTGGGTTTTCTGGTGAACGTTCTGGGTTCTAAGGAGAACGTTCTTGATTTTCTGGTGAACGTTCTGGGGTATGAGGAGAACGTTCTGGAGCATTATCAAGAGCTCGATCTGGTGAAGGAGAAGGTGATGTGGGGACTGTAACAGGAGCTTCCCGTCTGGTAGAACGTTTTCTTTTTAGTGTGGATGGAAAGGAATGAATGAGTGGCGCAGATTGTCTGGTTCTGGGTCGGTTAGTTGGTGGATATCGTGGCTGTGTTTCAAGTGGGGGAGAAAGCTGTCTGGTGACGGTGATTTTCATATGGGCCATGTTTTTGGTGGAAAATTTGGAGATTTTGATAAGGGATTTTTCATTGGACAGAGGAATATGAAAATGATTAAAAACTTTTGTAAGAATCATACCATAAGGAACAATATTCTTCTTGTAGTCTTTGTTGGCAGCAGCAATCATGTGATGAAGTATCAGATGAGGAAGGTTGAGACGCTTGCAGTTGAGCAGGTGATAGATGATTAATGCGTCATTTTCAGAGACATACTCATGGCTTCCACAGTGAGGAAGAAAAGTATGTTGACTCATGTTGTTGAAAATTTTAGGGAGAGGGCAAAGGAATGTTGAAAGGTACCTAGTGGAATTCTCTTGAAATAATTCAGAGAGAACTGCACTCTCTTTAAGATTGAGAGCTGCATACCAGGATTTTCCAAAAACAGCAGGACCTTCAGTAGGAAGATCCAAGATTGAGGCCAAAATGTCAGGAGTCAATCTGATCTCAATTCCCTTGATAGTGGAAATGAACAGAGATTTTTCAGGGAATGTTTTGGCCTGACAATAGAAGGCTCGAACAACATCTGGATAGTGTGGTTCAGAAATTTGCAAAAAGGCAGTCCAGCCTAGGGCATCAGTAAAATGTTTGACAACGTTGCCATCGACTATGAGTTTGTCGAAGATGAAAACTCTGCCAACACTTATGGGCCTCTGAGCCCATTTGTCCTTAAATAGTTTGGTGGCAGTGGAAGGAATCAGAGGAGCGGTATTAGGTTTGGCCTTTTTGGAAGGTGGAGATGGTGGCTCAGTAGAGTCAGAGTCAGAGGAAGGTTCAGAGGAAGGAGAGGAAGGAGGTTGAGGTGAAAGAGGTTTTTTGGGGGTTTGTGAGGGAGAGGTAGTATGGGACGGAGAACGTTCTTCTGGGGATGAACGTTCTTGAGCTGGAGAGGAAGATTGGTGGTGGGTAGGAGATCGTTCTTGAATAGAAGAACATTCTGGAGTAAGAGATGGAGAATTTTGTGGGATAGGAGAACGTTCTTGAGGTGGAGAACGTTCGGGAGTAGGGGTAAAACTTTTTTGATAAGTCGTAGTGGAAGGAATGGGAGAACATTCTGGCATTTGGGTGGGAGAAAGTGTCGGGGTTGGGGAACGTTCTTGAGATGGGGAAGGAGAAAGACAAAATTTGTGTTTAGGTACAGTTGTTTTGAATCTCTGGCGAATGGGTAAGTTTGTTCTTGCCAGAAATTTTGAGGTTGGAATGGTGGTTTTTGATTTTAGGGTACGAGTTTTAGGTTGAGTGGGTGTTGAGGAGGAGAAAAATTTAGTCATTAGTCTCCGTTTCTAGTTTGGAGGAGTAGATTGAGAGGCTTCAGAAAATGATGATTTTGATGGGGTTGGTATTGAGGTTTTTGATTTAGGAATCTGAGATGAAAAAGAGGTTTTTGGTGGAGTGACAGGTTTTGTTGAAGGAGGAGGAGTATCAGATGATTCATCTGACTCAGTGTTTGAGATGATGAAGTAGGCAGGTTTAGTGATTGGGGTCCTTGAGGTCCCAATTCCTGCCAGAATTCTCATTGAGCGCCTTTTAGGCGCTGGAGGATTGACAAATTTTTGTGGTGGTGGTGTGGGTTTAAAAAAGGATGTTCTTAAATGAGGAGGGACTTGAGTAATATTTGGAGTTTGACAGGAATGAAGAGGAGGAAGAACAGAAGATACAGATTCAGGAATGGAGGTGTTAGGGTTGGACTCGGGGAACGAAGAAAGGTAGTCAGAAAAAGAGGAGTCAGATGATTGTTTTGGTGGAGTTGGCCTGGGTGGAGGTGAAGGTGAACGTTCATAGACTGGTGAAAAGGATGATGATGGTGATGGAGTGGCAGTGCTTGCATTTTTGCAAGCAGATTGCTTTGTTCGAGCCATTTTTGATACAGAGAGAGAGAGAGAAATGAAAGAAGAATTTGGAGGAAGACAACAGTTTGAGAAGATGGAAACTGTTTCAGAAAGATGAACAGTTGTGTTAACTGCAACTTGGTTTTGCAGTTTTTCAAGAAAGAGAGTAATGATGATTAAACCTAGGGAAGTGACAAGTGTTGGGGAAAGGAACAGATTTGACGGCTTAGCAGTGACCTTTGAGGGCCTTGATGCACGCACATTTAATGCTAGGACATGCCTTGCCTGCATATGAGGAAGATGATGTCTAGGAAGAGGATTTAAAAAACGGAGAAAGATGTTTAAAAACGGAGATTGATAAACGTTCTCTGTTTTCTGCAGAAGCAATTTTAACTTGAATTTTCAGGATTTTTCAAAACTTTCAGTTTTTCTTTGATTGAATTAAAACTTTCCTCGACCAATGGCTTTGTAAAAATATCAGGAAGCTGATTTTGAGTATCAACAAAAATTAATTCAATGTCCTTTTGGTTAACATAATCGCGAATAAAGTGATGTTTTATTTCGATAAGTTTTGAAGGAGAATGCTGAATTGGATTTTTTGACAGATTGATTGCACTAGTATTATCACAGTAAATTGGAATACTAGAGTAACTTATAGAAAAGTCTTCAAGTTGATTTTTAATCTAGAGAACTTGTGAGCAACAACTTGCAGCTGATATGTATTCAGCTTCGGTGGTTGATAAGGCTATAGTATTTTGTTTCCTGCAAGACCAGCTTATCAAAGCATCACCCAGAAATTGACATGCTCCACTGGTGCTTTTTCTTTCAGTTTTATCTCCAGCATAATCAGTGTCACAATATGCTACAATATCAAAATGAGAACCTTTTCTATACCAAAGGCCAAGATCAGTAGTTCCAACAAGATATCTAAAGATTCTTTTTACAGCAGTTAAATGGGATTCTTTTGGCGCAAATTGAAATCTAGCACATAATCCTACTGCAAATACAATATCAGGCATGCTAGCAGTTAAATATAGTAAGGAACTGATCATGCCTCTATATTCTTTTTCAGAAACAGATTTTCCATGTTCATCTTTGTCTAATGAAGAGGATGGATGCATAGGAGTAGATATGATTTTTGCTTCATTCATTTTGTACTTGGTTAACAAATCCTTAATGTATTTTTCTTGACAAATAAAAATACCATTTTCATGTTGTTTAATTTGTAATCCAAGAAAATATCTTAATTATCCCATCATGCTCATTTCAAATTCACTTTGCATGAGTTTTGAGAAGTCATCACACATTTTTTCATTAGTTGATCCAAAGATAATATCATCAACATACATTTGTACAATGAGTAAATCATTTTTATCAATTTTCTTAAAAAGTGTAGGGTCGATTTTTCCTCTGGAGAATCCATTATTGATTAAGAAGGAAATTAACCTATCATACCAAGCTCTTGGTGCTTGTTTTAAGCCGTACAAAGCTTTTGTAAGTTTGAAAACATGATTTGGCTTTGATTGATATTCAAAACCGGGAGGTTGTTTCACATAAACTTGTTCATTTAAAAAGCTGTTTAAAAATGCACTTTTAACATCCATTTGAAATAATTTAACAAGTTTGTGATATGCATATGCAAGAAGTATATGAATAGCTTCTAACCTTGCAACAGGAGCAAAAGTTTCATCATAGTCTATAACTTCTTGTTGGTTGTAACCTTGAGCAACCAATCTTGCTTTGTTTCTTACAACCTTACCTTCTTCATCTAATTTATTTCTGAAAACCCAGCGTGTACCAATAATTGTTTGATCTTGAGGATTTGGTACCAAGGTCCAGACTTCATTCTTATCGAACTGCTGCAGTTCTTCCTTCATGGCTTCAATCCAAGATTGATCAACTATGGCTTCTTTAATTGATTTTGGTTCAACTTGAGAAATCATTGCCATGTTGTTCTCATCATTCTTGAATGACTTTCTGGTTCGGATTCCATCTGCTGTATCCCCAATGATTTGAGTTTGAGGGTGATCTCCTATCGTTCTCCAGCTTTTAGGTGGAGAATGATACGGAGATTGTTTATCAATCTCCGTTTCCTGCACATCAGTTCTCTGTTGTGTGTCTGGCAATTCTTCATCCTCATTTGACTTTTCAAGTATTAAGTCATCAAATTCATCAAATAAAATATGCATGCTGATTTCAACAACTTTAGTTCTTAGATTAAAAACTTTGTAACCTTTAGAGTCGGTTGAATAACCCAAAAAGATAGCTTTATCTGATTTTGAATCAAATTTTCCAAGAACATCTTTGTTGTTTAGAATATAACAATAACACCCAAAAATATGGAAGTATGAAATGTTTGGTTTTCTGTTTTTCCAGATTTCATATGGAGTTTTGTTTATGATTTTTCTAATGGATACACGATTTAAAATATAGCATGATGTATTGATGGCTTCAGCCCAAAAATATTTTTCAACATTAGATTCTTCCAAGATTGTTCTTGCCATTTCTTGTAAGGTTCTATTTTTTCTTTCAACAACTCCATTTTGTTGAGGAGTTCTTGCACAAGACAAATTGTGAGAAATGCCAAGTTCATCAAGAAAGTTTTTGAAAGGGACATTTATGAATTCTCCTCCATGATCACTTCTTATAGAGATGATGCTGGATTCTTTTTCATTTTGTACCTTTTTACAAAAGATTTTAAAAGCTTCAAAAGCATCATTTTTTTGTTTTAAAAATAGTACCCAAGTGTATCGAGAGAAGTCATCAACAATAACAAAACCATATTTCATTCCTCCTAAACTTGTTGTTTTGATAGGACCAAATAAGTCTATGTGAAGTAATTCAAGAATTCTGTTTGTGGAAATAAAATCTTTTGAGTGAAAGCTGCTTTTAACTTGCTTTCCTTTGACACACGCTTCACATATTCTGTCTTTTTCAAAATTCAGTTTTGGTAATCCTCTGACAAGTTCTAATTTTGAAATTTTAGAAATGGTTATCATGCTGACATGCCTTGCCCTTTTATGCCAGATCCATTTATCTTTATCAATAGATATGAAGTAGGATTCATCAGGCAGTTCTTCAAGTTATAATACATAAAGGTTTTTCTTTCTGGTTCCAGAAAACAGTTTTTCACCATATTTTGTTTTTATGATTTCACATAGGTTGGGTTTGAAAATAACTTCACAGCCATTGTCACAAAGTTGACTTATGCTTAAGAGATTATGTTTCAGACCTTCAACATATTGAACATCAGTTATTTGAGCAGGGTTTTTCTTATCAATTGTCCCTTTACCTTTGATTCGAGCTTCATTGTCGTTTCCAAAGGTGACAGACCCTCCATCTTTCTTGACGAAGGACATGAAGCAATTTTTATCACCTGTCATGTGTCTTGAACAACCACTGTTCAAGAACCATGGCTTTTTCTTGACACCTTGAGAACCAACCTGCAGTTTTGGTTTTATTAACTTTTGGTACCCATTCTGTCTTGGGTCCTTGTGGATTAGTTCTAAATTTTGATTTTCTGTTATTATGACATGTAGATTCAGAATGTCCAATCTTAGAACATGAAGAACATTTGATTATTTGTTTTTGAAAAGATTTTTTAACTGGTTTTGACTGATTTTCAGAACTTTCTCCGTTTTCTGTTTTATCTGGAGAACGTTCTTGTTTTTTCTGAGAAAAACCTGTTTTTGTTTCAGATTGTTCTTTTCTCTGTTTGCTCTTGATTTTCTCATCTCTTTTCTTAAAATAACATGCAAATTCAAGATGTCCAATTTTGCTGCAATATGAACATTTGATCCTGCATTTATTTTCCCCTTTTTTTGGAATGAAAAAGTTTTCATACATTTTGGTTTTCTGAGTTTGATTAAAACCAAGACCAGCTTTATCAAATATTCCAACTTGAGATCCCATGATATTTTGAAATGTTCCAGTAGCTTTAATAAAGTTTAACAGATCATTTTTAAAAAGTTGAACTTCAGATTTAAGGAGAACGTTCTCCTTTTGAAGTGCAGAATGTTCTTGACTTTCTTGATTTTCAGGTTGAAAGTTTTTGATCTGAGATTCTTTTAGATTTTGAATGATTTCCTTTAGCTTATCATTCAGAACCTGAGTTTTTTCTTTTTCTTCATTTTCTTTATAAAACTTTTCTTTTAAAGAACTACACTTTTGAATGAGTAAGTTTGAATCATTTAATAAGTTGTCAAATTCTTTTTCCATTTGTTCACATAAAATGTAGGATTCAGAATTTGTTACCTCATTTTCTTCAGTGTTTGCCATTAAGCATATGTTAGCTTCTTCATCTTCTTCTTCATCAGATTCATCTGAGTTATCCCATGTGGCCATCATTGATTTCTTTTTGAAAGGAAATCTGTTTGGTGATCTTTTCTTCAGAGGACACTCAGATTTGTAATGTCCCAGCTTATTACATCCAAAACATGTAATTTGGCTTTTGTCTAGTTCTGTTTTAGGATTTTCTTTTCTGTTTGGGAATCCCTTCTTCATTTGATCTCTCCTTCTCATTATTCTTTGAATTCTCTTAGTGAGAAAAGCTATTTCTTCATCAGCATCCTATTAACTTTTTTCTTCTGGTTCTTCCTCTGTTTGGTCAGGGATGCTTTCTTGAGATGCTTTTAAGGCTATTGCTTTTCCTTTCTTGACAGGTTTATCTTCTTGCAGTAATACCTCATGTGCTTTTAAGGTTCCAATTAGCTCTTCTAGTGCTAGTATTTCAAGATTCTTGGCTTGGCTTATAGCTGTTACCATTGGTCTCCATATGACTGGAAGACATCTCATGATCTTTCTTACTCTATCTTGTACTGTGTAAGCCTTTCCCAAGGATCGCATTTCATTCACTATAGTTGTGAATCTTGAATACATTTCATCAATGGTTTCTCCTTCATTCATTTCGAACAACTCAAATTTTCTTATGCCGATGTCTATTCTTGTTTCTTTGACATGGTTTGTTCCTTCATGATGAATTTGCAATGTATCCCAAATTTCTTTAGCAGTTGATCAACTCTTGGAATGAAATCTCCATCTGTAATGATGTGCCACATTCCCGTGTCTTGAGACGTTAGAAACAGTTGCATCTTGTTTTTCCAAAAGTAGTAATCAGTTCCATCAAAATATGGTGGCCTGTTTGAGGATCCTCCTTCAACAATGTATTTGGCTTTTGATATTTTTTCTTCTAGATCTTTTTCTCTAGCATTTGGTTAAAGTGTTCTTTCTAGAGACCTTGCTCTGATGCCAATTGAAGTAGCTATGTCAAGTTACAAGGAAAGGGGTTTGAATTGTAATCTTGCTTATTTAAAATTTCCTGTTAAACACTTAAGAAAACAACTCAAGAATGATCTTGGTTATGAAAATATAAACGAAGAACGTTCTTGGTTTTGAAACAGAAAACGCAAAACGTTCTTGATTAGTTAAAATCACAGTTTTTAGTTTCTCTATTTAATTTCGACAATAACAATTACTGAATGTAAATAGAGATAAGGAAGAGATACCACACAAAAATATATCCTGGTTCACCCAAAGTGGGCTACGTCCAGTCCTCACAACTGTGAGATTTTCACTAAGTGTTCAACGAACGGAGAACAATCACAGTTAGAGATCAACCTTGATCTGTAACTACACTTCCTTTCCACCCAGAAAGGATTCAATCAAGTTACCTAACTAATCTGCTAGGATTTTACAGTTAACTCTTTTAATCAATCTCAAACTATAAACAATCCTTATAGTTATGAGTTTATACAATAATGATTTAAAGGGTTTGTTTGAATCTGATTATGTTCAACTCTTGTTTGAGAATAGATTCAGAACGTAAAGAACTCAGTAGAATAGACTAGAAGTATATAATGGTTTCAGCCTGATTTCTTTTGTGAATAAGATAGCTTGAAGAATGCAAGTGAATGTGATTTAATGACCATACTTAGCACTTTAAGATCTGATTTATGCTTGCGAATTTGCCTTCCTTTTATAGACGTTTTGAGCAATTAATTCTGGTCTGAAAGAGCTGTTGGTAGTGCTCTGTTTTCCTCTAACACAAGCAACGAATCTGTTGACAAAAGGCACCATTCATGTGACAGTTTTGGGCTTTGCTGTTTGGGCCGTTTTGCTCAATTTCACACAATCTTCCTGCGTGCTTACAAACCCATTAGGCTTCGAAAATATTTGATGATCATTGGGCTTTGATTTGGACACTTGATTCAATTCAAAACTGTTTGGAAATGAGTGAACAATTTTTGCAGAACTGAGAAGTCTTCTTCTGCAAAAACCGAGATTGTTCTTCTCAAAAACGGAGAACGTTGATTAAAAGTGGAGAAAGATAATCAATCTGGTCTGATAGTCTTCTGGACAATCTGAGGACTTATAATCAATCTTGAGTTTCAGTTTTGTTCAACTTTCTGGACAGTTTCAGACTGGAGAAAGTTGCAGTCCGTTTATTTGACATGCTTAGATTCATGATGATTTATCTTGGTGATTCGAGAACCATTTTAAGTACAAATGATTCATATCTGTTCCTTGCCATGTACTGATGAAATTGGTATAAAGAATTGAGGCAGAAACTTTTTTAAAGTGTTGGAGAAAGATTGGTAAAGTGGTTGTGACAATCATTCTTGGTTCTGCTGAACTTTCTCTGTTTTGTACAGTTTATGACTATTTTGTTTATTTGATCTGATTTCTTTGCTTTGCTTGGTTCCTATCTTTAATAAAAACACTCAAGAGCATAGATTAAATTAACATAACATTTAGAATCATAATTAATATTCTTAATTAAAACTTGTTTATTTTCATCAAAACTTAATTTGAGAGTTTGCCTTAACATTGGTGTGCAACAATTGTACGAGAATTAAACGTCTTTACGTTGTATCCTCTAATGAATATACAAGCTAAATAAAGCAGTTATGACAATACCCTGTTACATATGTTGAAGTGTAACTGATTCTGAAAAGTTTGCTCTCAACGCACCTCTGCTAAATCTTCTGAACAAGTTCACTCTGGTGATTTTGTGTCTGATAATCTTGGTATCCAATTTGACCATCCAATAAAATCAACACTCTGATAAGAAGTTTACACTTCAACAAAATCTACTCATCATAGTAGACTTATCATCTGACTGAAGAAATGCGTAACATCCTCTGACCATCCTGCTGTTTCTATCAAGATATTTTGAATCAATTATGAAGACGAATTTGGACAAGTGTTTAACGTTGATTGTAAATCTTTGAATACTTGATATGAATTATTATTTCACATGTTGATTTCATGCAATCACAACGACGATAAGAAACCCTAATAAACTAAATAACCCTCTATAAAAGGATTCGTGACTGTCACAAAGAAACAGATCAACAACAAAAAACAAAAGAATCACTTGTGTCATTACAACCTTTTGAAAATCTCATGTATTAGCTCTAAGTGCTGAGAAACCAAAGAAATCTTCTAAGAGCATATATGTGTAAACACTATTTGTTTGAGAATTCGTTCCAAACTCAATCTAAACGCTTTGTAATTTGGCCTAGTAGCGAATGTTGTCCTCAACAACTTGACTTTACTAAGCTAGAAGGTTGAATTGAGAAGACTTGAACACAGTTAATTGACTAGAAGATGTTCAATGAACTTGTGATTCCATTGGTGAATAGTGGATTAAATCTGTGTGAGTGATTGGATTTAACATAGCTATTGTGTTGGTTGTGAATCAGGGTAAATTGGCTTGTTTTTCTTTCCTTATCTCTTTACTTATTGTTTTACTCATTCCTGTTTTCATCATCACTAGTTTTCCTTAAACTGTTTTTAGTTAAGTTATTGAAACAAAACACAATTCAAACCCTCATTTCTTGTATTTTTCCCTTTTCAAATAGTTCATTTTAAACATACTTGGTTAATTTACACCAAGTTCTAATAACTCTCAATCAACAAGATATTATATTTTTTCTTTAACTTATTCAAAGCTTTTTCAAATATATTCTTTTATTGAACATGTCTTTTTTGTTTCCTCTCTTTTCTCTCTTATCATGGATGTTCAGTTGAACCATCTCATTGTGACAACCACATTTTAATCTTTAATCTTCATAGACGTTGTTTGGGACATGGTCATGAAACGTCATGATGACCATCATCATTTTCTTAAGTTCAAATGATATTCCTTAAAATGCGTTGATAATATAACC
Source organism: Cicer chorassanicum (assembly GCA_037974735.1). Classification (NCBI taxonomy): domain Eukaryota; kingdom Viridiplantae; phylum Streptophyta; class Magnoliopsida; order Fabales; family Fabaceae; genus Cicer; species Cicer chorassanicum. The sequence continues at coordinate 71,375,640 of JBBPBP010009779.1, forward strand.
GTTGAAAAAAGAGTCGTTTAAGATGTGCAGAAAAGTTGTTGCAACTATACATATAGAGGTTTGACTTGATATACCTTATTGTGTAGAATTGCATACTATATCTTGTACTTTGTAAATTATGTTGAATTGTGCAATTTTTTTGTAAATTGAGGCACAATTTTTTTCTACAAATACATGACTTTCATGTACAGCTAAACATATTTGAAAGTTTTATTTGAATGTGATAACTTTTTAGTATTAAATATGCTAATTTTGAGTAGTGAATTCGATAGAATTTTATAAATTAAAGTTATTAGATTGTTTTGACAATAAATTAAAAAAA
>JBBPBP010009779.1:71385533-71426376 GCA_037974735.1 Cicer chorassanicum
TTTTTTATTGACATAAAATGAATTATATTTATTTATTATAAATTTATAAAATAAATAGCTTTAATAAGTATTATTATAATTGCTCTAAAAATTAATTTTACTAATTAAAAAACAGTTCATTTAAAAAAACCGTATGTTTCTTTTATAATTTTAAAAATCCAGTTTTTTTTATATAATTTAAAATAACAGTTTTTATAATTTAAAAATAAATAATATCTTAAAATAAATTTATTTATTATTTTTAAAAACTGAAACTTTTTTTTTGTAATAAAATGAAATTTTTTAGTATTTTGAAAAGAGTGTAAATGTAGTTCACTGCAACCCGGACCATTCAATATGACTAAGTGTATTGTATATTTTTTAAATCAATGACATTTATCTAATTATCAATCGTGATGAGACATGATTGAATGACACTATAAAGTCGTCTGACACTATCAGTACACTCTCTTTATTCCCTTAAAAGTCAATCTTTTATTAGTTTAAAAATAAGTAATCTAATAGTAAAAAAAATTAAATATTATAATTTATTTACTTATTATTCACTTAAATATTTAATTAATAATATTGGTGGTAGATGGAGGTGGCTGACCGCCAAAGATCTGCCGACCACCGTCCAAACTCCAATATCAACCATTTGTGGGTTATCGAGGAAATCACTAGAACTTCGTCACCAATCATTGTGGATCGTCGGAGCTCTGCTGTGGTAGTCACTAGAGCTTCGCCGTTGATCACCACCAAACACCCTCCTATTGTTTAATTAATAACAAATAAACAATAATATTTATATTATTATATTTATTATTAATATATATTAAAAAAATTAAATATGATTGAATACTGTTTTTTTATTTTAAAAAGCTGCTTTTTTCAAAATCATTAAAAAAAAACATATATTTAAATTAATATAAAATGGCAGTATGATAAAAAATGATTTTAAAAAGAAATAAACTGAATTTTTCCATAAAAAAATTTAGTTTTTCATAATCATAAAAATATTTTTTAGAAATAATAACACATATTATAATTTTTTTAAACATAAATATTATAATTAGGTTATTAAAATACTAAGAAAAAAGTAATTAGATTGATTGGACGGATATCCATACATTACTAGAAATTTGAATTTTACCTGCGGATTTCCCTGCGGATTTAAACAAAACATCCGCAGGAACACTCGTTACCTGCGGATTTCCTGGCGGAACCATATCCCCACGTAAAACCTTCGTGGGTAATTGTTTCCTGAGAATTTCTGAATCCGCTGGTACAATACCTGCGGATAAATCCGCAGGAAAAGTAAATAAAATCCGCAGAAAACAGTAAACAAACTCAAGGCATTTTCTTACGACATTTCATGCAGAAATATCTGCAGTACTGTTCCTACAAATATGTTTCGCATACAAATCCGCAGGTATATCCAGATTTTCCCAAAATACTTTTCGCATGAAATTCCGCAGGTAATTTCGTATTAAAGTTATTTTCAACGAAAAATCCAAAGAAATTTGCTGAAATTTCCACCGTAATCGAGTTTTTCTAATTTTTTTATTTATATAAAAATTTTAACTAAAAATATATGAAAAATTATTATAAAATACATTTTTTAAATATTTAATATTAGTCTTTAATTGAGATATTATTGCAATAGGCCGAAACAAAATTTATATCATGTGCACAAATCATAACTACATATTAACTAAAGTATGATTCAACTATAGCAATACTCCTAAACAAACTTTATATCATGTTTGCAAATCATAACTAAATTTAGATACTGTTGCAGAGATCCCTAAAGCTATTTCATATCAAACATTCCAATCAAAACACAAAATGTTGAACTTGAATGAAGTTTTTCACCAAGGCTTCCATTTTCCAAAGCTCAATTGTGAAATCAACATTGACCTCTCATTCTCATTATAATCTGCAGGAAGAAAAGAAACCAGAAGAATATTATTACACTTAGAAGATTCTGCTACATGCTTCTCTGACAAAAACTGATCAGCATAAAGGAAGAACCAATGAAACGGGTATAACAGAAATGACCAATTTTGCATTCATTACATGTTTGGTTGGATACCAACCTGATGATCAACGTAAGCACAACCTCTTCTAATGAGCTCCACGGCTAATTCATATAGTTCTTGGAAATAATCGTTTGTGTAAGTAATCTGCACAAGTGTAAAGCTATTAAACATCTAAAAAGCTAGGATGGATAATTTCCACACAATCAACAAAAGAGGTGCAAACAAACATACCTTGAATGGTTTCCAGCCAATCCACTGGACCATTTCTTCAATGTGATCAATATACTCCTTTTTTCTGCTTCAGGATTTGTGTCATCATACCTGGAAGTGCCAAATGCTATAAAACTTAGAACAAATAACTGTATATTAAATAACAAATCACAGGGATCTGATGAAGCTTTGTAAGGCATTTTATAGCTTTTAGTAATAGCTAAACATGAAAAAGTGAGAAAACGTCAAGTCTGAGGAAAGTACAAGTACTGTATGAATACATCATTGATGAATGGTATGTATATATATATATCGGAACTTCAAATCTTTAGGCTTTTGAATTATGATACGTCAAAGTGGATGTGGATGTGTAATATAGGTCAAGGCTTTATCAGCATAACATGAACTAATATGTGTATACTTTATTCTATTTCCCTTTCACAGATGCACAAAATGTTACACCTGCTCATTCTATATTAATATTGGTCAAAATACTATTAATTCACTGCAGTTTGAAAATAATTTCATAAGATAGGTCAGCCTGGTGCCTGAAATGTAACGAGTTAAAGAGGGAAAAACAAGTCAAAGGTAAATAAATGACTTCAGTAACAGAGGAAACGAGAGTTAAAGAGGGAAAAACCACAAATATTAACATCTATGTAAACCTATATTTTGAAGCATGTTGTGAGACCGGAAGGACTATCTTATACTGACCAAAAGCCTTGCAAATAAATAAAGTAGTACTAGACAAACATTATAGCCTGTACCTGAAAGTCCAACAAAACCAAGCTAAACCAAACAGCAAAGTGGAAAAACACCAGCCAAATTATTGAAATTGGGTTAAACAATTTGGTTTATTCTCTACATCAACACTCCAGCACTCACGTTAAAATGCAGGAAAAAGGACAGACCCAAAATTCAAATTCAAACCTCTCTTACTATTATTTAGTGAACAGTGTCTTATATTAATTTAGAGATAGAATTAATAATTAGCATCAATTTGACAAGAAAACGTATTATTGACTGAAATATTTGCATATAGAGTGTTGATACAAAACACAACAACGCATATACTCAACTTAAAACAATCGAGGTCTAACAAATTAAGTCCAAATAATATTAGCATATACATACAAGTAAGAAAACCACATAAAAAAAAGAGAGTTTCACAATCAAAGCCTCATTTGAATCCGGTAATGTCATATGAATGTCCCTTCACCAAGTAGGTTCTCCCTGTAGACAGGGGCTTGGCTCCAAAACACCTCAATAATTTGGATATTATAATCACAAACAAATGTGAAGCATCTGATTAACATACTATCATAGATCTAAGATGAAGAAACAATCAAAATAAGCCAATGAGATTAAGGTATATATAACATACAATGAGATTTTTCAGAAGCAGAACTGGCATTAAAGCTGAACAAATTGTCCTCATAGCCAAATATCATAGTAAAAAGTTGAAGAAAAAGAATGAGTGAATAAACCAATATCAACTCTATGTACATAAATAAATAATTTTTGGCTCATATTAAGAAATTCAACCATTTATTCCGATACGCGAATTTCCACAAAGAAACATGTAATTTTAAGAATTATTGAATTACCGAAATGATAATTGATAACTGAGGAGTTGAAGTGTTGACGAGATGCGAGTATTGGTGATTGAAGTTAGAAACAATATGAGATCAAGTTAGAAACATCATTTCCTAAACCCTAAGCGAAGTTAAAATCAGCTTCAACTCAAATCTCTGACTCTAAACAAACACAAAATCAAGTGAATCAGAAAATCGAATTGAAATGTACCACGATTAATGTCACAAACTAACGATAAAGTAGCATTAGTGATAGAATCAAATACCTCAATAAGTTGAAACTGAAATCGGCTTAACAAGCTGAGAAAGATTTGAGGAATGAGAAGCGCAAATCAACATAAATGAGAAGCGCAAGCGTGAAGAATCTGTGGGAGAGAAAATGAAAATATGATAAGCAAATCCACAATTTTGAAGAATAACATAAAATCCCTAATTTTGAACATATGAAAAACCCTAGCAATGATTTCAATACGACACACCTTCCAAATTATAAATACTGTGAAATGATGTTCATTTAACATGTAACCCATTTAAAGGATAAGGGATAAAATAAACAGTTGAAAAAAGGAACTGTAAGTCCTAGTATTGTGAATTTTACAATCAGTATTAACAATGTTCTACTTCTCTAACTAACTAACCCTTTTCCCCTAAATATTATGGACCTTGCTTTTAGGCCTCAACAAGAAAACTTATATCCCTGATACCCATCAGATTTCACATGTATTCTACCTTTGTATTTGTAAAGATTCCAAAACAGTATATCAGGAATGGTAGCAATGAATCAAAAAGCATAGTCATAAACCAGAGCTTATGTTCTATCAGTTACGACAACGCTACCGGTCTTATCTAGTTCACTCGAATTTAGACCTAACTCCTAAAACAGGTCTCAGCCTTTCACTCGAATATTTTTCATTACTAATAATTGATTAAGGACTCAGAATCTTATGTATACTATTCTTATCTAGTTCATTGCCACAACTTTGCCATGAATTACCATACATGAATTTAGCAATGGCAATAATAATTGATAGGGACATTTGATATTAAGCATGAAAATCACAAGAAAATAGTAAGGCACAAACTCTATTAATGATATTAAGAAGAAGATGAAGAAGAACAAGAAGAAAAACACACAGAAACACTAAATCAGAAGAAAAACCTAAATCAGAAGAAAATCAAAACCCTAACTCACTGTAGTTCACGAAAATGAATAATGAAACGAGAATAATGAAAAATGGCGAGAAACGAGACTGAATAAAACAGAGTGGCGCGCAACACTTACAACAGCGATGAGATTACGAACGCGACGAGGTTACGACGACGACGAGATTACGATGACAGCGAAGTTGAGATGCAACGTAAGGAGGTTATGATTCGATGGCGGAGATGGCGGCGAGGTGCGACGGTGGTGGTTATGACTGAGATGCGGCGGCGGCGGCGGTGATGATGGTGAGTTGAGATGCGAAGGGAAGGGGAGAAGAATACTATTACGACTTTAGTCAATAATTTGTTTTAGGAGTTAGCCTAAATTGTTAGTAGTTATGCAAAAATAGCTCTTCTTGATACATTTTGTTTTTGATACATTTTTTTTAAAAAAAATAGATCTTTTGATACAATTTTTTTTGTCTAAAAAATTGAATAATTTTAATGTTATATATGATTTTCATTTACTTTTTTACAAAATAAATATAATAATTATATTTTTGAGACTTCTATAAATTTAAAAATTAATTTACTTTGATATCATCAAACTAAATTGTTAATACTTAAATAATATGTCAATTAGTTGACTATATTTTAAGTTTAATTTCGTTAAATTTTTAAGTTTTATCTTTTGATTCTATTTTGAAATAACATTTTTTGTCATAATTTTAATTAAAATTAAAAATAAAATTTTAATTATGAAAACAATTTATTTAATTAGCGAGTTCAAAATTAAATAGATAATTTATCAAAACTCTTAATTAATTGAATTTAATAGACACTATATATTATAAAATTTAAAAATTTCAATAGCGAGTTCGGGTCTAAAGTGGATATCAGCAGACCCGTTTCTGCCTGAATTTTAATTTCTGAAAAAACACATACCCTCAATTGCACTCAATCAAAGCAGATTTTCCTTCCAAATCAAGACATGTTCGTATGGATATCGCGGATGCAAATTATATTTTTATCCTAACTGTAAAACATATCTTATTTTTTTAATTTGTTTAAAAAAAATTCAACTTTATTTATATAAAAATAAAAACTACTTTATATAAAAACATAAAAATTAAAATAAAAATTTACCTGCGGAATTTTCAGAGGAAGGAACACTTGTAAAGTTTGCTGCGGAATTTGCTACGGACATTTCCTGCGGACACCAACCGCAGATATATCCTAAGGAAAAAAATGAATTTTGCTTCGGAAACACCGTCGCATGTAAATCTCCAGCAAACAAAAACTTTATCTGCCGTTTTACCTGCGGATTGCGGCACCGTAGGAAAAGTCTTGAGAGAATTGTGGACCGCAGGAAAATCCTCACGTAGTACCTGCGGAAATATTGCCCCAGGAAAATCCGCAGGTAAAAAGCTGTTTTCTAATAGTGATAATTGTAAATATTATAATTAATCGATTAGATGGTTTTGAAATTGATGCATTGAATTGAATTTTTTAAAAACTTTTAGTAGACTAATATTCGATTGTTTTGATGCATACATCAACATATTTGTTGCTAGAGTAGATATTTGGTATCAGAGCTCGGTCTCAAGGTTGAACACTTAACCGTGTTTGAGTAAAGATCTTATTATGATGACTAACTCTTGTGATGAAGCTACATGTAAAAATGTTAACATGTCTCATTTGTTTGATGGAGAAAGATTTGAATACTGGAAAGATCGATTGAGAAGTTTATACGTCTCACATGATCCTGAACTTTGGGACATAGTTGAAGACGACTATGAAACTCCTACATATGATTTATTGTGCAAATAAATTATATAGGTGTGCAAACTCTTGGCACGAGAATTAAACGTCTTTACGTTGTATCGTCTGATGAATAGACAAGTTAAACAAAGCAGTTATGACAATACCCTGTTACATATGTTGAAGTGTAACTGATTCTGAAAAGTTTGCTCTCAACGCACCTCTGCTAAATCTTCTGAACAAGTTCACTCTGGTGATTTTGTGTCTGATAATCTTGGTATCCAATTTGACAATCCAATAAAATCAACACTCTGATAAGAAGTTTACACTCCAACAAAATCTACTCATCATAGTAGACTTATCCTCTGACTGAAGAAATACGTAACATCCTTTGATCATCCTGTTGTTTCTATCAAGATATGTTGAATCAATTATGAAGACAGATTTGGATAAGTTTTTAAAGTTGATTCTAAATCTTTGAATATTTGATATGAATTATTATTTCACATGTTGATTTCATGCAATCACAACAACGATAAGAAACCCTAATAAACTAAATAACCCTCTATAAAAGGATTCGTGACCGTCACAAAGAAATAGATCAACAACAAAAAACAAAAAATCACTTGTGTCATTACAACCTTTTGAAAATCTCATGTATTAGCTCTAAGTGCTGAGAAACCAAAGAAATCTTCTAAGAGCATATCTGTGTAAACACTCTTTGTTTGAGAATTCGTTCCAAACTCAATCTAAACACTTTGTAACTTGGCCTAGTAACGAATGTTGTCCTCAACAGCTTGACTATACTAAGCTAGAAGGTTGAATTGAGAAGACTTGAACACACTTAATTGACTAGAAGATGTAACACCCCAAATTTTATAATACACTATTTTCTTAATTAAATATTATTTTAGATAAATAATTTGGGGTTAAAATTATTTTAGATATATGTTGATTAATTTTATGATTAGTTTTAATCTTAATTATAATGATGTGTTAATATGTACATATTTTACTAAATGAGTGATATAAATAATAAATATTATAAGTTTATATTTTTTTATATTTTTCTAAAAATAATAGTATTTTATGGTACATATTTTAAAGAATAAGATTTTACGTGTACACGTGCGTTCGTAATTAATATAATATTTTCTTAGATGTTCGGCTCGTGTTAAGTGTACACATAGTTATATTTCAATTATTTATAACTATTTCTATTTTTAGTTATTTATTTTGTGAATAGTTATATTGAGATAGTAATAATATTGTGTTTAATCTCCTTTATTTTTATATGCTTATTATAACATTGTGATTTTATATATATTTATTATGATTTAGTAACTAATATAAAGTGTTGATGTAATATTTATTTATTTTATAATTTTAAATATTCTCTAATGATGGTAGTATTTTAATATGAGTATTGGAAAAAAAAGTATAATTATAATGATTTATTTGAATATGAGAATCTTAATTATTAATGTAGTTTAAAAAATTAATTACTTTATTTTATAAAATATTAGTTTTGAAATATTAGTAATTAAATTGTGTTTAAAAGAAAGAAGTAAAATGTGCTTTATGGGTTAGCCCCAACTAAAATCTAATTAATAATAATAAAATGATAACAATAATAATAATGAAAAAAAAAAACAATGAAAAAAAAGAGAGAACAAAAGGACGTTGTCAACTTCTTCTTCTTCGTAGCCTCTGCCCCGCCATTCCTATTTATTCTTCATCTTCTCTCTTTAATCATTACCATTATAGTGGGTGTCGTACAAAACCGAGACCACATTTGTGATCGTTGTGATCTGCTCTTTCATTCCCAACTTGAATCGCAAATTGAAACGCCCTATTCCTCTTTGTCAAAAATCACACATCCAATTTTCGAACAAGATTCCGGCCACCACGACTATCACCAACGAAAACTGAGATCATATTTGGACTCCACGAAACACCCTCTTCCATTATCTATGCTTGAAATCGCCAACCGTTATACTACAAAAAATGGGTTTTCACCCTCGTCGCGGTTGTGTTGTCGAATTCCAGCCAGCATGTTCGTCGTCCTGAAAAATTGACAGCATATTTGGATTCCTCGCATCAAAACCTTCAAGAAGCACTACTCATTTGCGTGTTTCGGTGAAGTTGACGTCGAACCCTATCGGCGCTCCAACACGTCGGTGAGACCTTTTCTAATAACTTATTTCATGATATTTTGAATATGTTTATTCTCCTAATATTTTTATTAATTATATAACACTGATTTTTATTCCCGCGTAAATTATTAGCCATATTTCATTGACTTTACCAATTCGTCGATGCTTTTGGACTTGCTCGTTGCACGTTATCGACATCTCATGGTTGCTGAAAATTATTATGGTCCCTATATCTTATGAAAGCGTCATATTGAGGTAAGGGGTGAGAGTGCGTTTGAATTCATGAGTATAATATACTGTGAGATGAACGGAAAAACCGTATTTCCTAACGATTCATTTGGGGCTCGCCACGTACGGCAGTAGCCCTTTGATGGGTAAATTAATTAATGTGAAAATATGGAAATTGTGAGATTAAACTATAGAATAGAAATATTTGTAAGGTGTTGATTGATTTAATTTCTTTAAATGTGTGGTATTTGATGTTATTATGATATTGAGTGTCGAATTAATTTTATGTATATGTTTGATTAGATGAGTTTATGTGATCTGATAATAAAAGATGGATGTGTTGTGATGAGTTATGTAATGATGATGATGTGTGATTTATAATAGTGATGTTATGAATTTGTGATGAAAATATTGAAGTAACCCCTGATGAAATAATTGTGATTCCAATTTGTGTTTGAGATGACGGTCTTAATGGAGTATTATAGGCCAACGAGGGGAGAAAATAAATATTGAGAAATTGTGAAGTGGAGATAATTTTGTCATCATATAGGTAGGGCCTGACAAGCCTAGTGAATATGGGGAAGTACAACTGAATTGAGCCTGATCGTGACGGTCTACTGTTGAGCCTTAAGGCAAGATTGTTAGACCTTGGAGGTATTCGGGTGGGGAATTCCTAGGTGACTTGGAGGTAGCACTCCAAATGTCGGGAGCTACCACGCAACACACGTTTACCTCGACTGTCGCCTATATGTGTCTCGGGTTGAGTTGAGGGGATCTATGAGGACATGACCAAATTGAATTGTCCGTCCACTTGCGTGGTGGCATAGTATCAAGCCTCCTAACCAAGTACTTCAGAGTTAGAATGGTACCAAAGAAAGAGGAGGAGTCTAGAGTATAAGAGCATGCATAACATTACTTGATTTGTGTGTTTACTTACTTGATGATGTGCATTGTATCATTGTTTTACCTTGATTATTCTTGTTAATAGTAATTTGATGTGATACGGTGTTTAATATATTTTACGTGTTCTTCTCAATTATTTTATACTATTACATGTTTTCGAAGCTCACCCCTCGTTGCTTGTGTTTGACGCTTGCGAGAGCGTGCAATCATTTCAGGTTATCGGTTGGTGATTCGCGCTCTGATAGGTGATACTGGGTGGGAGTAATTTGTCGTATTTTGTTGAGTTATGAACTAATTTCGATTTTTGTAAATTCGATCGATCAATTGTGTTATTTTTATCTTTTATTCGGATGTAGAAATTAATTGTCTCTAAGTTTAGAACGTGTTTTTATGTCAGAAATTTTTATTTAATAAACCTCAACTATGTTCGATATTAAAGGGTTTTTAATTGAAAACTTTAATGCAAGCATTTTGTGTAACTGTGAGTGTGACGTCTTGAACCTTATAGTTTCAAATAGAATTTGTATACTCTATTTTTAACTACTACGTATATCTTTCAAAACTAACGTATTTTACTTTCCATGTCATTTTGGGGTTTATGGTGTCACAGAAGATGTTCAATGAACTTGTGATTCCATTGGTGAATACTAGATTAAATCTGTCTGAGTGATTGGATTTAACATAGTTACCGTGTTGGTGGTGAATCAGGGTAAATTGGCTTGTTTTTCTTTCCTTATCTCTTTACTTATTGTTTTACTCATTCCTATTTTCATCGTCACTAGTTTTCCTTAAACTGTTTTTAGTTAAGTTATTGAAACAAAACACAATTCAAACCCTTATTTTTTGTATTTTTCTCTTTTCAAAGAGTTCATTTTAAACATACTTGGTTAATTTACACCAAGTTCTAATAACTCTCAACCAACAAGATATTACATTTTTTCTTTAACTTATTCAAAGCTTTTTCAAATATATTCTTTTATTGAACATGTCTTTTTTGTTTCCTCTCTTTTCTCTCTTATCATGGATGTTCAATTGAACCATCTCATTGAGACAACCAAATTTTAATCTTTAATCTTCCTAGACGTTGTTTGGGACATAGTAATGAATTAAATGGTTCATGAATTGAACCACATATTTAAAACAATCAAGTTAACCAAACTTAATTCAAAAACTAGTTTAACAATTTAAAAACTTTTTAAACCTCAATTGAGATTTTTTTTCTCTTAGAAAATTTTTCAAATTTGTTTTTCTCGAAAAAAAATTAGAAAATATCGAAACTTTTTTTTCGGAAAAAATCAAAAAATATTTTAAATCATTTTTTTCTTCGAAAATTTTTGAGAAAAGAATTGAAAATATTTCTTTCGTAAAATATTTTCGATTTGTTTTTTACGAAAAACAATCCAATTTTTTTCTTGAAACTTTTTTATTTATTTTTCTCGAAAAAAAATTTCGAAAACTTTTTGCCAAAATAGTTTTGAATTTTTTTTTTCCAAAAAATAATCGAAATTTTTTTATCTATTTTTCTCGAAAAAAATCGATATTTATTTTCGAAAGAATTTCACAATTCTTTTTTCGAAAAACTAGTTCAAAATCTATTTTAACTAAAACTTGTTAAAAATATTAAACTCATTTATAAATATAAACCAATTTTAAACTGGTTCAACTTTACATTGAACTTGATTCGAATATGATTTTTAAAAACTGAACTAAATCATTATTTTGATCTAATTCGGTTCAGTTTTTACACTATATATATTTATACTTTAAATATCAAAAGTCGTCTTCTCAAGCAAATGCAAACGTTGTCCACCTTTTGAGATCCCGCAGTACTTATTCCAAGTTGCAATGCAATGATCACTTATATACAAATTCTTCTAGGAGGAACCACCAAACTTAGTAACCAATCCAATATTAAAAATATTATGTCGTTATTTTGCGCTCATGCATTGATTAAACCACCTAGTATGTTCCACCTAAACAAAGTATTTTTTGGTCTCACAATCTTGCATACAAAGTCATAAAAAACCACAGCCTTAAATCTTGCATTATATACACATAGAGAATTAATATATGGCGGTTGTAACAGTCGCAATTTGATGTTTGCGACAGTTCTTCAACCGTCGCAGATTTATGCGTCGCGAGACTGTTTTGCGACGGTTATAAAAACCGTCGTTCCATTTAGATTTGGACACACATATTAAAAAATAATAAATTCAGATTAGTTTATCATTTTTACCTTTCATTTATGAAGTAAAAACAAAATTTATTTAATGTATGTTTTTGTGCTTTTAAGATTATAAAAAAAAACATCATTAATTATATCTTAATTTTATAAAAGAAACAAAGTTTTGAAACAAAAGAGTATTAATTAATTGCAATTAGGCTAATATGTGGACTCAAGTGCTTAATTATAATAAGTTAGGATTAATTAATCTTTCAATCAACTAACAAATCCACATAAAACAAATATTTCCACCTTTTAAATTTTCCAAGCTTGAAAACAGTGGTAATCAAATTGCAAGTTCAAGTGAATCTTTTATTTCTTTTGATCATAATGATACAATAATTGCTAATAAATTCAAATTGCAAGTTCAAGTGAATCTTTTATTTCTTATGATCATAATGATACAATAATTGCTAATTTAATTTATGAACAACAACAAGTGGCTTTTTGAAGTCGAGTGTAACATATTCCACCATTTGGATGTCCCTTGGCAATACAATCACTATTGCAAGTAGCAGTGCAAACCCCTATACATACTGCTCCAGAAGGAACCGACAAACTAGTAACCAATCCTGAACCAATTCAAAGTTATAAATATTATGCACAAGATAGTAAACTAATTTTTTTTCTTCTCTTTTGAGTATGTAGACTATGAAAATAATATAACATTCAATATCAATTGAAGATAGTAAAATATATATAATAAATGTAATTCAAAAGATAAAACTAAGTTTTTTCTAACCTGAACCCATGATCAAAACAATGCAGAAAACACTTAGAAGATAAGATTGATTAGTGTGAAAAGCCATTTTGTAGGATTTTGTCTTGTATTTTATTTTTTGTATAAATAAGAGTCATATAATCTACATTATATAGCTTAGAAAAATAGTTAAAGTTATTAAATATTCATTTTTTTCTTTGTAAATTATCATTAAATCTCATTTGACTATAAGTATTTTATTATTAATTTCTAGAGTGATTGTAATATTATTTTCAATATGAAAGTATTAAAAGAGGTCAAACTCTATTCACTTTTCCAAAGAGGAATTTCTTTTCGAGTTTTATCAAATTTTATTTACTTTTTCAAAGATGAATTCCTTTTTGAATATAATAAAAAAGTCAAAAAATTGGAGTATGAGTTGTATATAATTTTTTTTTTCTTTTTAAATAAAATAACTTAAAACCTCGTGAAAACAAAAAGTTTTAAGAAAAAAAGGTAAGGAAAAGAATAATAACACAACCAATTTATCATGGTTCACTATCAACAGAATAGCTATGTCTAATTTCTTCGATTCGAATAATTTTCCACTAAAATCAAATTGGTTACAATCCTACTAGAGTATACAACTTTCAACCAACTATACTTTAGTCTTTTCAAAGATTTTGGCTTAGTACAAATAAGCACTTCAAGATCTTAACTCACAACTTGACTTAGTACAAAGTTTGTTTTAATGAGTTGTTAAAGTGTAAGCCATGTGCTAATTACAAGTTTAATAAACACTTCCTCTAAAAATGTTTGATTTCAACTTTTTATTTCAAAATAAGACGCTAAACTTTCATTCAGTATGCAATCCAATAGCTTTTATTTTTTATTTTTTTTAATCAAAATCAGATTGGATATTGAAGCAAATAATTATTAGTTCAAATATTTGACCAAGAGGTTCAATTTGAGTTCTGATCAATAATACTTAAATATAAGTTTTATATTCTAATATATTACTTTTTATATTTTGGAACCATAGAATACGTTAAATGCACATAAAAATACCTACATATTCTTTTATAATACATATTTATAAAGGTTTTTTGTTATATAATTAATACGAATAACAAATTCTTTCTATTAAAATTAAAAAAAAAGTATATCATTTTAAGTGTACAGCTAGAGATATAATATAATGTATCTATAATATGGTAATAAGAATGTTAACCTTTTGCGAAGAAAATTAGTTGATTCAAAGTTAAAAATATTTGTTGACTCAAAGTTAAAAGTTGAATGAAAAAAATTCATAATTTAATAAAGGTAACATGATGTATGTAGCCAATATATCTCGTTATTTTGAATACAAGCAAAGCAAATCCCACATGGGTCTGTATTAAATATATTTATATATTAAGTTCAGAAAATTATTAAAATTATATTTATAAATGTAGATATATTAAATATTTATATTAATATATATTGGATGGTTATTTATTCTTTCGTCCACAAGGTAATGTATTGCTGAATATCTTTTTTGTCATCAGCAATATTAATATGAATTTAGTATTGCAAAAACAATATGAGTTTTGAGGATAAGACCAACATTAACATATATCTCTTTCAAATGTAAGAAAATGGAATCTACTCTCTACCACTATCACTAAATCATAGTCTTTATGCGTTAAATTTGTGGTCACAAGTTTTTCGTAGGTGTACATACAATAAACATGACACACACAATTTCAATCTCCTAACATAATCATAATCATAATAATAATTAATATACGAATGTGTTGCATATAAATAGAATTTTTTTAAAATATTTTAGATGTTATAATCTAATCTTAAAGATTTAACCTCTAATAAAAAAATGTATTTTAATAATTAAGAAAAAGAGATAAAATAAATTATAGTTTTTATAAAATTTTAAAATTTTATTTTTGTTCCATAAAAAAATCTCAATTTTTTAGTCTCTAATTAAAGTTTTATTCTCTTTTAATCCTTAATTTGAATTTCTTTTTTTAAAAAAGAATTACATTTTTAATTCCTATAAAATTTTAAAGGACTACACTTAAAATATCATTAATTTTATAGTAATTAAAAATATATTTAATTCAAAATCACTCTTATATTATCATATTATAAAAAATAAAAAAATTAAAAACTTCATCAATTAGAGATGCTGTTGGACTATTTGCACTGTTCAATAACCATCTTGGATACGAACCATAAAATATAACCAATAGCTTCAAATCCTTTATAAACTTATTGATTGTGTTTCAAATAATATTGAACGAGAAAAAAAAAATCATAATCTGTAAAATAATGTATGTAGGCAATATATCTCACTATTTTAAATACAACCAAAACAAGTAAAATAATGTATGTAGGCAATATATCTCACTATTTAAAATACAACCAAAACAAGTCCCACATTCGTATATCAATGGAGCAAACATAATAATATTTTTAGTTTTATAATGATCTAGCGAGTTTTGCAAGATTTCACCTAAAAATAAGTTGAAATGATTTTTCAGGTTGAAACCATGAATAATCATCCTGTATGTCGGTATGGTAATTGTCAATTCAATTGGTTTGAACCGGTTAATCACTTGGTTTTAGCTTGGAACTTCAACATTTTTCTTCTCTTTCTTTAAGAAATCCACCCTTCCCTTTATTTTACTTTCTCAAACTATTAAGTTTAATGTATGTTACGCTAAAAACACATTTACACTAAATGTACTCTATCACATAATTAATATAAAAGATTATTGTATTCAAAAGAATTAATTAGTAAGTATCAAATTAATTAAGATTATTTATTATTTAGACTAACAATCATAGTTTAATTATTTGATAACTAAATAGAAAATTACAAGAAATTAAGAATAAAAATGTAAAATTAGAGATAAATGAAAAGAGCTCTAGAGTCACAGTTTTACTGGTAACATTGATTATTCTTGCTTCTAGTGATTCCATTCTTTTGATTCAATTACCAATTCCTTTACTACTACTACTAATTTATTTGATCACTAGCGAGCAACATCTTTTTCCTAAATTAACCATTTTTTTTTGTCATACAAAGAGTTTAAATTCAAGAATAACATAAAAGCACAAAAAGACTGAAAGACTGAAAGACTAAAATTAAGTTTGGTTATGCGATGATTTATAGTTTTAATTCTATAGGTTCACAAACTAATTGCAATACGATTGCTAGCAACTAATTGATTAAAACATGCAAAAGGTAATCAATTATAACATACCATTAGAGCAATAAGAAAATTGAATAATAAAAAGTAATCAAATTAAAACTAGAATAGATAACTAAGACATAGTAAAATGTATCTCAATTACAAGATTCATCAATGACTTTAGAAGAGAGCTTAATTACTCATTATTATAAAAAAATTGAAGCAAGAATAAATGTGGTCATCAGATTGATAAGAAGAATAAAAACACGTGAAGAGTGATTTTTACTCCAAAATTTAGGACACTTTCTCCAACTCGAAACACTCCAAAGTGTTTTTATTTTTTTATTTTTTTTTATCCCAAACTATTGCATATATTCTATTTCTAAAAGTGAATCGTGATATGTACGGCACCCCTCCTTCATTCCACAATTTCTCTCTTTATCATCAACTAGATGGCAAGCAAGTTGCTATATTTGTGGAACAAGCTTTCTTTCTATTCAAATTGTCTTCCTTTTAAAATGAAACAAACTTTTGTTTTTATCTTTTCATATTTTCAACCTCTGATTCCTATTCATAATGATATATAATATATGTAATATATGTAATAGATTATATATATATATATATATATATATATACATACACACTGAAGTAGTTAAAATATCACTAGAAGGGGAGTTGAATAGAGATATTGGAGTTTTTTAAATTTTCTTTTGAATGTGTATCATCTATGAGAGGATGTAGATCAGAGTATGGTAATTTAAAAACTTTAATTCACAGTTTAATATAAGGAAGAAAGTTTAGAGAAGGACACACCAAGATTTATACTGGTTCACCCAATGAAGGCTACGTCCAGTACTCACAAACTTGTGAGTTTCCACTATTGCTCAAACTGGCATGTCCTCTTTACGGACCTATTTTCAAAGTGTATATTCCTAGTCTTACCAGGCTTACAATTCCATTGTTTTTCTGATTACAAAGATTATCAAGTGTAGAACAACTTGGAAATTACAGAATAAAATATTTGAGATTGATTGTATGATCTTTCTCTTTACGAGAACTTTATAAGAGGATATTCTTAAGGATATAGTTTAGGATTATAGAAAGTGCAAAGAGAAGATGGAAATGATCTTCTTAGCTTTGAGAAAATTACTCGTTGTAAGTAGTTGTTCTATTTTGAGCTGAAGAGATCATTTTCTTTTATAGAGTTTATGAACCTCTATACTTGAGCAAAGGGATGTATATGAACGTTGGAGATTTATGCAAGTGTCCAAGGTTCTTGATCTGATTTACAAAAATGCCATCCAGCTGTCTTTGACTATATGACCTCAGGAGGATGAGTTTGTAGTTCAACCTCATATTGAAGTTTTAACCTCCCTTGAGATATGAACTTGAGATGAATTTATCCTTTTTGCTTTTCCAATGTTGTGTAAGGTCAGTCTTTTAAGGTTAGGTATCAACTTTCTCATTTTGACTGTTCCCTAGTTAAGATGATGAATTTTGATCTGCTTATCATCCTCTTATCATTGACATTAGGCTTGTATCATCTTTTTCTTGATTTGTCTCTTTCACATCTGTTTGACTTCTATATGACTTTGAATCATAATTTTTGTGATCCCATATATACTTTTCTAAAACGGCTCATCCACGTTAATGATTAATTCATGAATGTCTATCCTCCAGTTCAAAAAACTTGTTGAATTACTTTAGATTTTTCTTCTTTATTATAGAGGTGATTAGGAACCTGTTGCTTAATTGAATACACTCAAGAGCACAGATTAGACATTTAAATACAATCATAATCATTAAATAATTTTGTTATCATTAAAACTATTTGAGAGAGATTTTGTCTCAACACACACACACACACACACATTATATTATGGATTTAATTCTTATACTGTTGGAATATAGATTATGTTAGTGTGTGAATTTAAAATTTGTTGAAGTCCCACATTGTAAAGCTCTTATATATTGAGTAATTTTCAATTTTATAATTCTAAAGTCCCACTATATTGAGTAATTTTCCATCACTATATAAAGAGTGTCAAACTCTTGTGAAAACCACACCAAAATTGGATGCATTTTTCAACTTTCTCTCTTCTCCATCTTCTATTCAATGCACTTCCGAGCCACTTCTCCTCTTTCTTTCTGTCACTTCGGTTGGTTGAGTGGTCTTAATACCACTATCCTTTTAGAGAGGTTTTTATGTCGTAGTCCCGTCGATTTTTGAGTGGTCCTAATACCACTATTGGACTCAACTCAATAATATCTTCGGTGGCTGAAATTTATTTTGAATCAGATTTTCAAAACTCAAAAACAATAATTTTAAGACATTTCTTTCTGCCGTGTCAACTGGAAAAATTATTGGATCTGGTTCCGCTGCTTTTGTTTTCAATAAATCGTTTCGGTTTGAGGGGTGTCATTTCAAACAATGGCAACAAAAGATGTTATTCTTCTTAACTATGAAAAAGGTTAACAACGTTCTAAAAGACGACATTCCAGTTGTCGTAGAAACAACTGAACAAACAGAAAAGGTTAGGAAAACTGCAGAACTAACCCAATGGAAGGATAAAGAATGAATTATACTCTTAATGGACTTGTCGATGATCTGTATGATTACTATAGTTCCAGTGATAGTACTAGAGATGTTTGTGATGCTCTGAAGAAGAAATATGATAGTGGAGGCTCAATCCCACATGGAATTTAGACGATAGCTCATGAGATCATATCTGAAGGTATGTCCTTAAATGAACAATTTCAAATTGCTGTAAGAAAACAAATCTTGTTTATGGTTTTCTTCCGATAAGACATGGTTTACTTACTCTATAGGGACATATTTTTACATCATTTTTAAATATGATATTTTGTTGGCAACTGGTACACCACTAATGACATGTTTAAATTAAATTAAGAAAAGTCCCCTTCTACTTACATTGTGTGATTTTAATATTTGGCATGCTAGACTTTGTCATGTGAATAAACGTGTGGTTTCAAACTTAAGTAACTTAGGTTTAATTCCAAAGTTATCTAATTTTAAAAAAAAATGTAATTCTAAAGTAACAAAGAGTTCACATAAATCACTACAAGAAAAACAAAGATTTGTGGGAGCCAAATGCCCTCACAAAAGGAGAAAAACAGCCACAACAGGAGAATTTGTGGCGGCCAAAACAGCCACAAAATTCATTTTTTTTTGTTACCATTTGTAAGGGCTTAAGCTCTCACAAAATTGTGACGGAAAAGTCCGCCACAAATTTGTGAGGGCTTAGGCCGCCACAAATGACTACGAATTTAAAACAGTTAGCGTTTGTGAGCGCTTTGACCGCCACAAACTGTCCCATTGTGGGGGCTTAGGCCGCCACAAATATGTGACTTTATTGAAAAAAATAATTTTATAAAATTCGAAATTAATATTAAAAAATGGTATTATATATAAAAAATTAATATTAATATAATTTAAAAATTAAAAGTTTAAATTTAAAATAAATATTATATATTAATAAATTATATATATCAAACAAAATAAATGATATTTGAAATTATATTCAATTAAAAATAAATATTATATATTAATAAATTATATAAAATTATAAATATAAATTATATATACCAAACAAAATAAAACATTCCAAAATTAATAAATTATGTCATACAAACCAAAAATTAAACATACCATAATTAAATAATAATGTATAGAAAATTCATATAAACCAAAAATAAAAATAGCAAATATTATTCAAATACATCAATCATCATAGTAATTGTTTTGATCATTAGCTCCACTCCCTCCATCATTATTTGATGGAATATTACCCGACGACAAAAGTCCCTAAAAAGTATTATTAATTGGTGTTGGAGACAACATGGTTTGAAATTGCAATTCATCTTCAAGTACACCGCCACTAGTCGACGGAGCCATAACTGGTTGAGGTTGATTTAAATCTAGTCTGATCAAGCCAGCTGTTGGCATAGTTGGTCGGTACGAAGTTGGATCTGCTTGAGGTTGAGGAAGCTGCTGTGAAAATGACGGAACATACTGATAATTATTAAAATATTGTTGTTACTAATAATTATTAAAATATTTTTTAAAAGCATTATATATTGTTATTAACATATACAAATTACTAAATAATAAATTATGACATACTTTATATATCAATTAAGTGAGCATTTACAAATAATATAATAAATTGTAATAGAGACTATATATATATATATATATATATATATATATATATATATATATATATATATATACAAAAACAGATACCGTAAAAGTATATAAATTTTTTTGTACGAACGCAACTACAACTCTTTGTAATAATTAATAACAAATATTAATATCATTAATTTTAATAATGTTTTTATTATGTTTGAAATTTTTATTTAGCATATATTATGTAAGCAACATAATTTCTAATTTTTTTTTGGGCAAATATACCAACATTTTAAATGATGAACTTTTTATGTATTTTAAAAATAATATTATATTTATGATATTACATATTTTATGATTAGATCATTATTATAAATTTTGTTTTTCATAAGTATTTTTTTTTGCTAAAAAAAATACAATTTCTTAATATAATTATATTTTACTAACATAATAAATCATAATACCAATAATAACTATAATAAAAAAATAGCACTTCATCAACAATTAAAAAATTACTACATTTTAATTTGAGTTTAAATTTTACAATTTAAATATTTTACTAGTAATTTGTTTAACGAATCTTACTAATATTAAATTTTAAAAATAATATTATACTCAATTTTAAAAATAATATATTAATCTACATTCTAAAATAAAATATTAAGTCTAAAAATATTTTAAAAAACCATATAACAATAATAATTATATAATTAATAATCTATATTTAAAATGCATTACATACTTGATGCCGAGTAGTGTCTGACTTGATGCTTACAAACAAGTAACAACTATTCGCAATCACCACAATAGCACCACTGTAAAAAAACAAATTAAATAATATTCATTAAAAACATAACTTCAAATAAAAAATAACATTAAAAAATAAAATATAAAATAACAACTTACCGAAATTTAACAACTAAAAGAGAAATGTTGGAGAAAAAATATTGGTAGAGAGAAGGTGGAGAGAAAATTTAGAGAGAAGGTAGAAATGAAAAATGAGAGGAAGGGTTATATTTATAGGAGAACAATGACACTTTGTGGCGGCCAAAGCAGCCATAAAATTGGGCCTTTGTGGCGGCCAAAGCGGCCACAAATGCCAACAGTACGCTACGCCATTTGTGGCGGTTTTTGCAGTCACAAACGAGTGCTTTGTGGCGGAATTTGGAGTCACAAATGAGTGACTTTGTGGCGGCCTTTGTCCTCACGAATGTGTGATTTTGTGGTGGCGTAAGTCCTCACAAAGGCCCAACGGTGTAATTTTGTGAGGGCTATTGCCCTCACAAAATTCTACTGAAATTCAAATCCATTGTGAGGGTTTTTTCCGCCACAAATAACAACAAATTTGAATTTTAGTATTTGTGAGGGCTTTTTCGGTCAGTAATTTGTGAGGGCATTTTTCAGCCACAAAATATTTTATAAGTTGGCCACAAAATGAGTGTTTTCTTGTAGTGAATCAGTAATTAGAAAATTTGAGCCTTTAGATTTAATACACTATGAGATATGTGAACTTGATGAGACTTTAACTAGAAATGAAAAACATTATTTTATCACTTTTATTGACGATTATTTTGACTATACTTTTGTATATCTAATGAAAAATAAAAGTAAAGCGCTTGACATGTTTAATATCTTTGTAACTGAAATTGAAAATCAATTTAGTAGAAACATTAAGAGGTTTTGTAGTGATAAAGGAACATAATATGATTCTAGTTTATTTTGTGTATTTTACAACTGCACCATATTTGTCTGAAATGAATGATAAAACTGAAAGAAAGAATAGAATTCTTAATGAACTAGTTGTTCCTAGTATGCTTAAACTCTGGTGCTGCATCTCATTGGTGAGACGGAATTTTATTGATTGTTTGTTATGTTTTGAATAGAGTTCCTAAATCTAAAAGCAAAACATCTCCTTAAGAGATTTTGAAGAAAAGACAAACAAACTTGGGATTGTCTTGCTATGTTAGAATCCTCAATCTCAAGCAAGTTAAACTCATCAGTAGAGTTTATGAATGTGTATTCATTGGGTATGCAATAAACAATAAAGCGTATAGGTTTTATAACCTAAATATGAAAGTGATCATAGAGTCAAATGATGTTGACTTCTATGAAAATATATTCTCTTTCAAATCGTGAAATAGTGGGGGCATCGAACCAAGTCACGCTCATGTGATAAGAAGCACCGAAAGCAACAAATAAGGCGAAATAGAATCTCAAAGAAGTAAGAGAGCTATATTTGCTAAAGATTACATACCCAATTATACAACCTATATCTTATAAGAGGACCTTGCAAATCTTCAAGAAGCTTTGTCATATTAAGATGCAGATTTATGGCCAGAAGCTATAATCGATGAGATGGATTCTCTAGAGTCTAACAAGACCTAAAATTTAGTAGACTTGCCTCCTAGACCGAAAGGTTGTAAATGGATATTAAAAAAAAAAACTAAAACCCAATGGAACTGTTGATAAATACAGGGCTCATCTTGTAGCCAAAGGTTTGAGACAAAGAGAAAATATAGATTTTTTCAACACTTTTTCACAAGTCACTAGAATTACATCCATTAGGGTACTCATTTCCCTTGTTGCTATTCATAACTTGGTGATACACCAAATGTATGTCAAAACAACTTTTTTAAATGGTGACTTTGAAGAAGAAATCTATATGGAACAACCTAAAGTTTTGTGATTCATGGACAAGAAAACAAGGTCTGTAAGTTACATAAATCTTTGTATGTTCTTAAACAAGTTCCTAAGAAATGGCATGAAAAGTTTGATAGCTTGATTATATCGAATGAGTTTAAAGTGAACGAAAGTGACAAATGTATTTATTACAAATCTGAAAATGGCATTTGCACTATCATATGTCGCTATGTAGTCGACCTACTCATATTTGGTTCAAAAAATCATGTTGTAAATATTGTGAAATCATTTTTGTGTAATAACTTTGATATGAAAGACCTCGGAGAAGTGAGTGTAATCCTTGGAATAAAGATTACTAGATAAGAATAGGGAATTTATTTGGATTAGTCTCACTATGTTGAAAATATCCTAAAGAAATACAAATTCTTTGACTGTTAATATACTTGCACACCATATGATCCAAGTGTGAAACTTTTCAAGAACATTGGTGAAGGTATTAGATAAATTAAATATGCGAGCATCATTGGCAGCCTCAGGTATGCCACTAACTGTACTAGACCTGACATTGCCTGCGTCGTGGGACTATTGTGCAAGTTTACTAGTAGACCTAGTATGGAGCATTTGAACGCTATCAAAAGAGTCATGAGATACCTAAAAAGGACCACGAGTATAGGATTACATTATCAAAGGTTTCCTACCGTCCTTGAAGGATACATTGATACTGATTGGAACACATTGTTGAGACAAAATCTCTCTAAAATGATTTTAATGATAACATAATTACTTAAGAGATTATGATTGTGATTAATGACTAATCTGTGCTCTTGAGTGGATTTATAGTAGAAAACAGGTTATTAATCATAAAGACTAAAAGGATGAACATATGCCATCATATTTGCAAGCTAGAGTATGGATTGAATCTGTGAGAGGATGACCTCTTAAATACATAATACTCATCCAGCAACGTAACCATGATTTTTAGTCATATTGAGAAGTCAAGACTCTAACCAAGAATGACCAAATAAAGCATATTATTTAAAGAGGTCAGAAAGCTCATTTGGACTAGTACGAGGATAGGCTGTACTAGGTAGAGGACGGCCAATACTAGGTAAAAGGTTGGACAATTTGTCACATCATTCTCCAAAAGTTGAATTCAACCTAGTATTAAACAAATTCAGACGATTGTAGCTCACATAGTCAAAGAAATAGCCTTTTCATGTCTTGGAGAAAGAAAAAGGAAAAAGGCTACAAAGGACCAAGGCTGAGGATGGACTGGAACTGTTCAAGACAGCTGGATGGCAGATTTGTAATTTCAGCTCAAAGACCATTGGACTCTTTGATGAAACCTCTCCAACGGTCATAAAGTGTTTAACACATGGAAGAGCTGTACAAGAACTCTATAAAAGGCAGCAATCTCTTCTTCATTATACACACAACAATATTGCAGAAAAAGATCAAGAATCTTAAGTTTATCATAAGCAATATTCATCCTCTTTATACTTTCTACAATCATACACTAGATCTTTGAAATATCTTTTTAGAAAGGGATTAAGTAAAGAGAAAGAAATCATACTCATCACTCTGTAATTTTCAAGTAAGTTTTACTTGAAAATATCTTAAACTTGTAAGGAACAAGGTTGTAAGCTTGGTGAAGCTTAAGAATACACAAGTGTAATCATCATCTGCGAGAGGTTGATCTGATTGATTTTTTAGTGAAATCTCACAAGGGTGTGAGGACTGGACGTAGCCATCTTTGGTGAACCAGTATAAAAGTTGTGTGTCACTCTCTTTATACTCTCCTTGCATTTATTATGCTCTTATTTAAAGGTTTAAATTTCTGTCCTCAAGTTCGCATCCTCTCAGAGAGGACAACTATTCAAAAACTCTTTAAAACATTTTTAAACGCCAAAGTCCCTATTCAACCCCCCTTCTATTGATATTTAGTTACATCAATTGGCATCAGAGCAAGGTTCTCTAGAAATATTACATTTAACCGTGTAATAGAAAAAGATCAAAAGAAAAAATGTCAAAAGCTAAGTATGTTCCAGAAGAAGGATCCTCCAGCAGACCTCCCTATTTTGATGGTACAAATTACTACCATTGGAAAGGTAAGATGAGATTATTTCTCATATCACAAGATAACAACATGTGGTCTATTGTTGAAAATGGGGATCATGTCATCATAACCAACAACGCAGATGCAACTTCCGACAAGAAACCTCAAGCACAGTGGACGGCTGATGAAAATGCTAAGGTACTCTTAAACTCTAAAGCTCATTTATTTCTAACGTGTGCTTTGAGCAAAGAAGAATATGATAGAGTTGAAGAATGCAAAAACGCCAAGAAACTTTGGGACACTCTAAAGATTCATCATGAAGGATCAAGCCACATAAAAGAAGCAAGGATTGACATGGGAGTAAGAGAATTCGAATTATTCGAAATGAAGGAGGAAAAAACGATTGATGAAATGTTCTCAAGGCTAACAATCATACTAAATAACTTGAGATCTCTTGGAAAGGTATACTTTGTTCAAGAGAGGATAAGAAAAATCTTAAGGAGTTTACCAAAAGAAAAATTTTGTAGTTCCGTCGATTTTTGAATGGTCCTAATACCATTATCCTTTTACCTGTTAGAGCAGTTTTTGGATGTAGTCCTTTTGATATATGAGTGGTCATAGTACCATACTATGAGTGACTTTAATCGCCATATTGAGAGTGACTTTAACCACCATATTGAGGGTGTAATTCTAGAATAGTTTTCTACGGTACAGTAAAACTTTGATACAGTTTGAATGTGTTGTTTTATCCTGGGGACTTTGTGGTTGATAGTTTGTCTTGCACAATTTGGGAAGTTCTGCGAAACATCTTAAAGAGAGCGACTTAGTCTGCAACTCAACCCAGTAATATCTTTGGTGGTTAAAATTTATTTTGAATTAGTTTTTCGAAACTCAAAAACAACATATACACTGTAAGTGTAAAGAGTTTTTACACATTCAGTTAATCACAACTATTATATCATTAAAGATATTTGACTTTTACCTAACTACTTTTGAAGTCATGCATATGAATGTTTGTGATATGCTGACAGTGTAAAATATTTTACACTGACAATGCATGACAATTAAACTTTTATAATATTACTTTTTCATCTTTTCTGCATAATAAAGATCAAATTAAATTATAAATTTTAATAATAGTTTATAATTGCTCAAAAATTGACAAACAATAATCCCTAAAATGCACTAAATTACAGTTTATCAATGTATTTATAGAAAATATCAAATATTCTAAAAATAAAAATAAAAATAAAAATAAAAATAAAATCTTTTTAAAAAAGTTAACTAGATATGACATGTTTTTAATATTTGAATTGTTAGAACACAAGTTGTACAATTTGGTAGTTCTATAACTCATTCTTATGTTAAACTAAAATAGACTTTTAAATTCGATAAACTAATTGTGATATATTTTTATTCTTTGATTTGTTATGACACAAGTTATACAACTTGGTGGTTCTAAAACTCATTTTTATAATCAAAATAAATAAAAATTTAAATGGGCTAACTAGACGTGACATTTTTTTAATCTTGGAGTTTTTAAGACACAAGTTTTACAATTTGATAGTCTTAAAACTCGTTTTTGAAAACAATTATTTAAATAAATAAATAAACTCATTTTATTTCACCAAAACAACTCTTTTTTACCTTACTTATCAACAACAAAACACAGTTTTCTAAAAACAATCAATACATCTACATTTTCTACTAAAAAACTACTTAGTTTTGATTTCTCAATCACACTGGGAGATACATAGAGCAAGACTACACCATTTATTAAGCACAATAGGATTTTTTGCCTATCCCTTTAAATACAGTTTTTAATTTCAAAATCAATTTTTATAAACAAAAAATCAAGTTATATTTTCATTTTAATAATAAAAAGAAATAAATATTTTAAAGTTTACATAAAATTTTGCACAATTAATTATCAACCCCGAATCTTAAATCTTCTTTTCAAATACCATTTTTCTATTTTGAAGGGTTTTCCAATGTTTTTCCTATTTAAAATAAATTTTGGTGGCAACTCAATTGAATTCAAATTAACCCTCGAAATATAAGGTTTCAAGGGTATAAAATGTAAGATCACAATGCAAGTATAAATCTCTCAACGGAAAGTATTTTGAATTTGAGATCTCTTGAATAACTTTAGAAATGTTTCTTGATATTTTTGCAACGTAATGATTCAATAATTTTCTTGCTTTTTAATTTGTGATGACGCATGAGTACTTTTTTTTTTATAGTAATAGAAATGTTGTTATTTTTCTGACCATTGCAAGGAATGAGCACACAACTAATACGATCTTGCACTATTGGGACAACTAGTGTGAAATTTAAATTTGATTCTTGTCCTACTATGCGCCTTAAAATATTATTCAAAGAACATTCTTGTTTAAGACAAATGCGGATGTTTGTTGTTCAAGATGAATCACATTCGATAAATAGATTTGAACAATAGAGGAATGGAGTATTAGATGATACTTAGATAGTAATATTTCATAGAAAGAGTTTATCCAGACGATTGACACTTATCAGATGATTTTACTTTTCTTAGAGTGTTGAGCAAAGAATAAAATTACTTGAATATCAGACGAATCAATTGGTACACTTAAGCAGATGAAACATATGAATGTGCTGCAAAGTTGATAGATGAGAAAACCTTGACCAGATGATCAATTGAATAACTCAACCGAGGAATCAAAATAGGTGTTTCTTTGTCTTTTATTATTTTTATATATATTTATTTTGGTTTTTTTAAAAAAATATGTTTAGATTGAGGATTTTTTAGAGGAGAATTTTGATATATATTTGAGATTTAAAAATAATTGAAACAATAAAGAATTATATAAATTTTAATTACACTTAATCTATTTCTAAAAATATTTTATAACATACTTAATATTTAAATAAAAATAAGTCCAAATGAGATGTCAGTGGGTTAACGTATTTAATATTTAGAAATACAATGTACTTATTATTTAAGAATTTGAGTTAAAATCCTGAACTTCGATGTTGTTTGCGAATGTTTTTACTATTTAATGTATAAATAAATAAATAATTAGTGATTTTTTTTAAAACAAAAAATGAAAATTAATTTAATAGTAATAAATAAATAAAACAGAAGATTAATAAATTTTAAATTATTGAAGTAAAAATATTTTAAACATTACTTGACATAAGTTAATTATTAATAAAGATCAATTTGTATGTTATTTTATATTTAAGGAGATTTTTGAATATTGTAGGGATGAAATTCAAAAAAAATATTTTTCAGGGACTAAAACTGAAAAGTGTTATATTTACATAGTTAAAAAATTGTTTCCCTTTGTCAATTAACGTTTTTGTAACATCCACTTAACGTTAAGGACCAAAAATAATTTTTTTAATATTATAGAATGTAAGCCAAAAAAAATATTACGAGGACCAAATAACATATTTAAACCTAAAGTTTAACATTCCTCTATAAATAGAGTTACATGTAATTACAACTCAATAATAACAAATATTCTATTATTTAATTTATCTAACATATTCCAAAAAAATAGATTA
Source organism: Cicer chorassanicum (assembly GCA_037974735.1). Lineage (NCBI taxonomy): Eukaryota > Viridiplantae > Streptophyta > Magnoliopsida > Fabales > Fabaceae > Cicer > Cicer chorassanicum. The sequence goes on from JBBPBP010009779.1 coordinate 71,414,070, forward strand.
TTTAGAATAAAGGTCGAGATCAATTCCTGATTAACATATTCTACACGTAGAAACTACTTCAGATCCATCAATATAATTAAGATCCATTAAAGAAGTAAACTTCTCTCTACATATATTTTTAGTTGAAATATAATTTTAGTCCTTTATCTTTTATTTTATATTTGTTTTAATCATTTATTTTTATTTTTATTCATTTTAGTATCTTTTATAAGTAGTGTATTTTAACCCTTACTACAATCACAACAAATGTTATAACAACATTCGATTATTGGAATCCTTTGTAACAATTGTTAATATCTATACAATATAACATTCTTTCAAAAAAATACATTCATTTAATCGAATAAAAGACTTGCACGTAAAAAAAAAAATTCTTGCATGCTTTGATATATATGTAAACTCTTTGAAACGAATAACATTTATCGGATTTTACTATATTTTCACCTCATCCATATTAAGGTTGCATACTTATCTTTACAACTAATCCAATATTTGATCTTAATAATTTATGATAATAATTATACAATTGTTTAAGAGTTATGATAAAAATGATTAAAATACACCACTTGTAAAAGATAAAAATCAAGATAAATAAAAAATATATATATAAATGACCAAAACAAATATTTGATCAAAAATAAAGGATCAACATCATATTTAAACTAATATTTCCTATCTAAAATTCTCTTTGTTTGGTAGGCTTGTGCTTTAACCAATGGTTCCGCATTGATTTAAACTATAGAAGCATGAAATACAACTTATTTTTCTTAGGCAGGAGTTCCTAAGAATGAAGACTTTTCGTAATAGCCTTACGGAAACTAATCATTTCAAAGAAAAAATATCGGTGCGTATGATCTGTCATCATATTCCCACAGATTACAGACAGAACTTGTAAAAAAAATGTGAATGGCTGAAAGGAATACTTTACATGATTTACTGATATACATGTCTAGATAGATAGACAAACAAAATACATTCAATAACCTCATGAATTTAAAATGCTATACTTAGTTATATTTTCTTTCTTCTTCCCCCTTCTAAAGATAAATTAAATCATATTGTACTTGTGAAAAGCCAGAATAAAGGCTTCTCTTACATGTATAAATAGTTACTGCAATTTTATTTAAGATTGGCACCTTTATACAACTGGTTTCAGAAAATTGACTTAGCCTAGTAACTAATAATAATGTTCAAATGGTGTTTACTATTCTGAAGCTAGCATCTTCTTCAGCTCTTTTTTACTTACCTGAAATTTCAAACAAAGAAGAATTAATTTTCCTTCGTAAAGAGTATGAAATTGGATCCTTTGCAGCAGCTATGTTAGAGAATCAAGTGTAAGTAAGGAGCTTCGTGTTGGATTAAAATACGAGTGTTGAGCAACATAAAAAGAGACTGATATACTTTGTTTTCAGATTTTAGATGAAGATATAGTGGTGTCTAAATCACTTGTGTGGCTCTTCTTAGTCAAATATGGAAATTTCTCCAGTATTTAAGACTACCCTCATGACTTAAAAGGCTACACTTGTGCAGCCACTACAAAGTTATTAGACCTAAGAGAGAGTCAAATATGGAAATTTCTCCAGTATTTTAGACTACCCTCATGACTTAAAAGGCTACACTTGTGCAGCCACTACAAAGTTATTAGACCTAAGAGAGAGAGAGAGAATAATTTGAATCCTCGAATCCTAGATCTAATGACTCTGCAATGATTGCACGAGGATCCAAACACTTCATGGTGAAAAGGTAAATGACGTGTAATTGGGATGACATAGAAGCAAAAGTAACTTACCTTCCCCATTGCATTGCGGGGGAGTGAGTCCCACAGAATTAGTCGAGTTGGTATCTAACAAATATATAAACAAATTAATAAACGAAATTTACTTTTGAAAATCCTACAACTATGATGAATGTAAGAGAAATAAATGCATGAGAGTCAAAATGTCACATTAGCACTCAGCACAATTTAATCGAGAAATATAATATTATAACAAGTGCTTTGTTGAAGTGAACTTCAGTATAAACCACCAGCATAAGAATCAATTGATAAATCAAGGAAACACAATAGATAAAATTATAAAATGACAGAAAAAAATCACCAGAATCATATGCATAAAAAAATTTCAAAAAGATATGGAGAATGTGATGAACTTAAATCAGTATCACAAGCATTTTCCATTCCACCATACGTTGAAAGATATCAAGGTGAAACGGGTTTTTGGTGTCTATATTTTGTTTTCTACTATTATTCTTGATTCCTCTTTAATGGCATAGCAATAACCACCACTTAAGGTTATATTTAAAATATTAAAAAAAAAAGTACTTAAAATATGTATGACTTATTTCTTTGTTGGACTACAAGTTTCGGATAACATAGTATCATTTGTGATACTATGGTTTCTAATAAAAGAGGAGATAAAAATTTCAAAAATATCATATCTATAAAAAATAAGAACATAAATAAAAATAGAAGGCCCAGAAAAGCACCCATTGTGAACAGTCAGACAAAAAAAGAAATAAACAACAGCCATGCTACCATACCTTGTAAGGTGCAATTTTATCTTTGGCCCATGTGGATAATTCTTCTAGGCTTAGAGCAGGCTTTGACTCTTCATCTCTCTTTCGTTTAACATCAGCCTCTGGCACGATAATTGCACCAACAATTTCTCCATAGTCTTTGTCGGGTAAGCCCAACACACAACATTCTGAGATAGATGGATGCTGCAAAACGATTCTGATTGTGAATATCATAACATTCAAATTTCAAACCATACAACTATATAGGGGGTTGTTAACAACAATTAACCATAGGATGAGAAAACGATAGCCACTTGCCTCTATTATAACTGATTCGATTTCTAATGCAGACAGCTTATAGCCACCGGCCTTGATTATATCCACATTAGTACCTAATAAACAGTAGAGAACGTACAAAGTATGCATTATTGCCATCAAAATCTAACTTCTACTACTCTGATGACAAAAAACTTGTGTCCTAGTTACTAGCAATTTAAGAATTTTGTTTCTTTGACAAATTGCTGATAACACTTCAAGCATGGTTTTTACTAGAATGTCCTAGAAATTGGAAAGATCCAGATCAAGGTTAATGTCCTGGAAATTTAAATTTAGATACAGAAATATGCATGAGAACCAAACAACATGTCTTGAGGAATATAGATTTCCTTACGTCCTAGAATGATGTAATATCCATCTTTATCTGTTGTAACTGCATCTCCAGTCTTAAAGAATCCGTCTTCTGTAAATGATTCCTTTGTTACCTACATGGAAATAATAAAATTTCTTAGAGGAAAATGTTATATTTCTTCTGCATGGACTTTCTGTAACTAAAATTAATACTGTATTTTGATAGGAGCTGAAAATCTCTCAATATTATTTACACGATACAAAGAGAGCCCAGCTGCTTCCAACAGAGGGAAATTCTCAAGAAAACATCGATTTGGTAGTAAAAAGATTCAAACCTGACTACCAAGGATCCAAAATCAAGGATCCTATTTTTGGGCATCGAGGTCAGCTTATGGTAAAAGCTTTTCATTGTAACCTCATATGACAAAGTTCAAATCCCGTATGGAACAGCTGTGAAATGGCCATTAGTGCCACCGCTTTTTTTTTTTAAACAGTCAAAGTTAGTATTGCTAGTATAATGCTAAGGGTGGGAATCGAACGCTTGACCTTCCTTATCACTCCACTCTCTAGTTCTCCCACCCCAGCAACTATCAGCGTTATATCCCCTATGCCACCGTTATTTATCGTAATAAAATCATCCCAATGGTTCCATTTACTTACTCAAAGCATGAACATCTGTGACTTGCTGACCAAGACAAGCATGACTAATGCAAAACCAATTACCATACCTATGGTCAACAGTACCAAATTGTCAAAACATGGTGTTCCATCTTGTGACTGAACCCTCTATCTATCCTTCAGTGGTTGGGACTCGAATACACATCCCAATATCAACTATGATGTTAACAAAGTTTGTCAATTTATATCCTTCCCGTTGAACACTCACTGGGTTGTTGTCAAAAGAATCCTAACGTACTTAAGGATACTGCTCACTGTGAATTCCTACTTCAATTTCCTAAATTGCATAAACCTCTTACTTTGAGGGCCCCAGACCCAGATGATGATTGCCATGCTACATCTGGGGCTGCAGTTTATCTTGGGCCCAACTTAGTTTCTTGGTGGTCCTGCAGACAAACAATGATTGCATGTAGCACTAATGAAGCAGAATATCAAAATCTGGCTCAAGTTACAGCAGTACTGTCTCACTCTTGAATTAGCTCGAAATTTCAGTCACCAATCCTGTTGTTTTTTGTGACAATCAGAGTATTGTCTCACTTGCCCATAAACTAGTTTTGCATCCTTGAACAAAACATATGGAATTTGATCTTTTATTGGTGCGTGAGAAGGCTCTCCCAGAGCAATTTATTGTCATTTGTCAAGCATGTACTAAAACCAAAGATACTGTCATGCAAATCTCATTAAGATAGAAAAACTAAATAAATAAAAAATTTAGAGTTTAAAAAGTGGTAGGGCAATCCTAATCAGTGGAATTATCGGATGTTTTTCTTCCTCTGGTAGCTGATCGACCAAGGCATCCAAGTCACCTAGAGACTGCAGTAAGCAATCTTAACCTAGGTCAAAGCCACCAACTCTACCCCATAATTTTCCTCTCTTCCTTATTCCTCTGCTTTCTCCCGATAAACATTTAGCTTTCTCCCTATGAGGACCTTCACCATTCACACACTGCCAGACGTGTATTTGTTGTTCTCAGGGTCCAATATTCAACTTCAGCCCACAATGAATATTCTTTTATTGCTTCCTTTCTCAGATCCCTACTCTGCTCCATATTTCTCTTAGCGTAGACCTTTGTTTCAGTGCCTAAACTCTTCCTATTATTTACAGCATGTTTCATTCGTCCTTAGCACCTTGGAACATCTTTTGCCAAAAAAAGTATAACAAGATGCAGTTGCACAGCTTAGAATAGTAGTGGAGCATAACATGGAAATAGGAAAAAATATCATGCCACACATGCATTAAACATCAATATTGAACTGTTTGTAGTATTAAAATAAAAAACAGAAGCACAGGTAATAATTATTATTATTAATTGATGATTTCAGAATCATTAGATTTAAGAGTGTAACATTCTGAAAGTACCTCTGGAAGTTTCCAATATTCTTTAAACAATGAAGGGCTTTTAACGCAAAGCTCACCACCGGCTCCAGTTTTTTCACTCCCACTTTCCCCATCTGCAAGAATCTTAACCTGTTATGCATACAGAAAGACAGAAAATTCAACCTTAATATTCCAAGGGATATCATCTTTCACATTGAGCATCCACAACACTTGAGGCAACTCTTGTCTCCAGGTTCATAGTAAAACATCCATGTTTCATATGTATCTTTCCGGTTTAAGTCATATATTACTTTATTGAATGTTGTTAGAAAATCATGTCCAGACCATATGATAAAAATCATCAAGACTGTTGTCTAAGGGATATGATCATGTAAGCAAATTATGCAACAGTGAAATGAGAGATTGAAAAGTCCATATTCCATGATCAATAAAAAGTGGAAAGTGCAAGTTCAACTAACCTGCACACCGGGCAATGGTTTTCCAACTGTGCCTGCCTTACGCTCACCTTTCAATGGATTTGACAATGCCATGACAAACTAGAAACATTGATACAATAACGTAAGATTCATATAAAAAAACTGTTACAAAATTAATGAGAATTGTAGTAAAATAAATATGATTTTCTAGAAAGTTGAAGAACTTAAACTAAAATGTACTTACTTCAGTCATGCCATATCGCTCCAATAAGCGATGCCCAGTGACGGCTTCCCATTCTAGCATAACAGGTTGAGGAAGTGCAGAGGAGCCACACATCTGAATAATAGCATGATAATATATCAGATTTCAGAGATTGAGTTAGTAGTCAGCATACATAACATAATTGCAGCTAGTCCGTACATGGTAAATTGCCACACGACTAAGTTTTACACACTGATTAAGTCAAATTAAAAGAATAAAGAATAATCTTCTTTATCTTAAATTCAGACAAAGATCCATTTATATTCTTTCAAGAGATCAAAAACCTTGATGCATGAAACAGTATCTTACCATTAAACGCAAGTTCCTTGCAGCAGATGCTGAAGCGGCTTGTAGCTCAGGATCCATCGCATGATAACCTTGTATTAGTCGGGCATATATAGTTGGAACCTTCAATTAAAATTTATTTAACCATGATAAGGTCACCCAAGATAAGTTTTCCAACCGTAGCAACTACAGTTGATTGCAAATAGTATGATCCATATGATAGACAGTGGCGGAGCTTCTTGGGAAGCTAAGGTGGCCACAGCCACCCAAAAGTTCCCAAATTTTTTTTAAAAAATACTACTACTTTTAGTCTTTTTTTAAAAAGACATCTGAGTTATAATTTGGTCTACAAAAATTGATCTATTTAATTTTATGGACCAAATACATCAATTTTTGCTGACCAAATTATAATCCAAATTTCTATTATAAAAAAATGGAGGGAATAATTTATAAAAAAAAATACAAAAACAACTACTATAATTATAAAATAAAATAAATTTTCCAACCTAAATTCCAACTCTTTGAGTTGTAATGTTATCTAGAGATATAAAAATCAAACCAAATGATCCTATGATAGCACTAATTTAACCAAAACTAATTAAATTAATTTGATATTTTTTTATGGGTTTGAGTTCAAGTTGAACTAAACCAATAAATCGACATTTATTGATTTGAAATATTGTTTCACATGATTTTAAAATAGATCGCTTAATACTCAAATCAAACAATTATCTTGTATCAACACTATGTCAATATTGGTATCTTAAATAATGTGTTATGTTTAAATGCATTTTAATAATTATATATATTGTTTTTGTCCTTGTAGTTAAGAAAAATGTATTAATAATGTAAAAATTTGGATTTAATTTGTATGCATCAATGATGTAAAGATATATTACAATGTCAATTAATCATAATCGTCAGATTAATAAAACAATTTGACTTTTATCGTAATTACTTTTAAAGTCACACTTATGGATATTTGTGATGTGTTGACATTGTAAAACTTTTTACACTGACAAAACATAACAAATAAACTCTAAAGATTTTAGTGTTTGAAAAAAGATTAGATTTTTAAAAACTAATTTTTAATTATTAAAAATGTCATCCAAAATTTGATCTACTACCTCTCTAATATGCGTTAAGAGTTCGATCGTCAATATATTTTTGTAAATTTACAACTTAAATTTTTTATATACAATACAATATTATACTTTTTATTTATCCATTAAAATTTTAAAAATTTGGCCATCCCAATGTTTTCATTCAAACTCTGCCACTGATGATAGATCTAACCAATTGTGATAAGAATCGTACTTACTCCAGTGAATATAGTTATAGCATCCTCAGCCTTAGATTCTTCAGTTGGATATGACTCACGCCATCTCTGCCAAACTCCCCTGACACTAAATTTTGGCAAAAACTCAACCTTCAACAATACAATTAGATTCTTAGCGCAAACAAAAATTAATGATAAATCCAAATTGGATACTACATATTTTAAGGTCACTTGAACCAAAATTAACATTTTTTTCTAATAGTATTTGATATGGAAGTAGCGAAAAGAGTAAATTACCATGGAACCTGCATAGAGAGGGGCCAGTAAACCATTGAAAAGACCGTGGACATGTATATATGTGTAAAGGATTAACATCACAAAAGTATCCCAAATCATATATTGAGAAAATATACTAAATATTAATATGTTGTCTAATTACAAAAATATTGACACATGCAAAAAATCTTTCAAGGATATGATGCAGAGGTAGACAATGCAAAAACTGATCAGCAGATGTGTACTCCCACGCTTCTGTCAAGGATTGGACCTAAAATCAAAACAAATTAAAATCAAAAATTAAAGAAAAACATAAACAAAATAGGAATGAATTGACATGCTCATGTCAACAAGGACCATAGTGTGTTACGCTACGATTAAAATAAAGTTACAAACAGCAGTATTTGTATGATTAGATTATTATACCAAAATAACTTGAAAAATAATAGAACTAATGTTGAGAAAGAGGATTTATCTACACAATGAAATTGTCTATTTAAGGTAGCATTAAATGTAACTGGATAAATCATAAACCATACCTGAGAAATGATGCTACTGTGTGTATGAACAACTCCCTTAGGTTTACCTGTTGTTCCACTAGTGTACAAAATTAGCGCCGGATCTTCACCTAAGCCAAAGGATATGAGAAACAAATGATGAGAAAGAAGTGCCAGCAAATTGCTACCGAAAGATTCACAATTTTTAACAGTTGAAAGTTGAAACTGTGATATTCATACTTGATCTTTCTATATTCTCCAGGAAAACTCCATCTGCATCAATTTTCCCATTCTGTGAATGTTCATCTCTGCTCTTCTCTAAAGATATATTAGCAACAGGTGGAAGATGAAAAAACTGAGAAGATGTTTTATTGGCGATGTGTTGCATTAGTTCACTATGATCTTCAGTACTCAGTATTGCAGATGTGTCCTATAGCCAGATTGTAATCAAATTTCTATTAAGATTTAATCCACAAAACAAAAGTGAAGCATTAATGGGTCATGCGTGATGAATAAAAAAATAGCCCAACTATTGTACATAAAACCAATTGTTTCTTCATTAGATACATGATGCTTAATCTGTGTCCCCAAACCCATTTAACAAGCATTTTGTGCTGAAGCAGCCCACATGGCATAATAAGGACAAGTTGAGAACAGAGGCAATCAAAAGAAATTCATATTATTTTGCTACCGACAAATGAACAGTATCCATTATTTGATAATTTATTCCTGTCTGAACTGAACATTCAACAAAATGAAATCTATAATATATAAGACAAACATATACAGATAAACCAGCTTATTGAGAGTTCAGACAAAAGGTATGAAGACAACGTCAATGGCAAATTAATGAAGTCCTGTCATTTTGCTGTTTCCAAAAATAATTAATGAAGTCTTGACTTCATAATGTTCACAAGGCATATGTTAAAACAAACAAAAGAAAGGGGGTGCTATGGAGCTATACAAGAAAGGGAGGATTTCCAAAGCTTACCGAATTATTAATAACATGTAAGAGCTCTACTTCTGGATAGCTGATTGCAAGTGGAACAGCAACACCGCCACTAAGCCAAGTCCCAAGTATTCCAGCAACAAATTCAGCAGAGGGTTTGGCTACAATTCCTATTCGAGCTCCACCAAGATTTCCCTGGATTTTGTTGCCATCAGTAATTGACTAAATAATTATTTTCTGCATATACATGAATGTAGTATCACACTCCCATAATATAACCACAATCCCTAAATGCCAAGCAACAACTTAAGCATTTCATTAATCTTAAATTCTTAGTAGATGATCGAAACAGAATAACTTTAAAAAAGGTATGTTTTAAAAATATAAGAACTGGGTGCCTCGTGTTACTTTCAAGCTGTTTTCTATGGTCAGTATGAAGTTTTCTAACAAAACAAGAAGAATAGATATAGTTCATTACTTTGACATTATTTCCACACAAGAGATTAGATATCTTCTGTGCTGACAAGATAAGTTGTGTGTAACAATAACTCTTCTGATCAGCTCTGATAGCAACATTTCCATGGGATGCAAGTTCTTGCTTAGCAATTGCTTTGAATACTTCCATTAACGTAGAAGATGGAGATGCTGCATAAAAAGAAGAAATAATCAAATAACCTTACAAATGGATTGAGTAGACTAGATACTAAAAAATGTCTACATTATGCATAGTGAGCAATCAGGGTATTTTTATTTGGCATTTTTCTCAAGATACAAAGCAATAAACTGATAATTTCTCAGAACCAAGATGGCCCTTCTAGACTTTCAAGCACAGCAATTTCGTAATCATCGACAACCCATAACAACTCAATGTAAACCTCATCCCTTAAAAATGTGCATTTCAGTAAGTTATGATAACTGAGAATTTCATACTGCAACAGCATTTAGAAAGAAATCATGGCAGGTACATTTATTTAGTCCATGCTCCACCCAGATGCATTAAGTGACCTTTTTACCCTCTTAATTTTCATGGGTTCTGTTATGTTAGTCACTCATTTTGAAATTACAGACTAACACTCATGAGGACTAAACTGGCATTCATAATTAATCTTTTAGAAACCAATTTGATTTTTAGTATTCAACTTTAAGGACATTTGTGAAATATTTGCTAACATAGAGAGTAACATCTCAACCACTAAAATAAGAGACGTTTACGATTTCCCCAACAATTATGGAGCTTACTCGAAAACATAACCATTACTTTGGCATGAGATGTTAAGACACCCCGACAATATAGGATTTAATTATTCTAAAGTAAGTAGATAATAAAATGAAAAGAATTAACTGTTGATATTTCAACAGACTCGTGATTAATCTAGTTATGCATGTGTACTTATAAAATTACTTTAGAGCAACAAAATATGTTGAGATTCTCACATTTAATAGTGTAATAGCCTGAATAATGGTTACAATTAAAGTAGAGTTAGAGTGTTAGACTCGGCCCAAATTTTAAAATGATATCAAAGTCTATCCTAAGTCTGTTAGAGCACTAGTTATTCGGATCACCCAAGTACGGTTCAAATGTCCAGTGGGCGTGAGGAGTGCATCGAGAGTTCCACGTTAGATACTTATATACTCTAAATAAGTATAAGTGATGATCATCTCTCATCTTACAATCTGTTTTGTGGAGTTGACTTAAACTCATTCCAAATTCTAAAGAAATCCAACAATATATTAGCAAATTCTACTATGGATTGATAGGTGGTTCACCGTGGACCATTGTTTAAAAGTTACTCAAGACTCTATCAACTATCAATGACACTTCTCGGAAGTATAAGTCAACGGCTCTCCTCGTCTTTACTGCCGAAACAACGACCTTATTGGTATCATTTCAACGAATTGAGTTTTGAGAGAAACATTCTTTTTCCCTTATTTTTATCGAACTAACATAGTAACATGGATTAAGTCATTGTGTCGGCCATAAAGACCATGAGAACTATTAACTTATACTTCCAAGAAGTATGGTCCATCGTCTTTAGAGTGTCTTTATAGTCTCAGGTGAGTTCTAACCACTAGTCCACAGTGACCACCTATCAAAGTGGTCCACCGTAGCATCCCCATCAAATTCAACATCAAAATACAAAACTTCATCACGACACTCACGTTCAATTCAATCATCAAAAGTAAAACTACATGTTTAAATTGGCAGCAAGTTTGACAAAATCACGGTAACACCAAGTGATATCGCCAAACTCATTCAATCAAAAAATGTACTAGAACCAAATTTCCAATGATAGATGAAAAAAGAGAAACTCACAGGAATATGTCCGACAATGAGAAGAACAGAGCCTGGGGTGAGTAGTAGGGTGCGGTAAGAGAGTAGGAGAAGAAGAAATTACGAAACCAAAAGAGTGAGGATTTTTATGGAAGGAAATGAAGGTAAAGTGTTTGTTAAAAGTCTTAAACGAGTTTCTCATTGTAAATACTACTACTAATAATGCAAGGTAGATAGGTAGGTGGAACTTTTGACACTGTTTTTTGCAAGTTGGCGTTTTGTGCTTTTTTCTTCCCTTTGTATGGTTTCTTTTCCGTCTATCTCTCTAGTTCAAAAACGTTGGCGTTTTGGACACGTACTAGTAATAAAGGGGTTAGGTGATAATAATGCTATCTATCTCTTTATGGGTTACTCATAATCGACATCGTTCAATATATATATAAGGCTATTTGTGGGGGAGGGTGATTGTTTGTTTTGTTGCTTGAATTACACTCTAACATACCAATTTGATATTATTTTTTTCTTTTTTGAGTTAGCAAATTGGCAAGTAACACGTTTTGTTTTTTTAATAATTGTTAGGGGGTATAAAAAATCTCTGACTTCTATCTGACCTTCTATGTTAATAGAAATTTGGATAAACTCCCTATAAGAAAAATAAATAAATAAAATAATTACAATATTAAATATAATTAAATTATATATTTAAATTAAAATAATTAATTTTTAATTTGAATAACTAGCACTTATCTAAAGTAGTTAATTTATAATTTATTTGAAATTTTTAATATCGTTCCCAAAAATAAATTTGGATAAACAATATATGAAGTGTGTTTGAATAAATACTTATAGGCAAAATAAAATAGATTATCCTTTGAGTTATTATCTAGTTGTATATTAATCTTCTAAGTTTTTTT